>JAJMEK010000002.1:0-600000 GCA_030574095.1 Metahyphopichia silvanorum | reverse complement strand
GTACAACGCCGGGAACTTTGTGAGGCGAAGATTTTGGATAAGAATGAGACGTAAGCCAACCATTAGTCAAGACCTGAATCTGGATCAACAGTCTTTGGGACGATGAATGTTTCTATCACGCTGGAAAACATCTTATTAGCATTCTCTATCTGTACATATTTCCGTTAAATGTATCGACGGCTTAGGGCAATAGTTTACTACTGTGAACCCGTGTATCAGATGATGTACGGGCTTCTACTCCACTTTAAACAACCACCTGTTGTTACTATGAAATCCTTTGAACTCTGTCTTGCCGTAGTATTGATTCGATATAAACACCAGTATAAACATGAGACCATAGCAGCTGCATGTGCTGAACTTCTTAAGTTTTTGCAGCCATTACCGTATCAAAGACACACCGATTTGAATCATCGTTTGCAGCTTTACACACCGAATGTGGATAACATCACCAATTTCTCAGAGCTTCTCCCCGTACTTAAAACCATTCGAAGCCTCAGTGAATCCATTACTTCCTATCATTCAATGAAGCTTTTCAAGACGTTGTTGCAGGACTTGACTTCGGAATTGACACCAAGCTTATTGTCTCATGTCAATTTGACGCCAATTAAAGATTCATTACAAATCACCAATGCATGTCTTGTTAATATCTATATACACGAAACTAACTTTGATATAATCAGGTTCAAAACCAAATATCTTTTGAGCTTTCATTCAAAATTGATGTTATGTTTGGCCGAAGGATTCACTTCAACAAGAGTTGATTGGTATTTAGAATCCGGCGAAATTGCATGGCAACACCTACAGGCTATTTTGAAAATCATTCTTGTGGAAGAGGAACCCGACGATATATTTGATCAAGACGTTTTGAAAAACTTACCTCATTGGATTCTGGTTTATTTACAGGATCTTCTAGAAGATATGGTAACCGAATACAATAGAAGCAAAACCTCATATAGAAGATCAAGGCAGTTCCTCGATAAGCTTGCACAAGTCCAGTATCATGAACTCTTGGTACAGGACTGGATCAGAATTATATTTGACTTCATGAACTTAAAACTTATCCTGGAAGAACATGAAAAAAGGATTCGAAACACTCTCGTTGCAATGCTTGTTCTTTACGAAAGGGAGTCATTGCTAGCATTTTATGAATCACTTGAATGACGTCTTGGCCTATTCACTTCTTGTATCTTAGGGCCCGATTCAGGATGACATAGTCCAATCCACTCCCTAAAGTAGTTCCGGCAACCAATACTTCCATTACGCCAAACAACTGCATTAAATCAAATCCAGTCAACGCCTCCAACCCTGGCCGAAGAACCAAACCACCAATATAAACCATCTGGAGCCCCGTATTAACTTTTCCTAAAAGACTAGGATGGACACTCACGCTTGAGTTTCTGAAATCCACAAAATTTTTGAGTGTTTTAGGTGGTTCCATAGTCCTATATCGAATGAAAAAGGCCATGAAACTGAGCATAACATCTCTTCCAATGATCAACATAGCCAAATACGGAGGAACAATATGGCCATAGCTCAATGCTAAAGTACTAACTGTCATCAAGAACTTATCTGCCATTGGATCTAAGATTGAACCCATCACAGACTTGAGGTTAAATCTCCTAGCAACAAAGCCATCTACAAAATCTGTGATACAGGAGTATAAGAAAACCGAAATAGCCATTGTCGAATTACCAGTGACAATATAATACCCCACAAAAGGAGTAGAGCCAATACGAGTCATGGTCAAGATATTTGGGATCGTGAAAAGTTTTTCTGATATTTCTTCCTTCGTCTTAACAGGTGCTACCGGCTTATCAGAAAAAGCTCTTCTCCATTCGATCGGTTTAAGTTCAGTTAAAATAGAAGTATGAACTGAATAATTCGATGGTTTATTACATATTTGTAACAATCTTGATGGTACAAAAGCTTTGGGCTTAGTTTGAAGAAGCGAACATGACTTTCTAGCTATGAATTGAGGCTTGAATAACCTTAAACTTATCATGTTATATCACAACTCTTTGGCAAGGCAGATTGTCAATGATGAAAAAATGCGGTACGGGTTATAAGTGTCAATACTGCACACGTGACAGCGTAAATCAAACGTATTATTCTATATATTAGCAATTAATTTTAGTAATAATGAAGAAATTTGAACTTATTTTGGATCACCGTGCTCATTAATCAAGCAATCGGTAGTATCTTGAGGGCCATGACCAACTTTGGTTAAAATTATTCTTGAGACACCTTTATAGATATCTTCACTTGCAATAGCCTTTATATCGGTAGAGAACTTAGATGTATCTACTTCACCCCATCCTGAAACCTTGGAAAAATACTTATAAATTGTTCCTAAAACTTTGGCCTCATTTTCGGATTCGTAATAAATAACTGCATTTGGACCGGCGTCAAATGTATAAGCTGCAATAATTTCACCTTCAGTTTCATTCAAATGGTGAACCAACTTAATAATTTTCTTGGAAGTATCATTAAGATAGAAGATTGGAGGAGTGGAGTCTAAACATACTGAATGGAAAGAGTTCGAATCTTTCATTGTTAAATCGGCAAATGTTTGGAAATCTTTATCCTTAATGGCCTTAGTCATCTCGGTATATCTCTTAGGGACGATTTCTTTAATTCTGTATTGAAACAAGTCAGAAGTTTGAACAGTAGTTTGCATACCAGTAGTTGAAGGAGTATCTTTCTTGTCGTCACTAACCACTAATATAGCCGCCTTCATATTAGGCCAGTGGTCAATGCTAGCAATCTCAACAGCCTTAGAATCTTCACCATCTGCACGATCACCCATTTCCCATCCGACGTAACCACCAAATAAAGATCTACAAGCAGATCCACTACCCTTTCTGGCGATTTTGGAAATTTCTGACATATCTTGAGGCAACTTATAAAGTTTAGCAATGGCCACAACTAATGCCGCAAAACCAGCAGCACTAGAGGCCAAGCCAGCTGCGGTTGGGAAATTGTTTTCACTAACAATATGAAGACCCCATTGGGATAGTTTTGGTAATGAAGCGTTGCTGGATTCTAATTCATGACGTAATTTTCTTAAATCATTAAGACACGCTTTGGTTCTGGGACTTTCGATGCTTTCACGTTTGCCATTAAGCCACAATTTATCTTCTGTGAAAGTTTCACTGGTCGCCACACTAGTAAGAGTTCTTAAATCATCTTGACTTAAAGTGACTGAAATTGATGAGTTGGTTGGTAAATTGAGAGTTTTATCCCTTTTTCCCCAGTATTTAAGGGTCTGAAGTTGTTAGTATTGAATGAAGTCTTCCAAAACATCTGTACATACTGCAATGTTGACTGGAGCCGTGGTTGAAGCCGTATAAATGGTCATTTTGAGGTGTTGAAAAGTGTTGATTTCGCGTTCGTCGTATAAATTCGATGGAGGAGAGACATTTTTCTTGCTAGGATTGATTAGAGCAACGACATTCGGCCATAGTTATACGACATTTGTATATTTTGTATTATTACAATTACATAAAACGACTAAACTTAAAGTTAGTACTTAGATCAGAATGTTATTTCAATACATTTCAAAAGTTCACATTGGACTACATTTATCGTTTTTAAAATTTTTTTTTGACAAGTTTTCATCGTTTAACACTAGAATATAGTTCAATGATTAGGATCTGGTCCATTTCCATAATCTTGCTTTACAGTCACCACTACCTGTAGCGAATATACCTTCAGTACCTTCAGAGTTAAGAGCAACAGCCACAGATATGACTGAATTCCGGTGACCTTGCAACATTAATAAAGGATTACCAGAAATTTGATCCCAGAAAATGACTCCACGGTCTTTAGAACCGGATAAAATGTATTCATTATTAGGGGTAGAACAAACAGAAAGAACAAAATCTTTATGACCGATATAAGTGACTTCACAAGATGATTTTTTAGATCCTTGACTATTAAGAGCGCCAGGTACACTAGCACCAGATCCAGATGCAGCCAAATCTTGTTTACCTTCTAAGTTCCATAACTTAACGGTACGGTCCAAAGAACCAGAAGCAATTTGTTTACCATTGGTGGAGAAAGCAACAGAGTAGACAGAATCTTCGTGACCGTTTCCATTTTCATTACCAGAGTCTAATCTTTCCACCAAAAATCCAGTAGTAGAATCCCAAACTCTAACAGTTCTATCTAATGATCCAGCAGCAATTAATTTACCATCAGGGGAAACAGCAACAGTAGTTACACCATCTTCAATAGACAAAGTTAAAGAACATTGGGAAGATCTTAAATCCCAAATTCTAACAGTTCTATCACCAGATCCAGAAACTAAACGATCACCATCAGGGAAGAAATCCAAAGAATAAATATCTTGTTCATGACCTCTTAAAATTTTGATGATTCTTTTAGTGGTTAAATCCCAGACACGAATTAATTTATCTTCAGCACCTGTAGCTAATAATTTACCATCAGGAGAGAAACAAACAGATCTAATATACAAGTCACCATTGGCATTAGAAGTTGAAGCAGTAGATAAATTGCCTTCATTGGAATTTTCACCACTTGCACCAGATTCGCCATTTGCATTAGCATCACCAGTATTTTCACCTTGTATGGAATTTGAAGAATTGTCATCAATTAATTTAGCAACCAAAGCACCTGTTTTAACATTAAAGACTTGAGTAGTTTTATTACAACCAGTAGCAATGAATTCACCATCTTTAGAAAATCTAACACAACAAACAACAGAAGAATGATCTAAAGAGTGAATCAAGTCCACATCTAAATCTCTTTTGAAAGCAGGATTATATAATACATAATAGCCAGGTTTTTGTTTTTTAAAATCAGGATTAGCCTTAGAAACATCTAAGTCAGACAAGAATGGGGGAATGTCTTTAACATGAAGAGCTTTTTGTTGTGATTGAACAAGATATTGAGATTTATCAATGACAGTTAAAGCCGTTGAAGTTTCTGGTTGAGACTCACTTGATATTTCCGGTTTAACAGGTTCATTTCTGGAGACTTGAGGGGATCCAGATAATTTTGGTTGAGGGGATTGTTTCACTTGTGGAGGTTGATGTTGAGGATGTTGGACTGGAGGCTGAGATGGCTGAGGAGGTTGAGGTTGAGGAGGTTGTTGGTAGCCAGAATATGAAGGAAATTGACCATTTTTTTGAGATTGATTAACAGGAGCATGTTGAGCTTGTCTATCTCTATTTTCTAATTCAGTCTTCAATCTTAAAATTTCTTCTTCATAAGCTTCTTTAATTTTACGATGAGCCATTTCCAATTCATAAACTGTTTGTCTTATTTGTTGCATTTCAGCAGTTTGTTGATTATATTTTAAATCATAATCTTCCTTTACTTGTTTAAAATTCAGAGCTTCAGTCAAGGCAAAATCAAATTCTTGTTTGACAGCATCAAGAAGTTCATTTAATCTTTGTTGATGTCTTTGCTGTTGAGCTTGTTGTTGTTGTTGAACTTGTTGTTGAGCTTGCTGTTGCTGAGCTACTGAATTAGAAGTATATACTGACATATTAATCAATTAAATCACAATGATTAAATTCAACAAGAAACAGATTTCAAATTTCAAATTTCAAATTTCAATCCCTTGCAAAAAATTTAAAACTCCCGAAAAAAGATAAATGTTGTCAAAAAAAAAAATTTTGAAAGATTTAATTTTCGAGATAAAATTCCTCGACTTTCAACTTTTTTCATCATCAAATAATCGCACCTCAATTTAGACTTAATGCCTGAACGACTCCACGGAAAAATAATATGTGCTCGACTGACGTCATCTGGTTTGATGGCTAATGTATTTACAATTACAGTTTCTACAAAACATCAATCAACTTATCTACTGCTCCATTGATTACTACTTAATCTTATCATCATCTTTAGCGTTGGCTTAATTTCATTGACGTGTTTAAAATCGGTTACGTTGTGAAAAACAGGGGGTGCACTCCGCTCCCAGCGGCAACCGGTAGATACGCACCCCGTGTCGTGTGCCCACCGCTTACACCCCCGATTTCTGAGGGCCCCCAAATTCATCCGGGTGCCCGTCGTGCCCAGCCCATGTCGACGTCGTCCGGGTCCGGCCGGGTAAGGGCCAGGGGGACAGCGCATCCGTACCGCACGATCCATTCATCGTAACCGTGAGCCCGTACCTCCAGGATTTACCTGTACTTGATTATAACGCCACTTTCAACGTCTTAGTGACTTTTGACCATTGATTTGAAGTAAATTCTAACAAGAGCATTAAAAGTACTTGTACAAATCATCATGGTATATTTAGGAAGCCGGATCTTCAGGGGAAAAAAGGCCCAAGAGGCTTACGATCGTACGTTTGCAGGAAAGTATCAAAAGGCATTAAGGAAAAACCATTTCCTTTACTTTGGACTCCCATTCATGCTTTCTATTGTGGCGGGATCAATATATCTCCAGAAATTCACTGCTGTCAAGTGGGAACGATTCGATGAAAAATACCGTCAAATGAACGAAGAAGAAATGTTAAACTTGATTGAGAATAAACGGAAATTTAATAAAAAGGAAGATTATTATCGTCTACAAGGTCTCTTAACTGATCATCAGAAGGAGGTGGATTCCAATGATGACTACGAAATCGTCAGAATTAAACGAAAGGATGGTGATGAACCTGTTTGGTGATCAATCATTGAGATTGGCATACAATGACACTAAGTGAGGTCAAATTTGCTTATTTGCATCTCCTACAATGGTGTTAATTATTTCCATAACATAACGTCGTTTCGAAGTATTTAATGATTTTACGTGACCCTTATTTTTTTTATATTCTGATCTTGTCCTGGACCAGTATTGATAACTTACTGATATCTCGCGCCTGAAAATTTTCCTATAATCCTCATCTCATCTCATCATGGTGTCCTTTTCTTGTGAAGTTTGTAACGATACCGTTCAAAAAAAGAAGTTAGATCAACATAAGCAAAGATGTTACGGCGCTTATTATACCTGTATTGACTGTTCGGTAACTTTCCAAGGAACTGAATACAGAAATCACACCAGTTGTATCAGTGAAGCCGAGAAGTATGAAAAGGGTCTTTACCGTGGAAAAAAGAATAAACCAGCTCCTAAACCAGTCGCTGAGACCCCAAAGAAGGAAAATAAACCAACTGAAGAAACTGCAGAACAACCAGTGAAAAAAGATAAAAAATCTGATTCTAAAAAGGAAAAGAAATCTGGTTCAAAGAAAGGTATTTCTGATTTTGTCAATTCTAAGGATAACCTTTATAAAGTCATTAAAGCATACTCCAAAGCCAATAAGCTTGATCAAAAAGATGTTCTTAAGAAAATTCGTCTTAACAAATCAGCTAATGGTGATCTTGTCATTGAATTATAATTGTAAATAGTTCTACTTCATTAACCGTCCATGTAATATAATTTCTCCAAATAAATAATATTCATTCATAATTTCATCGCCTTGTTTAACGCCTTATTTATCTTGGTGTAAAATTGAGATAATGTGTTGTAAGGAAATGTAAGCGTATCACAGAAATAGTCAGGTAATACTTTGAGTAGTCTTTTGGTATTTTGTTTTTGTATCACCGTTTCATCACTATAATCTTCATTCTCATCATTCTCATCATCGTCTTCTTCTACATCGTTTAAAAATGTCGGAATATAATTCACCTCGGCATTTTTGGCAAATTTCTTTGCTATCACAAGTCGATATTCAATTGTGATCGGAGAAGAAGACTTATCATCAACAGTAGTACTCTCTTGTTTAACATCAAAATGAAGTCTCTCAGAATCCTCTTCATAATGGATGATCCGAAGTCCGGTTAAAAGTTCCAACATATCCAAAGTAACACCAATGGTTTTCAATTCCTGTTCAAGCTGGGTTTCATGGATCAATGCAGACAGATTTTGTTTCTTTCTAATAGGTGATTCGTAAGTTTGTTGTGACAGTGGTCGTTTCAATGGGGTAGTTAAAATGTCATTTTTTCCACCATCAGTGCCCAGTTTTCGTAGTTGGCGTAGTTCTTGGTTAAGGTCTTCAATCACAGCTTGTTGATCTTCGATTTGTTCTGAAAGAGACGAAATTATGTTAGCATCTCGTTCTCTATTAGACTCATTAGATGCCTTATATCTCGTGAAAAGCTCATCCTGAGAGCCGACGAGTCCGTTAACAAACGTCACTAATGTCTCTGCATCGTTTGCTTTTAAAATATCGTCTGCTGTCACCGGAAGCTTAGGTTCCCCTGATAGTTTTTTGGCGTCTGTGGTTGATTTCTTCTTGGATTTCGGAGTGTCTTCTGATTTGCTTGAAGGACGAGATGATCCGTCAGGAGTTGGGTACTTTGTCCGCGGACTAGACGTGGTTTCGGCTTCAATTGCCCTAGCAGATTTCTTGGTTTTAATCCCACTACTGTTTCTTGTTCTGACCATGTTGATTGTAAACAAGCACTTAGTAGAACTACAAATATGTGCGTGTCCGCGTCGTGCCAACACCATACAAACGAATCTGCCATTTGCAAGAACACAGACATTTCCAGATATCGCCTAAGGACCATGATGGTGGTTTTCCGCTTCATCCAGGTACGTGGACTGTGTAGAATTAGGCGTAAGCCGATGCATTTGATTCGGAGGATGTTTGTGTTTTATTGGACCACTGGTGCATGTATTGTAGTGGCTGCGAAATTCTCTAGCATGTAGAAGTTGATGGTCATAAACCGGTTTTGGATAATTTATTAAAAAGGAGAGTACGTATCTAGAGAAGTGGATATGGCTTTTCATATTTGAAAGTAGGCGTGTATGTTGATGCAGAACTGGATCCTGTTACTCGCTAGGAAGTGCTCCCAGATGAAGATATCGACAACGCTTCTGTGACCCAACTCACGGCCCATACAAACCCAACAATTGACTAATCTCTCACGAAGTAGCAAACCAACACCATCATGTACTGCTTCTCTTATAGCTTCTCTTCCTCTTCTGTTTCTATATCTATTCATATTGGTTGCAAATTTTCTTTTCAACGAGGTCGTGTCGTGATGGCGAAAAACCCTCATCTCCATTTACGTTACCAGCCTACTTCAATATTATCGAGTACTTAATCATGTCGTTTTCTGCCGATGTATTCACTAAGAAGCTTAATGGGCTTCAAGAAACCCAAGACTCGATTGTCACTATTTCTCAATGGGTCTTATTCCATCACCGTCATGTCAAGGAGCTTGCTGAATTATGGGCTAAATACTGCTTAAATCCTGCTAATTCCTCTAACAAGATCTTATCATTATATTATCTCTGTAATGACGTGGTTCAACAGGCAAGACATAAACGGAAAGGTGAATTCATCACTGAATTTGGTAAGGTCTTACCCGAAGTGTTTAATAAAACTTATCCGAATTTAGATTCAGCTATAGTGGGTAAAGTAGATAGGTTAATCCTGGTGTGGGAACAAAGAAATGTATTTAGCGGCTCCGATATCAAGAACTTTCGTAAGGCTATTGACCTCGCCAAATCAAACAAATCCTTGGAGTCCAATTCTTCGGATGCACCAGGTGGATCACGTCAACCCCAAGTCACAATTGCCCCTGAATTGAAGCATCTTAACGACACCTTCCTCCACATGAACGCTTTAATTGATACTAGTCAAGCCAATCTCAGTCAGGTTGGTATTCAATCGAAAACATATCTTCCCCACCATCCTGGTCTTTCAGATAATCTACCTTCTCCCAAGATCTATGTTTCCAAACTTAATGTATTGGAGAAACTTTGTACCATATCCAAGAAGAATATTGAAGATATTAAATTCGATCGTGATGAGATTTTGAAAAGCTTAGATAGTTTAAGAAAAATTGTACTAGAAGCTAAAGGTATTGATGATTCAAAAATTGGCATCATTAACAGCAAGCTTGAAAAACTAAATTCTACTAGAAAAGAGTTACGTGAACTAATAGACGAGGAAGAACCTTCTCCTGCACTCGACAAGGATGAAGAACCATCTCCTGCTTTTGATCAAGGTGACGACGACGATGATGGTGATATGATTCCTACATATGAGGATGATGATGACGATGATGACGACGATGAAAAGTCCCAACCTGCCAAAAAACAGAAAACCACGCCTTCGTCTCAAACTTCCTCCGGTGACTCCACTCCTAAAAGAAAATCAGTAGCGTTTAGTGAAGACATCGAAATAAAGGAATATAGTCGAGACGAGCAGATGGATGTTATCAAAATTGTAAAAAGTGATGATAGTAATGATGATGACGACTATAACGACGATGACGAAGTCGAGTTATCTAGTGCTTTTGAAAAACATCACAAGGATGACTTGGAGCTTAAACATGAATACGAAAGTGGTAGTGATGGATATACACCAACATATCAAGAACTGAATGATGGATATACACCGACGTACGAAGAAAATGGGGACACCAATCCTACAGTATTAGATTTATTATCAAAATTGCGTTAATTTCATTGACATAGTATAATCATAACTAAAAAAGAATTGAATAAATATAACATCACGGTCTTAAATAGAGGAAAAAAAGGGGAAAACAAATTTGGAACGTAACAATCAGTTTAAAATTTTGGCTAAATCATTGTATCTTGGTTTTAATGATGTATTGTTGGAATAGGAATAAGCTTTTATTGGGAGGTCAGGTCTAGGAGCCGTCAGTAAATTTGGTAATGATAAACGTTTACTTGATAACAATGACTGAATTGGAGGTAGAGTGAAATCATTATTATGATTATTATGATGGTCCAGGTTGGAAGGAAGTGAATGTTCTGACTCAATCGGCAGACTTATTGGACTCAGTTTTGATTTTTTCTTAAGTTTCCGAGGCATATAAATGCATAATTCATCTGAACTAACACAATTTGAACATTCAGGGAAGGCACGAGTACATTTTTTCTTAAATTTTCGACATCTAAGACAACTTACCTTTGATTTTGACTTATCATAATTATCAATGTCAGGTTTACTAAGGTTGTGATTATAAATATTACTACCGATTGGACCAGCCAAATGAGGTAATTTTTTCTTTTTAAATACAATAATTGATGATTTTAAGTCATCACCATTATAAGGAATTAATGAAGGAGAACAACAAGATAAATTTGATACTTTCAACTGAAATTGATTAATGTATTTTGGAATTTCTGGATATTCAATGAAAGTATCGTCAGAAATCCTATCTTGTAATCGATTAAAATTTAATTTTTGTACCGATGTCATATATTGTAATAAAAATCTATTTAATTCTATAGTTGAAGAGTAAAATCCCCTATTTATAAGTATAACTCGGGAAAATTGGGTTTACTCTAAGGCACGGCTTCATAGTTTATAGTTTTGGTTGCATTAAACGTCTCAATGATCCAATTATAGCAGTTGTCAAATCTTAAGGCCCAACGGGTTAGGTAAGAGTAAATCCGTACTATGAAGCCCCGACCTCACACGCATACTAAACGATGCAGCCGTAGAGTGGGGGCCATTTTGGGATTATCACCGATTAATACTGCATTTCGGATAGGAAACCACAATCGCCCATTATTAGTTCGAAGTAGCTTAATTCCTACCTGAGGCAATAGGATAAACTATTAATAACCTTACAGATACACGAGGTATTAATCGGGTTTCAAAATATCGTTTAAAGCCAAATCTATTGTATTTCCAACCATGAACGAGCCATGTTCATGATCTTTGTCTTACCCATCCCGTCAATCCTGGCCGATCAACTCTGCAAGCCACCGGAAAAGTGATTATGGCTCATATCATAACCTTTACTAGCCGTTGGAGTCGATTAACGGAATAGTCATCGGACTTACCACCTGGTAACAACACTATTTCAGAGCCATTCTGCAACTCAATGTAAAGAAGCGCCGTGCCGCATATGTGACAGGATTTAATATGGAGGAGGTTGATGGCTTATGCATGTAACATGGGGGGCCCTTTGAAATTCGCTCATATAGGGAATCACCATGAGTGAATTTTGTTCGGGATGGTAAATGCCGATTCAATTGGCGACTTAACTGAGTGGTGAATATAGTTGGTACCTTGTTGGTATCAATCAATTGAGGAGGCTTTGATGTGAAAAATTGTTGGATTGCTTGATTTTGACTAGACTTATTTGCGCCCAAATAAACCAAGTTACGAGCACGAGTCATACCCACATACATCAAGCGAGCCTTTCCAACGTCTGACGTCAGTGACTTCGAATTGATAGTTAAAGAATCCCAATAGGGCTGATTACCAAACAATTTAGAGGTACCGATAATAAACACAATGGGGAACTCTAAACCTTTTGCAGTATGAATTGTAGAAATTTTAATCGTATCTTGACTTTGCAACGGTACTTCGTCATTGTAAGTTCGGAGAAAGTAGTCTAAAAATAGCGACATTGGATTCCCAGTTAATTGGAAATTAACGTATGCATTATTTAACGATGCAGTAAATGATTGTAATAACCTGGTTAGTATTTGTTGTTGGTTATCATTCTCGTTATTTGATTTTGAAGGCATATTATTAATGACATCAATAAGCCCCAGGGTCCTTAAGATATCAGCTAATGCTTGTAAAATTAATTCGGGAATCTCATGGGGGTTCTCCGGAGCGGGTGATTCTAGAGCCTTCATTAAAGTTTGCCGGGTATTTCTCATGGATACTAAAAACAGTTCCATTTTATTTAACGTCAGCCCGTGGTCTGAAATTTGATAAACCTTAAACAAATTCCCCTTTTTAGTTTGTAGCTGATGCCATACAAACTCTTCTATATTACCTCCCGCTGTGTTAAAAAGTTTAATTAATCGACCCTTGCTTCCAAGTTTTGTGTCTAAGTTCGACATTATGCATAACATGCTGAAGTCACAACTACTTGACTTGGTTATCACGTTAATAATGTCAAGAAATAAATGTAGTTTGCTGTTTAGCCATTCATTTGAGGGCGATAGTTTCCCGCATTTTAAATCGTAATGTTTCTGAAATACATTCATTATGTCATTGATCTCTTTATTGGAACGGGTAAGAATTACAATATCTTTCAGCTGAATTAATCCCCCCAGTTGTAAAATAAGCCTTGTGATTTCGTTTGCTACAAAATGATATTCATGGGTTTCCGACTTATGAACCGTAATAATTGGTTTGTATCCATTCCCTTGAATTGAAACTATACTTGTATTCAATTCATTGGCTGGATGTAAGCATGTAGCCGTAGCCGCCAGGAGAATTTCTTGGGTACATCTAAATGACTCGGTAAGAGTCATAGTCGTCACCTTAACGTCGGGGACCACTGATTCGATATCATTCATTAACTCTGGCTTAGCTCCAAGAAATTCATAAATGCATTGATTTGGGTCTCCTGCAAAACAAAGGTGCTTCACTGTGCCTAGAGGTTGATCCTTGGTTGGATAGTTGATTACCGCTTTGACCACCAGAAGCAATTGATAATGCATATCTTGGAACTCATCAACCACCACTATTTTATATTTAGCCAAAGTGGGTATAGGATCATTTTTACTTAATGAAATATCCATCATATTAATGGCATTAATAATCAAGTCATGATATCGAATCATACCATTTTCGTTCATATAATTCATCAAGGCTTCTAAGTACTGTGGGTTCACCTTAGCTTTTGCAGCCGCTTGTTTGATATCTACCACTCCACTTCTTACTTCTGATATGAGTTTTTCAAGGGCAGGAGCAGTAAGGTTTCGAGATAAATGGCGTCCATTAACGCTAATTGCATTTGTCAGGAAAAGGGTGGAGAAGTTTCTCCAACTCAAATCATCCATAAGTCTCATAGTTCCATAACTGGGTATATAGAACTCTGAATATTGATCTAAAAGCAGACCACAGAAAGAGTGGAACGTATTTAATGTAATTCTATCACATACATCAGAGTCCATGGTTTCCAGTAGCGTTGAACGAAGCGATTGTACCGATCTATTACTCATTGATAGAACAAGAATATCTTCTGGTTCAAAGTCCCCAGATTGAAGAAGGTGTCGTATTCGGTTAACCAAAGTAGACGTTTTGCCGGTTCCTGGACCAGCAATAACCCGTAGAATGGAGTTGAACTCCGCAGGATGAGTTATTATAGCATTCTGGTCCGCAGTAGGAGCCATATATTGGGTTTTTTGTATCTTTACTTCTTTAGCGATGATAGAACGGATACCCCAAACTGGCAACCACAACGCGATTTTTCATAGTCTGGAGTTTCTTTATACAAAAGCTGATTTTATCAACCAACCATCTAATTTAATGTCGGCATTGGAGTCAATTCAACGACTTCTTCCTCTTGAAGATTTCGAGACTCCATCGTTCGATGGATTGGATGAGTTAATGAGCCAACTTTCTATGGCGTCGACTCCTCAACTGCTACATCATATTAGAGTTAATGCCAGCAGTCAATCGTCCCGATCACCACTAAATTCCTTATCAACTTCTGATATCAATAATCTATATGATGATTTCAGCAAATATAAGAAATCCATAGCAAAATATCGTCAAAACCTTGAACCTATTGAATTGGTGCTATCTAATTTTGTTGATGAATTAACCAATCTATCTTCGACGTTGACATCTTTACAAGTGCAATCTTCTAAACTATCTAATGATTTGGGAAGTCAGCGTACAATCACCGATAAGTTGAATCCGTTCATTCTTGATCTCATGATCCCTCCAGATTGCGTTAAATCAGTGATTTCTGATCCAGTTGATGGTGATTGGGTTGAAAATATTCGTTTCATCAATGAAAAGCTCCTGTTGCTTGCTCTGGTGAAGGAACCAAATCCTCATGATGAATTTGTGACCTCATACGCAGATACCAAGGCTATCGAACAACTTGAAAAAGGAATTGGCCTTCTTGTTGGTAAGGCTGTTGAAAGAATACGAGATTACATTATTTCCAAGATTAAAGCTCTTCGCTCGTCATCCACCGTGTCATCACAAATAATCCAACAAGATCTTTTACAAGTGAAAGAAACTTTCTCCTTTCTCAAAACGCATGAACCGGAACTTGCAAATCAATTACAATTGGCGTATATTTATACCATGCAATGGTACTACAAATCTCGCTTTGCCAAATATCTTTACGCTTTGCAAAAGCTTCACCTTCGTAACGTGGATTATTCATACGTGCTTGGAGGTGGGGAAAGTGTTAATGATGATAAGTATGCGTCTTTAGGATCTGGTTTAAAAGGATGGCTTCAGCCAGCATCACCAAATCCCCAAACTGGACATACCCATAGTAAAATCACATTGACAGAATACCTTACGTCTATTGATAAAAGAGTAGAAATCCTTAAGGACAAAGTCACTGCAATACCATCTCAAATTGCTGAAACAACGCCATTTCACTACTGGCTAGAATTCGTTTTTCATCAATGGATAACTGCTTTGGTCGATAATATAGTAGTCGAGTACCTCTTCATGGTTGAATTCTTTTATCAAGGTAACGAGAAATTCGAATCTGTCAGTACTTTAGCAACTGAGAACAATCCTGTCAATGACAAGCATGATTGGTCAGTAGTGATGCTTGAAAAAGTATACAAATTAAGCAATGAGTTCGTCGGGTGGTTAATAAGTCATCAATCTGCCATTACATCTGCCAGGATTGCTTCAAGCTCGATGAGATCGTCATACACCTCTTCAGCTTCATCACTAACAGGAACATATGATTCTTATGCCACATTATTAATGGTGAGAATTATTCAACAAACACAAAGTCGTTTACATAATGAAGTCCATATACCCATACTTGATGATCATTTGAATTCTTTACTTTTGATTTTGTGGCCACATTTCACTAAAATTATTGACCATAATTGTGACTCCATGAAGAAAATCATCATTCGATCATACTCATCCAAATCTAAGGATTCACACCTTGCTCCGGTTGCTGTTACACAACAATTTGCCCATTTTTTACTGGCATTATTAAAATTATCAAATCCATTGGGTGCAAATAAGAACAAGGATCAATATAAAGGAGAACCCTTATTTACGTCAGTCAATCGGTTAAGAAATGATTTCGAAAGTGTGTTAACGAAAATGAGTAGTCATGTATTTGGAAGTAAGTCGCAGGTGACTCAAAGAGAAATCTTTCTATATAATAATTATTTCTTGGTTGTCAGTATTTTGAAAGATGAAAATGGAGGTGATGATATCAGTGAGTTCATTCAGGAACAAATTATGCATTTTGAATCTTTGTGTGAAGCCTATCAACAGAAATGATCCGTACATAGTTACACCGATAGCTATATTGCAGACAAATCAATGTTTATAGTTCACACAATTTGGCAAACAATCCACATAATTGCAAGTACGACGAGACACCCTCTAACACTCTCATGTGGGAGAACCCAACCTCCTTCAATAATTCCAAACGTTTCAGTTCGCTTATACCTGGTAAAGTTTTAGCGACTCTAAATGTTGAGGTGACAATATCAATAGCAGAATAACCTTTTTTCCATAAACTATCAAGGAGCTGGATAGCTTCATCGATGCTTCGGTCTTTATTTAGAAGACAGGCAGCCAATATTTTTCTGATAATTAAAGGATGAGGTTGGTCTACGATCTTGAACACATTCACATCGTCAACGAATCCAAATCCTGCCACGGTACTTTGTAAATTATTTATAGCTTGTCTCATATCTCCTTCGGCCGTGAAGATCAATGCCTTAAGCCCCTCCTGATTAAACTTGACATCTTCAAGTTTAGTTATCTCAAGAAGTCTTTGTAATACCTGATCATCGGCCAATTTGTTGTATCTCAATATAGCACATCTAGATTGTAATGGTTCAATAATCTTACTAGACTCATTACACGCAAAAGCAAATCTGGTGGTGTTAGAATAAATTTCCATTGTTCTTCTAAGAGCTTGTTGGGCACCTTGTGTCATGGAGTCAGCTTCATCCAATATGATGATCTTATGGCGACCTGGAGGTAATTGAATCTTGGTTTGAGCGAATTGCTTGATTTTATTCCTTACCACGTCAATCCCACGATCATCAGAAGCATTCAACTCCAAAGTAGCTTGACTGTAGCTTTTTCCAAGTAATTCATGGGCCAAACAGTGGATAGATGTAGTTTTCCCGATCCCAGGAAATCCAGAAATAATCATATGAGGCATATTACCGTCTTCAGCAATAAGCTTGAGACGCTCAATGGTTTCTTCGTTTCCGACAATATCATCGAGCTTATGAGGACGATACTTTTCTACCCAAGGAAGTTCTAGTTGAAGTGATGGTTTGGACATGACGCGTAGTGGTTGAAATTATCAATAATATTTTTCCTCCGCTAAAAAAAGGTGGAGCGCATGGTGAAATATTTGAAAAATATGCAGAATCACAGACAAGAAGTCAAGAGTGCCAAAATTCTTTCGTGTTCAAAGAGCAGTAATGGCTACTGGAAGAGCCAACTGCAAATCGTGCCATGATGTTAGTGGTATTAGCGGTGTTTATGTACTATATATGTGAAGTAAGAGACGTGTAGCCACAACGTAGGATTATGGAAGGTCATTAGCTTGTGAAGTTTATGTAAGGAACAAAATACCAAATAGGTATACCTAGCATTACAATTGGACTGTGATTATCACAGAGTTCCCGTCGTTGTTTTGAGTTTCTTCACGGGCTGTCGATTCAGGCGGGCTTGACGCTTGGAAATGGCAGAAGATGCCAATTCAAACCCAGAACTGTCGTTCTTGTTATCCTTACTACTCGAGTCAGGATTCACATTTTCCTGCTTGGATCTATTTTTGGTATCGTTCGGTTTCCTGAGGTCTTTCTTGCTCTCTTTTCTCTGTCCATTTTTCGCTTTAGTCTCATTATTCTTATTCTTTTGATTATTACGCTTTGGCTTCATAGGAGCAGTGGTGGACACCATGCTGATTGCTGGCTTGTAGAATTCACTGTCCTGGTCAAATATCCCATTCAACCACGGCATGTCTACGTCTTCAATGGTGTCAACAAGCTTATACAACTCCTTTGCTTCGGGGTATTCCTTATCCATCGCTAGTATGCCAGTATTATCTATTCCTATAGCACTAGATATCTTGTTCATGGAGCCCTTGGGCAATTCAACCAACTTTATTCGACTCTTAAGACTTGAAGATGCTGTGAAGGTAAGGACCGGGAAGCACTGAATCAATATCTCTGGTCTAATGTCATGTTTAGCAACAAATACATACCGAATATTTATATTTGCGTCATCAGTCTTATAAGTTGGCTTGATATCTGGAAATAACCTTTCACGTTTATCTCTAGCTTGATGCTCTAATGTTTTGACAGTGGAATTAAATCCGCATATAACATGTGAGTTAATTCCAGGCGAAGTCACAGTCTTGGACTTCTTACCTTTATTATATATTCCCAAAGGTGTGAGTAATTGGCACAAAATATCTGCTATATCTCGTGATTTTTTGCTATCCACTTCAGGCCACTGATTAGATCGAGAATATGGGTTTTCTAGGATGGGCTTCTGTACCTTCTTTTGGTTGCTAAGCTCCTTCAAAGACGACATGATGATGAGATGAGTTAGTTTCGCATCTCCATTTTGAGATCCAATATATTCTTCATATTTTGGTGTGCTCAGTTCTACAAAAAATTATATTCGGCTACACGATTGTTTCATATGAACGTTTATATCTATTAGACTTTTTTTTTTGTTTTTGTATAAAGTACAATTAGTCCTTCTTTTCACCTTCTGGAGAGTACAGAGGAGATCTTGGAGAATACGAAGGAGAAGTTGGGGAATATTGTGGAGAGGTTGGACTATAACTTGGAGAAGTTGGTGAGTATGATGGACTCGTTGGTGAATAACTTGGCGAAGTTGGTGAGTAACTTGGAGAAGTTGGTGAGTACGAAGGACTCGTTGGTGAATAACTTGGCGAAGTTGGCGAGTAACTTGGAGAAGTTGGTGAGTACGAAGGACTCGTTGGTGAATAACTTGGCGAAGTTGGCGAGTAACTTGGAGAAGTTGGTGAGTACGAAGGACTCGTTGGTGAATAACTTGGCGAAGTTGGCGAGTAACTTGGAGAAGTTGGTGAGTACGAAGGACTCGTTGGTGAATAACTTGGCGATGTTGGCGAGTAACTTGGCGATGTTGGCGAGTACGAAGGACTCGTTGGCGAATAACTTGGTGATGTTGGGGAATATGATGGACTCGTTGGAGAGTATGATGGTGATGTAGGACTGTAAGATGGACTAGTAGGACTGTAAGATGGACTAGTAGGACTGTAGCTTGGACTAGTAGGACTGTAAGTAGGACTAGTAGGACTGTAACTTGGACTAGTTGGTGAGAATGTAGGGGAGGTAACTCCATATCCTGGTGACGAAGCACCGTATGAAAATGGTGATGTTGGAGATGGAGAAGTTGGTTGTCCTCCATAAGAAGTAAGACCACCAGAGCCTTCCGAAATAGGAGCAGTGTGAATAGGAGAAAATCCTGCCCCTTCCTCGAATTGTATCTTATCATCCTCCATATCGTATTCTCTATAAGGAGTTGCGCCACCATCAATATCGTCATCAGCAATGATTTCAGTATTGGAACTAGCAAACTGTAACATCTTATCATCAACCATAACATCAAAAGCACCAGTACCCAATGGAGCCATTTGTCCCAACATAACATTTTCAGAAATACCACGACAATCATCCAATTCTGCCGACGAACCAGCTTCTAATAAGATTTCAACAGTTTCTTCGAAAGAACATCTCATTAAAGCACCTGTATCAGCTCTGTTAATACCGTGACGAGTAATGGCCATCAAATGACCTCTTGAAGTCATGACATCAACCAATAACGCCATATGTCTGTAATTAACATATGAACCATCGAATGCAATAACATTAAGAATTTCTTTGAACAAAGCATATCTCGTAGCCTCAATACCCAATACAGAAAGAATTTCAATGAAATTATTCGAATAAGTACGAGAAGCGTCTACACCGGGAACAGCCATGACATCAGCCAAGTTAACACCATCGGTTTCCAAAACCCATTCCTGACCTTGGGTGTATTCACCAGTAGCATCGGGAGCACTAACTTTATGTTGCATCATGAAAACTCTAGTAATACCAGGGATACCTCTTAAAGAAATAGTTTCCAACATATGAGCTTCAACTCTTTTCAATATTTGATCTTCTTCATGTTCACCTTCTTCTTCTAACTTAGGATCACGAATAACACGACAACGAATAATTAACTTGTCTGCGGTATCATCGGACCAAATGACAAACAAATCTTCACCAAAATTTTGGGAAATCTTTTCTGCTACTTGCGCCATGGTCAACTGTTTATCCAACATCTTGGCACGATCCAATTCAAGACGAAGCAACCAAGGAGATTGATTTTCAATGGTTTCTTCAACTTTTTCATCTGGAATTGCAAAATATGCTTCCACAGTATCGTAATCCTCTTCAATGACAGTACTTCTTGGATCAGGATCATAGAAGATTTCAGTAGCAGAAGTAACATTTTTCAAAGTAGTATGTTCAATAGCAGATTGGACAACCTTGGCCTTCTCAATATCAGCAGCTACTTCTTTATCCAAATAAACGGTTAATGCAGGAGTCTTAATGTTTTTGGCAACGTTAAGAATTTCCTTAAGACGAGGAACTCCTAAAGTAACATTCTTGGAAGAGACACCCGCATAATGGAAAGTATTAAGAGTCATTTGAGTTGCTGGTTCCCCAATAGATTGGGCAGCTATAACACCGACCATTTCACCAGGGTGGACAATCGACTTCTGGAATTGAGTTTCAATTTCACCCAACACCCATTCAAAAGAAATTCTGTTCAACTTGAATTCTTCAATAACACGACGACATGACAACCTAGATCTTAATAAACATTGAAATAAAAGAGTAGCATTTTCTTGAGCTTCCTTGACTAAAGCAGTATCACCACGCACTACCAATAATTTAGAACAAAGATCTTTAACACCATGCACAATTTCATCCAATCTTAAATCTGAAGCTTTATGACGTCCATTATGGAAAATTTGTTGAGCATTTTGAATAATACGACGTAAATTGACGGGTAATGGCCAATTATAGTCACCATTGGGGAAACAAACATCTCTCAAATAACGACGATCTGATAATAACTGATTATATTCTTCATCCAAAATTTTCTGTAACTCAACACTTCCTTTAATTTCCTTACCGGATTCCAATAATGATTCAGCAATTGATTTAGAAGGATCCAAAAGGTCAATACGATATCTCTTCTCGAAGCTGGTATCTGATCCAGGAATAGAATCTACCGATTGCTTTTCAACTTGGGTACCATCAATTCCGTCTTCACCATAGACAAATTGAATAATATCACCCAAAGAGTTTCTAGTAGTTCCATCATAATGAACCATAATATCTTCTAAAGCCTTAACCAAACGACGTTGAATATACCCAGTTTCTGCAGTCTTAACAGCAGTATCAATAAGACCTTCTCTACCAGCCATAGCATGGAAAAAGAATTCTTGAGGAGTTAATCCTCTGAGATAAGAATTTTCAACGAAACCTTTTGATTCAGGAGAATAGTCATCTTTGGTAAAGTGAGGTAAGGAACGATCTGCAAAACCAAAAGGAATACGTTTACCTTCCACAATTTGTTGACCAACACAGGCTGACATTTGAGAAATATTAATAAACGATCCCTTAGATCCAGAAGTAACCATTTGCTTAACATTATTCAAATCCTTTAAATTCATTTCTGCAGACCGACCAGCAGTATCACGAGCTTGATTCAAAACACGGGAAACATTGTGTTCAAAGGATTCCCTTAATGTCATACCTGGCTCAGGATCTAATTTATTCAGCTGAGCATCCAATATAATTTCTTGGACCTTATCCTTAGCCTCTTGAATAGTATTGGTGACTGTTCTCATTGTGTCAGAATCGGCGATAGTATCACCAATTCCAATTGAGAACCCATTATGTAATAACCAATAATTGACTACTTTTTGAATTGCCCCAAATAATTGAGCACAAACGTATGACCCTTTTTCTCTCATGACTGTATGAATAAGACCACCTCCTGTGGCACCGACAGTTTTCTTATCGACAACACCGAACATTATCTCACCATCAACGATAAGTATACCGTTGTCTTTAGGACTCAATAAGTTCTTTCCATCATCAAATCTTTGAAGATGGATACCTTTTGGAATAGCCATAGATAATAGTTGCTTACCGGACCATAAAGGTTTAGGCTTCAAAATAGCTGGAGGGGGGATAACACCATCCCAGTTAGGAATCCAATATAACATATTCATAACTTGATCATACTCAATGAAATTGTCTCTTAATGTCATTTTACGAATACCACACAACGTATCTTGAACAATACCCATGACTGGTTTATTTGATTGGGGAGACACAATTTGAAGAGGCACAGCACAGATCTCTGACAATTCTGCTCTAGTTTCTGGTGATTGAGGAACGTGTAAATTCATTTCGTCACCATCGAAATCAGCATTATAAGGCGAAGTGACTGATAAATTCAATCTAAATGTTGAGTAAGGCATCACTCTAACACGATGCGCCATCATAGACATTTTATGTAAAGAAGGTTGACGATTGAATAAAACTGGATCATTATCCATTAAATGACGTTCAACTTTCCATCCATATTGCAAAGCAATGTCACCAGCTCTTTTATTATATCTTAAATCAATACGATCACCTGTATCTCTAATGACATACTTGGCACCAGGATGTTCGTTAGGTCCATTACGGACATATTCCGTTAAACGATGAATATTATATGGTGTAACAATTTCAGGGTAAGACAAGGTTCTGGCAATAGAAATGGGGACCCCAACTTGATCCAAATCTAAGTTAGGATCACCTGAAATGACAGTACGAGCAGAGAAATCGACACGCTTACCCATAAGATTACCTCTCAATCTTCCTTCCTTTCCCTTTAATCTAGCTCTAATAGATTTAATTGGACGCCCAGTTTTCTGAAGAGCTTGAGGTTGACCTGCAATATCATTATCCATGTAAGTAGCCACGTGGAACTGTAAAAGTGCTTCAAATTCACTGATGACATGCTGAGGGGAACCATCTAATTCTAGTCTTTGAACATTTATGTTGGCTTTTATTACATCAGCTAATTTGAAAGTTAAATCATCTTCACCACGGGCAGTATCATTAAAAGCAATGGAAGGACGAACTGGTGGAGGAGGAACTGGTAATACAGTTATAATCATCCATTCAGGTCTTGCATAGTCTTCGTTGAATCCTAATTTATAGCAATCTTCGGAGTTGATATGTTTGAATACACTTAAAATTTCTGAAGGTGTTAAAAGTCTTCTTTCGGGTTGTTCATCTTCAAGACTTTTATTCTGTTTCCAAGTACCCCATAATTTTAGCCCATCTCTACGAACAGTGGGTTGGGTATGACCACACCCACCACGACCAGTAGGCTGTTCACCCTTTTGTTCATCTTCTTCACTTATGGTATCAGCTTCACAGATCATTTTAGTTTTACATAATGCCCACACAGCATTAAATCTCTTTTTTGGGTCTCTAATTTTAATTGCTTGGGCCATTAATGGATTGGACTCATCGAGTAAAAGTTTCCCACAATGCATACAAACACATTCACAGACTTTTTTGATTTTTGCAATAAACCCGATATGAAATACTGGTTTAGCTAA
Source organism: Metahyphopichia silvanorum (assembly GCA_030574095.1). Classification (NCBI taxonomy): domain Eukaryota; kingdom Fungi; phylum Ascomycota; class Pichiomycetes; order Serinales; family Debaryomycetaceae; genus Metahyphopichia; species Metahyphopichia silvanorum. The sequence goes on along the minus strand of JAJMEK010000002.1, from coordinate 576,373 downwards.
TTCGATATGACCAAAATGTCCTGGACATTCAGCCATGTCTTCACTACAAGTCTGACATTTGAAATTACGATCAATTGATCCAAGACGAGGATCATTCAATCCTCCTTCCCTAGGTTTCTTAGTAGATTGGTCCATTGTTTCAGGATACTCTATTTTAGCCACTGAAATGGCTCTCACTTCTTCTGGGGATAGAAGTCCAAATTGAACCTGAATTAGTTAGTATACATTGAAAATTTGATGCAAAGCAAATTGTACTTACTTCTTTAACTGAACGAAGAGGAGCGCTCGAGTATGGAAACTGGCGACTCATGATATGCTGGAATTAATATAAAATACAAATATGAAATGAATTCTTGATAATTATTTTTTTTTTAGTTTTTCTGGTTATAAATACAGGAGTTTTTGTGTTTTTTTGTTTTTAAGTTATTAGTAAGGACAAATTCTATGAAGGTACCCTTGAACACTTGAAAATTAACCGGGAAATCTCGTACAAAAAGAATCAAAAGTATCACCACTAGCTTATGATTCGAACAGTCAACTTAATGAATGTCTTTCTTGATGATGTAACGTAATAAACCACTTGATTTTATACAAAGAATTAATGTATATATGGAAACCTAAACGCGATATCAAACTTGATCAAAATTTCGAATTAAGAGTTGGAAATTTTAGTGATTTGATCAGACAGTTAGGTAGAGTGGAATAAACCGATGGATTGATGGTTGGAAAGGTTAGATTTGTAGGTTTCACCGGGTGGGGTTGAAAATAATTGGTGGACAATCGACAAAAATTCACTTATGGGTGAGCGCGGATTTTTCAAGTGGCGATAAAATTTTCGGGGGAGTGGGCCGGATATTACGCCTGGTGTGAGTAAATTTGGGAACTACATCTTGTTAATGCTGGGTGCACAGGTGTATATCTTCATTTTGCAGCCAGCCTTTCGAAGGTATAACAGGTATTAGGTATACGGTGTATTGAATGTTACGGCTATATATCAATAACTTAATATGCATAATTCTTTACTCATAATTTTAATTTAGTCAGTGAAACATCAGTGTAAGATACTTAGTAACCAAGGAGCCTAAGTGCTTGAGCGCCGGGAGCTCCTTCATAGCCATCATTTAAATCTTCAATCTCATCATTCAACCAGAAGCCAATCAAGATCACAATGTAGCTTAACATCAAGATTACTCCCTTAAAATAGTTCGATTTCCCTTCTGCGTAGATATATGTGAATAAGTAAATGGCAATAAGTGTAGCCACAATATCCCATCTTGGGAAAACTAACGAGAAGATTTGCTCCACATTATCGAATCCCTTAACGATGGAATAGACTACCAAACTTGGAATTTGAATCAAAACAACTTGTAAAGCATAAGCACTACCAATTTCCATTGACAAAGCCACGTTACCTCCGACAGCAAACGAAATAGCATTCAAGAATTCAGTGGTATTAGGCACAAGGGCAAATACTGTAAGTCCTAAAAACTTAGGATCGATTGGATAACTGGAAAGAACAGAGTCCACATTGTCCACCAAAATTTCCGCAATAATTGCATAAAGCAACGTTGCTCCAAGTAAAATCACGGTAGATTTATTTCTAGACCAGTTTGGGGCATCGTGACCTCCTCCTTCAGTAGCATCATTATCTCCTGTTTGTTTAACTGGTGTCACAGGAGGGTCTGAGGGTGAAGTTATGGAATTTTTTGATGGCTCTTTAAGCGGGTGACGCTGCTTTCCCACCTCAAGTGATGGCGATGGTAATGCAGTAGATACACGGGAACTAACGTTCGAGTTCCTTTGAGTGTCATTACCGCTAGCAAAAGCGGCAGATGCTGATGGTGGTAATGATGTTAATTTAGTTGGAATTTTTCCAGTCCGTGGTGCTTGCTGGGGTGTATCGACACTTATCACACTTGGTGATCTCATATACCCTTCTTCCTTCTTGACGGTTTCGTGAGATGTTGCCCAAATAAGTGAAGCATGGGTTCTTAAAGTGAAAAATAGTCCACATACGTATGCCAAAAATAATGCACAAGCAACGATTAATGAGAATGGCTTCACTAAAACGTAGTAAAGTCTGTCTAAGCTGAAACCAGGTTGAATAAAACGACACTTAACACAGTCATCACCTCCAGATGGGATCACTTCAAAGGAACATTTCTTGCACTTGATTTCATATGGTCCATATAGTTGGTAAAAGAACGAAGGGGCGAACATTATTACCATAGCAAATAACAACATGGTAGATGAAACACCTGCTGATCTAGGATTATAACGTTGAGTCTTTCTTTTCAACGCACCTCCACACATAGAGAGACCTGGAAGTAATAACACACCTCCAAGAATAGAACCAATCATTGATCCTTCGACAAGCTTACCTTTACCTTGATTGAGAGCCACACAGTAGAGGAAGATTTCCACAACTGTTGAGAAAAACGCATTGATTACAGCCCCAACTCCCATTGAAGATTGGGCAGAAATAGATGCCACAGCCTGACCGATGAAATAAGCCAATGGAATGATTGAAAATAAACAGGCACAAAATAAAAATGATGAATTTGTATACCAGCTTTCCCAATGTAATCGTTCCTTAAGTACATAAAAGTCAAAAATCACAAATACCACGGCAGCTAAAAGGTTAATGAAGAAGATATTGGTACCATCAATAGTATATTTATAATAATGGAATCCGCAGCAACGATAAGTACATAAGATGATAGACCGATTCTTGAATTGTTTCAGAATATTTTCGTCATTGATTTTATCATAGTAGTCACGTTCCAATGCAAAATGCAACGCAAGAGGATGACGTCTTAAGTGGTCACAGATGGTATTAGTAATATTTGCCATTGGTATCGTGAATACAAATAGCCAACATAAGACCATAATCACGAACAATATAGGTTGCAACACTCCATAAAAAAATAAGTAGAATGCTAATCTACCAGAAGACCAATTTCCACGGCCAAAGAACCTTACTTTGATGTCATTACCAGTATTCGTAGTGTCATATTCTTCATCAGATACATATTCGTCTTCTTCTGCAATACTGCTTCCACCTTGACCAAATCTGGCATTTGAATTTGTTCCAAGGGAACTGTATGCATCCCTTAAAGCACGGCCTTTATGATCTTTAAGTAACGGTCTGGACTCATTACCACTACTGGTGTATCTTCTAGGAGGAGCAAATACTAATCTGCCTTCTTCCTGAAGCCGCCAACGTTCAAATTCTGAAATGGACCGGCCATCTAGCTCATCTTCTTCAAGATAGTTTTTATCCTTGTGAAGGAGGACGAATTTCCCAAATGGGGAAAGCCAAAACCGACCTAGATTGAATAAGAATTTCACATAAGGTCTTGATTGACGATGTATAGCAAACCCTGATAATACAAACACCACTATTGCACCGATAGAACAAACAATGAAAAGTAAAAGTCCAATTGTAAGAGTCCATATGAGGTTGGTCAATTTAACGCCCCACGAGATTTTTGCTGTAGCTTTAGGATCGTAGTCATGAATATCTTCTTCGGCACGGGCAGCCACAGATCTATTCTTTTTATACAATGAAGGTTTCCAAATTTTGATACCAAATGGATGAGTAGAGTTAATGGCAGCTTGACGGTCTCGTAAAGTAAGGGACTCGATGGTGCTACTAGATGTAGAAGATGAAATTGAGGCCTGGTCATGATGACTATTGTTATCATCATCCTGTTCTTCCTGTTCTTCTTCTAAAATATCACTATTATTGTATTCCGAAGCATTGCTGGTGACCGAACGGATGTTATCATCACCCGAGAGGATATTAACTATTAGATTCGGATCAATTGCATCATTTCCTGGAGACTTAGCAGGGTCCGAAAAGTACCCAAAGTTATTGGTGGGTACAGCAGCATTCAGACTGGTGTTTCCTCCGGCATTGGGGTTAGCATTGGAAGGGGTAGGAGGAACGGAACCCTTAGTTTTGATATGATGAATTGCACGTAAAGCGTCAGTATAGCCTTCAAAATAGTCCCGGTCGGTAGCACTTAATTTGGGAGCTTCTGAAGACTCCGTAGCTTCATCAAATTTATCGTCAATGTCATCATCAACCGAAAACACTAGTTTGGGATGAGTAGAGGATGAAAGTCGTTTGAGATGAGGGCGGGACTTATATTTCTTCAATTTAGTGGACGATTTTGTTCGAAGACTAGGAGAGTGAAGACCTCCACTATTTGTTCTGGAAGGAGTATCCCCAACCACTCGAGGTGACTGTTTTGGAATGTCACTCATGAAGGTTACGGAAAGAGAAAATGACGATTATGATAACAATCGGGAAAAATGGGTATTATCGCACAATTCCCGAGGGGAAGACGACGAGCGGCACTGTGGGCAAAATGACGAAGCTCAGCACGACTGGTTGATGACGTTATTGATATCGTGAAGAATCAGAAAGATGATTCGTTCACTCAATTGAACCAAAAGTGTTTACGAAATTTAATTTGAAGTATGGGGGGTCGAGGCTATTTATACTATTTAGTTGTCAGGTACCACGTAGAAGATTGTGGGGCATCAGGGTCGCATAATCACCAACATGGCTCTATGTATTGTGTATTGTCAATTGTATTTATATGAAAGCTATCCTTGGTCGAGAGAAGGTTGATGGGGTTATATTTCGCCTGAATGATGTAGATGTACGACCTTCACTTAGTTTGAAGGGTATGCTAATCGGCGTGTCCGTAGATGTTGAAGTCATCGTGTAATCTAGTCTCCCAAACGATGGCCCTTACCCTTGAATGCACCATTACCAAACCAAGAGTATCCGGTTGTGGTGGCCAGAGACTCTTCTTGGGTCGGAACATGTTCAGACTTGGTGAATGCCGTTGATCTTTTCGATCCATTGATAGGGTAATTGAGTAATCTGTAGAGCCAAAAAGGCGCCTTTAAGTATCCTTTATCAAAGATGGAATCACCAATAAAATCTGGAGTTGACACACCATCATCGGCAGGTCTGTGTAAAGTGCCAACACGTCTTCCTGAAGCTCGCTTGCTCAAATGGCGACTATAGGCACCAGGGAACAAGTTATAAATAGGGAGGGTATCAGATTGGATACATTGATAAAGGTATCCACCCATGAATCCAATTAAAGTATCCAAAAAGCTGGAATAGCCATTTACAATTAGCTTGAAAAACAAGTTGAAAAGTGGCAAGTAGTATGCCTTTATTGGAACCAATCCAAGAAAGTTGATGATGGAGTTTTTCAGGGTTCTCGACCATAAGTAAGTAACGCACAGAAGCATCATTTGATGATGTACTGGAAAATGACCACTATCAATGAACATGTTGTAAGCCAAAGTCATCAACACAATCATTGTCCCGGTGATTAACGTGAACCAGAGACAATCGGGGAAATTCCGTTTGAATTTTCCATCGTAATTTTCAAGATGATTGGCAAAAGTATAGAAGAAATAAATATCAAGAATAGCTTCAAAAGGTTGATTGGCTAATATTCCTGCTGGAAGCATAAACGCCGTGAAAAAACGGTGACTTTGAAATAATAAGTACAACCCAGCTCCTGCAATCTCAATCGGGCTTCCTACTTTTACAACTGCCTTGACATAGTCTAGTTTTTCTAGAAGTAGCGGCAAGTAACAGATTAAATGCCCAGCACCAATGATTTGTAGAGAATTGGCAAAACATACCACTACTGTGGAAATCGTGAAAAATCTTGTCACAGGAGGTATTTGTCGTATGCTGTCAAAGAGTGTTGGTTGATTGGGTGGCATTTTGTCCTGGTATCAAGAAGTAGATTTGAGTTTCTGGGGAATTCCTTCGCTGTCATTTGTCGCGCTACCAGGTTGAAGAGGTAAAGGTACTAATATAGGACTACAAGGTAACAGTTCAGGCTGGGCCAAAAGAGAAGAGAATCTTCGGCATTGGATTGAAATGAAGAGTTTGGCGATACCAGTAGTAGTTTTTCTGGTTTTTAAAGCTGTTGTAGAACATCCATTGGCTTGCCATATACGCTCAGTGGCATCTACAGACTGACTCAGATAAACCATGAAGTATCAATCACAAAAGACAGTGGTATAAATTTTCATTAGGGGTTCCATCAGACAGGTAGCCGGCGTATATCTGGACGTGTGGTGGGAGTCTACGTGATTCTTGGGTAAATGTAATACCATTAATTGTTGGTTGCAAACACAATCGAGATCTGAAAATTACGATTGATCCTCCCCATAAAGCCACACGGGCACTTCTTCCGACCCGTAGCACCTTTACGTTGGTTAAATACGTGTCGACATCAGTTTGGAACAACAGCACCAGTTAACAAGGAGGAAACATGCCTTCCTCAAAAAAAGACGTTATGGAAGAACGCCCATATTCTGGTGATGTTCCGCACTAAAATTATACTCCAACTTTCTTCCTACATTATTGTATCCATAATCATGAAATTAGTCAGATTTCTCATGAACTTACCGTCGTCCACCAGCCAGCCGGTGACGGTGGAACTCAAAAATGGGAATTCCATTAACGGCCAGATCTTATCGTGCTCTCCGCTGATGAATTTATCCATGAAAAACATCAAACTCATCCAGCCTCATCAAGATCCTCAGTTGTTACAATTCATAAACATCCGAGGAAATCAAATCAGACAAATCCTCTTACCTGACGACTTGAACCTCGACGCTGTTCTCGACAAGTCTTCGCTTAAAATCAAGGGCCATGGTGCTGGTCCTGGGCTTAAAGATACTACTTCGAGAAGAGGTGCCGTTAGAGGTAGAGGCGGTTCAAGAGGTGGAAGAGGTGGAAGAGGTGGAAGACCACCTCGGGCATTTTAACGTCATTCTTTATGTAAATCTACGTAATGTATCATTAGTTCACCAGAAAATTTATTATATATACATGAATATTGAAATGATCTTGGTAATTGTATTACCACCAGGTTCTCTTTCTTTGTTCCTTCTTTTCGAGTTGTTTCTTGTAACGAGGTCTAGCAGCCAAAATAGTATCGTCCATCTTGCTAAGAGCTTCTTTACGGGCTTCCAATTTTTGAGGTAATTCTCTTTCCCATTTATGTTTCTTTTGTTTTAATACTCCTCTCATCCAGTTCTTGTTAGTATATTTATCTTGATAGAATTTCTTTTGAGGAAGAGGAGGAAGCAAGTCTTGAATTCCAAATTTATATGCCATTTTGAAAAGATCTGATGATCTTCTTAACGAGTATTTGGCTCCATGCCATCTACCAGTTTCGGCATTTTTATTAGGCAAGAAAGGATTCATGGCTTCATCTTGAATCGTGCTGGGGGTACTGGCGTATTCTTTGAATGGTCTTGGCGGATACTTGATGAAAAAATTATGGAGCTTCTGAGGAAGCTTGCTGAATGCTTCTTTTGCCGTTAAGGACATGATGATTATGTGGTCGTCTTTGTTGGCACCGAAGGTGAAAATTGAGATTCTTCACTTTTGAGAAGCCTGGAAAATTTTGGAGGAAATCGCTGACCTGCACACAACCCAGGCTGCAAAATATGTCCATGTTGGAAGGGCTGGGTTTTACAACTACAATCTACTGAATCAACAATTCAACCACTAGATGACTAGTATCAGAAATAGGATACTCCTCCTGTTGGCTAGAAAAGCTTATCGATATTTTCATCTTCAAATAGTATTGTGTATTAGATTAAAATCCACCGAGGAACGCTATAAAACGACTCTATAATACGATAAATTTACTCAGGTCCATCAATAATACATTTGACAGCTCCTGATCCTGCTCTCACGGTATCGTAAGCTTTAATGGCATCAGTGAATTTGAATCTATGGGTGATCAAAGCCTCGAAGTCAATTAAAGCCTTATCCTTACCATGTTTATAGTTTTCATCCAAAATACTAACGGCTGTTTTATAGTCATTGAAACCATATCTGAAAGAACCAAACAAGGTGATTTCTTTGGTAGCCAATTCAGTGATTGGGAATTTAACGTAACCGCCAGCGTTACCGACTTGAACATAACGACCTCCTTCACTCAATGCATTGACTCCCATTTGAATACATGGTTCAGCACCACTACATTCCAAAACCACGGTTGGTGCGTGGCCATCAAATGCTTTAATTAATTCATCGATACCACCATCCGTTTTAGAGTTGAATGAATGAGTGGCAACCCCGATCTTTCCTGCCAATTCAAGCTTATTATCGAAAATATCAATAATCATGACCCCAGCGGCTCCAAATTTTCTAGCCACAGCAGCAGCCAATAATCCAACTGGACCAGCACCGAATACAACAACGTAGTCACCAAATTTTACTGATGCCAACTTAGAAGCATGGACACCAACACTCAATGGTTCAACCATGGCCCCTAATTCAAGTGAAACGTGATCAGGTAATTTAACCAAGAAATCTTCTGGAGACTTATAGTATTTACATAAGGTACCAGGAGGATTGACACCACCTTCTTTGGAGTTTGGAGTGGCAGCAAATGCCATGTGAGGACACAAGTTATAATGACCTGATTTATAGGCATCACTGTATCTTGAAGGAAGACCTGGCTCAATTGCAACCTTATCTCCTACTTTAACTGAAGTAACACCTTTACCAATTTTAGTGACAATCCCACTAGATTCATGGCCAAGAACCATTGGTTTGGTCAAAACAAAATTCCCAATTTTTCCATGGGCATAGTAATGGATATCAGAGCCACAAATTCCAGTTTTTTTCACTTCCACAATTACATCGTGTTCCTCAGTAATCTCAGGGGCAGGAAACGATTCAAATGAGATGTCATCGATTTTATTTAACACCAACGATGGATTTGACATTCTTTACAGATTAGATGATACTGGAATTAACAGGAAAATAAACGGGAAAAGAAAAGAGCTAACAAAAAAGAAAGAAAAACAAATCTCTGGTCCCGATTGTCAAATATTTATAGTTTTATCGAGAATTAGCTACCCCATACTTTTTCTGCGGATTTTTCAAATTTTTCCTCCAGGAATTTCCCCGGGTCCAATTCTGTTTTAGGTAATCACGTTCGAGAGTCTCCATTCTAGGTAGTGTAAGCGAAGCAGGGATTATCCTGGAACCGTAACATGGGGATCGTCTATATTCCAGGGCAGTTATCGGATGATTTCCTAACTATAGATTGGCATTAAAGGCTTTGGGTGGAAAATTGGGTGCGGAGCAAGTCGAATCATTTTTCACCCGAAATGGAAAAATCGGAAAAATCACCCAACTACTATCAAAATCGTAAATTTAAATCAGATATATGAGATACTGTGATTAATTTGCAAAAATGCATAAAACTCAACAAAACCTCAATTGGGGTCATTTCTTCACATCTTGAGACAATTGGTCAATTGGTCTACTTGACAATTCTTAGGCGATTTATTGATTTATATACTGGTAATAAACTGTAGTATCTATAGTAAACTTAGTAAAATAATTTTTTTGGTATATTTGATACACCCATCTAAATTGTGGCCATCTTTAGTTGACTACTGGTCTACATCAATTAATACACTTAATAATACCATTTTTTATCTAGGCGTATATGCAATCATGTACTTATAAAGCACTGCTTTATTTAGCAACGTGTTGTAAAGCTTCCAACACTTCTAATTCAATGTTGGCTTCAGCAACAACAACTTCGTCAGAAGAAGCAGCTCTCTTTTGGGCATCACTGATCAATTCCTTAACGGTGGCAGCATCGAATTGTTCTGGTTTGAAAGCTTCAATGGCACTGATAGTTAACTTATTACCGGGTTGAACTGTGGCAATACCTCCACTAACAAAATATTGGTCAGTTTCTCCACTCTTAGAGATGATTTCTAATAAACCTGGTCTTAATTGTTCGACAATTGGAATATGATTGGCTAAAATACCTAAATCTCCATTAATTGATGGTAAGTTAACTTGTTCAACTTCGCTTTCAGAATATAAAGTTTCATGAGGTAAAGCTAATGATAATTTTAAAGCTTCAGATGCTTCAGTAGCATAAGTTCTTCTGAGAACATTGGATGATTGTCTAGCAACTTGACGGAATGTTTGTCTGAACATTTTGATGTTGGAAAACTAGTGGTTTGGGTTAATTTCTTCAACTCGTTTTTTTTCGTTGTCCGAACCTGGCCTGGTTCTCCCGCACGACCCCAGTTCGCGCCTTGTGATTGGTTGCGGCAAAAACAGCCGTTGAAGAAAGAGCACACCCGTACACCACCGCCAAATCCACTTACGTACGTATTGATGCAAAATATATGGCTTTATTCGATGTTGTACCAATTGTAGTCACCACTACCGTAGAGATATGAGAAACAAGGGTTTCTCGTCAATTGAAGAATATTTTCAGTGTGGGCCCGACGTTGGTGAGGTTGGTGTAGTGGAGATCACCATAATGTAGTAAAGCAAAACGTAGCAGTACTTCTCTTTTTTTGACAGGGTGCAATATTTCGATCCAGTCAAATGCAGCGTTCATGTCATGAGTGGAAGTATCGACAGAATAGTAACATACATCCCGAGGCAGCATTAAGCTTAATCAGCACCTCCAAATTGGTTGAGGAAGTTATCCACATCAAAGTCTTCCTCCAAACTACCGACTGGGTTGTTCAGGACATCGTCAGCATTGAATTCTTGGTCAAGAAGGCTCATGTTCAAGCCTTCAAGAATCAGCTCATCATTGCCAAGAAGATTATTCATGTCCAAGTCGAGATTATTCATGTCTTTGTTCTTATCGCTATCAGTATCTTCTTTCTTAGTATCTTCGCTTTTTTCAGGATAATTGATACTGGAAAGTATATCTGAAGGATTGGGGATATCAAGTCCCGTATCCTTATCATTGCTTTGTAAATCGTCAAGATTGAAATCAAATCCAAAGTCATCCATATTGGTACTTGGTTCCGTCTTCGCTTGAACTTCGGCTTTTTCTTGTTCCTTCTTCCGCTGAGCTTCCTGTTCCGACTTACGTTTCTTTTCTTCTTCTTCTTTGTGTTTTCTTTGGAGTTCTTCCTCCTCCTCTTTCTTCTTACGTTCTTCTTCTTCTTTTCGTTTTTGACGTTCAATTTCCTCCTTCATCTTCAACTCCTGCTGTTTTTGCTTATTCTCAAGCATTTGTTCAACACACCATTTTGCATCATTAAACTTGGACACCGTATCATCCAAAATATCGTCGAACTTATTGATGTTATTGGAAAGCTGCACGGTGATGGCCGGAGTAATAAGTTGATTATTACTTCCAGTGATTAAATTGCTCTGCTTCTTATTATTACTGATGATTTCAAAGATATATCCCGCAGACCGAAGAATATCATTCAAAGAGTCGTTCAACTTACTTTCTAAATTCATCTCAACTCCTTTACCGTGGTTAATATGTAAACAATCAAGGAAATCACCACCTTATTTAATCGTCTACGCTATTTCTTTGAATGCCTCATCCATTTCTCAACCGGCTCGATTAGGAAATGGGGTCTCCAATACGTGCGGGACACAAGAATTCTTTCTAGAAATAACATCCGTACCTTTCACGATCTATTTTCTGACGCGATACGCGTATAAAATTTACTACCAGAATTTCAATCTTAACTATACTTGTTCTTCATGAATTCAGAGCATCTTCTCTCCAAGCAAGGCCCATTAGCTCATGTATGGCTTGCAGCCAACTATGAGAAGAAGTTGTCAAAGCAACAGTTTCTAAACACAAATATTGTTCAGTCTTCAAGATATATATCTTCCCAACCTAATCAACAACAAGGAACCATAACATTACGATTATCAGGACAATTGCTTCTCGGTATAGTAAGAATATACTCTCGGAAAACAAAATACTTACTAGATGATGTCAATGACGTGTTATATAAGTTGAAAACCTCGTTCAAGCTGGCTAGTGGGGGTATTTTAATCGGTGGTAGCACCATGACCTCAGGAGATGGAGACACTCTGCAGAATATCTCGGCAATTAATTTACCAGCACAACAAACAGTCTTGTCGAACGTGTCAAATATAATGTTGAGCGATCAAGTCACTGATTTCGACTTACTTTACCAAGAAGATTTGAACTTAGACGATTTAGACGATGCACCCGTGAATACTCAAGCTAGTATTTTCAATCAAGCAAACAATTCCATTAATGAAGACACCACATTTGGATTTGATAATTCAATAGAATATCCTAGATTTGAGCATGATGCCGATGTTGGCGACTTAGATTTAGAACTTGACTTTGATCTCAACGATCCTGAAGACGCTAATAACGACTCTGTTGACAGATCAATCGAAGTGGGGCGTGATGCAGAAGGTTCCCGTACCGATGCCGTGGAACACTCAATGGTGGACATTGGGGCAGATGATTTTGATTTCGGTAACCCTCCCTTAGAAACGATTGATCCCACGGTACAAAACGAACCTTCGACTCCTCCTTCTTTACCTATCAGAAGACCTCGAACTGCTATTGTGGGTATCACCGAGAATGGTGAACTCAAAACCAATAAGCGGAAATTACAAGTAGATACTACTGAGGACTTGGAAACGGGGATTCCCACTAGAACGTTGAGAGATATTCAACAGTTGCAGTTGAATGGAGAACTCAGCAATCAGCTCATCACCTTAAACTTATCGGAACGAGAGAAATTACAACTCATTTACGAATTATCCAATCCACTTCCATCTAATAAGAGAAGAAGATTATGGGACATAGATAGCCACTTGCAGCAAGAATGTCTTCGTTTATCCGAAGAAGAACAGCAAGAACAGCAAGAACAACAAGAACAACAAGAACATGAACAAAGCTATGACTTTGATTTTTCGTTACCTGATCTCGAATCAGATCACGGATCGCCCCAACCGGACAATTCTTTGCCTCTCGAACAGGTCCCGGCAGATGAAGAAGAAGCAGAAGACATTATGTCTCAAGAAAATACTACCAAAGCATCAATACAAGTCGCTAATAATCTTAGAGAAGTATTTCAAGAAACGAATGTTTCGGATTTGTCAGCTATCATTGAAAGGGACTTGAAAATCACAGGTGAAGATCAACTTCCCTTGGGGGCTACTCAAAAAGGTGGAGAAGTAATCATCAATCATAAAAGAGAAGCAACAAAATGTTTCTTTGAGCTTCTCGTTTTAGCCACCCAAGATTGCATTTCGCTTGAACAAGAAGCGTCATCTACTGAGATTGGAGGTGAAATTGAAATTACTTCTAAAGACAAATTGTACACTACATTTCTTTGATATTAAGTTTGTATATTAAGCATTATTTAGAAAATTAACTAATCCAGTATCTACTTCTTCGTTAGTTGCAGTAAGTATGCAATCGTTAAGGATATCCTCATCTATGACGAAACCTTTAACAGAACCATCACTAAATCCAACTATTAGTTTTCTGCCCTCTACATCAAACTTGACTGAAGTGGCTGAAACTGAATCCATATTCTTAAATGGTACCGCAACCACAGGACTGAAGAGTCTCGTAGCGAAATCCCATATGTGAATTACAGGAACCACAGACATGGCGTCTATAGCTCCTACGGCAACCATCTGAAGTGGATTATTAGGACGAACACAAACTTCAGTATAAACACACGAGGTTGGAATTTCGAGAAGGAAGCTGTTAGTAGACAAGTTCCACAATTTCATCGTCCAGTTGGTATGACAAGATAAAAGAAATGACTTAGAGTTTAGATGCAATTCAGTCAAGGTAGTGACAAAAGCCGCCGATAGCTCATCGGTCGTATTATGTAAACAGGACTCTACAAAACCAGAATCCCTATTATTATGCAATTTGAAGATTTTACCAGATTGAGTTCCAAGAACCACCCGGTCCATGAACCTATAGTTAGGGTCACGATGTGACCCTTTGCTTAATCGTTCGTCCTTATGGAGAAGGGTACCCGAGGTAGTGGATATCGAACCAAATGAAAAGGAAGAGGTCGGAGACCCCAGTGAACTTGGAGAAAGGGCCACTGAATTCAACTTGGGGGTGGCTAACATACTAGTTTTCCACACATTAATGATTCCGTTACCACAAGCAGAAACAATAGCAGGATTATTATCCACAACGATCTCGTCAATCCATACAACAGAGGCCATATGGTTGATGTATTTTCCTTCTCCTGATAAAGACAGACCAGTTGTTGATATCAATGAAGACCGAAGGGTTGGAAGACTTGAGATTTTGCTTGGATCAAGTTCCGTCAAGTCCCAACATACTATTGACCCATTGACAAGCCCTGCAACTATGTTAGTTCCCGATTCTTGCCAATGAATAGCAGATATTTCGCTTGAACATTCTAGAAAGTATTCTGGAAACGGTTGATTGGAATTCAAGCTATGAATAACAATGAGTCCTGCTGGGACTTTAGAAGCTGACGAATATGCCACAGCCATGGCAGGAGAAGGATTAGAAACAACAGCAATGGAAATAACCGCTCGTCCAGGAACCGACGGAATAATAATATCTTGGATGAGCGGGTTCTTAATATCGTTTGTATCATCAGAGCTAGCTGGAAGTTGTTGTTTACTGAACTCTGCTATGAGGGTTGGGATTTGAGCATCGGAGGAGATGATTTTGTTGAATCGGCGAAGCGATTGAATGAGATCTGGGTCGAGGTCAGTTTCAGGCAGTTCATCGTTCTGTTTAGAAGTCTTTGGAGACGTTTGCAGCTCGGTTTGAATGGCTTTATCGTGTTTTATGAGTGGAGGAGGTGGTGGTAAGAAAGGCTCTGGAGGAGAATCTACTTGGATGGCAACGTCAATTCCAGGGTTTTTTTTTTGAATGTCACCATCCCCATCATTGTCATTAACCAGAGACAGAATCCGCCTCGACTTGAGCTCCTGAAGTCGTTGTCGTTTCTGTTCAAGTAGTTGATGCCTATCCATCACCTGGAGTAAATAGTAAATATTTTTGGTACGCGTATGGGGAAGAAAAAACCTCCAGAATTTCAACCCGTTGTGAAGAAAAAGCCATTTATAGAACATGAATCATAATATCGATGACATTTTAAACGAGTTTCTGAATGATGCTTCTAGATCCAAAGGATCCAATATCACATCCAGACTCGTTACGGCAATGTTAAATGAACGAATGGCTCCGGAACTTCTACCATATGAAGACGAGCTCATGTCTCAAGCACTTAGTCAAATTTCGAGTCAGCAACAATATCTTTTGGATTCCCATGAATATGGAGATTCCAATGGGGTTTCAGGAATGATCGGTCCAGATTTCAAGCTTCAACTCATGATTATTGAAACCGATATCGAACGCATCAGCTACTTGGTCAGACTCTATCTTAGAACGAGACTAGGTAAGATCGACGAATTTACGATTTATTACATTAATGAAGTGTCCCAGATGCAAGACTCAAGCTTGGTATCGACAGAAGAACGTGAATATATGCATAAACACTTTAAAATCTTGACCAAGTTGTATAACAACTCGTTCCTCAAGCAACTTCCTCAATTCTTAACCCTTTTAGATGACGACGCTGGTAACGAACAAATGGTACAGAAGCCTGATCTTGATACTCCCGTTTTCGTAAAAGTCAATACAAGTGAACAGATAAATATTCCTTACGGGAACGACTTGGAGTTAGAGTTGGTAAAAGGTGGAGTCTATGTGGTGCGGTATCGCTTGGTTAAGCATTATATTGAGATCCACGATCTTGAACTAATATGAAATTATTTAATGCAATTTGAAATATAAATAACCACAATGCTTTATTTATGCAAATATCACTTCATCGCATCCGCCCGGACACTCTGTGTTTTCATCATCAATAAACCATTCTCGAAGACAACCAAAATGTCCTCGATGTCCGCATCTTAAACTGATTACAACGTTTAAACCTTTGCATGGTTCATTACAGTAGATGCAATTACGTTGTTTCCTACAACATTCATCACAATACCAATAACCGAATTCTCCTTGACTTTTGGACCCTAATTTCTCTTTGGAAGATTCATTGACTAAAAGTTTTTCACACCAATTACAATAAAATCTGAGGTCAACTTCGCTGTTGGATAAGTTATTGAGATCTTGTTGTAACTCAGGAGCTGCTGCTTTAATGACCTTGACAGCATTAACAAAAAGCTGTTTTCGTCTCAATATATCCACGTACAACGCTAAACATTCCAAGCTTGAATGTTTACTGATCACACCTCCTATCTTTTTATTATAGTAAGGATAGAATAATAGAATTATCGTAGCACTCATGACAATATCTCCTTGTAGTAACGCATAATCGAGACTTTTCTTGAGTAAATTAGCTGTGCTCCACGGAATTCGAGATTTGGAAGGTATGTCCTTATCATTGTTTTCATCGTGGAATGCTTTAGTCAACTCAGAACGGGCATTTACGCTTCGGTTTGTGTCGAATGATTTTTGATCTTCTGGTTTCTCGTCAAGTCCAACCAAATCTTCTCTATTGAATCCAGTCACGGGAGCGGGCCTAGGGTTGTTGAACGATGACCGGTTGCTTCCATGAACTCCATGAATATTGACAGAAGAATTCCTTCGAGTCAGGTTCGAGCCGTATGAACGGGCATACGAATATGGTGAATTTTTGTGGCTATCAACTGTTGGGACAGAAGACATATCACCCGGTAAGGGACTTATTATCAAAGAATTCGAATAGGAACTAACCATAGCATTAGCAGCACTATTCATCATATTGTAGTTTTCATCATCCGGATCTTCGGGCCCATTGAATTTAGTGGATAACTTGTTGTGGAACGCACTTGAACCAAACGAATGTCGAGGTAATCTAGGATAGTGCCTTCCACCCGCTATATCTCTTGGCGAATTATCAAGTTCAAACTCGGGCGACTTGACTTTTATGGGTGATGATGGTTCACTACTTTCAGACCCCCCATCTGCATCTAAATTAGCGAATCCTTGTTTATCATTACTTCCTGTTTCATTTTTCTTATCTCTGTAATAAGGCTCATCATCGTAGTCGTCTACAATAGCACTTTCATTTTCACTTGACCGGCCATGGGAATTTGGGGGGTCTTTAAGCATAACACTGTTTGCTCTTGATATGGAAGGACTAATACTATTAGTATTAGCCATATTAGATCTATTTTGATTGATAATATCGATCAAACTATGGGAGGATGCATTTCTGTTTTCCATGAAAGCATGGAGATTTTTGTCTTTTGCATTAGAATCAACACTGTTTTCTCCCGTCGTTGTTCCACCATTCCCTGTGCCCCCATAATTTGTAGTTGAGGTAGAATTAGAATTATATGATCCAACAAAATTTCCCAAGTCAGACAGAATTGAGTCACGGTGTTGAGCATGGGATTTGAGGGCAAATTTATTGATTGTAGGAGATTCTAATGCTGATTCTGAATCGTCTAATTCGTTTTCCTCTAGACTGATAGAAAGAGATCGCCATATTTGGCAATCTCTGTAGCGGTTAACGGCAGCGGCAAAGCGGGCGTTGATGAGACAAACATCAATAAGAGTGAATGACTCTGGAACCTCGATTAAATAAGAGTCTGACAAGGTTTTGAACACTTGATCATCATTGAGAGGTATTGGTATCGATAAAGGTACCAAATAAGGGGACGGGTGAAGAACGTTGATCACCTTCTTAGGTGGTGGTTGCTGGTGTTGGTAGCGAGCTTGGATAGGAGATGAGCTAAGCGAGTCAATGGTAGATTGGGAAGAGTTTCTTTTCATAGTAGGGCGCTGGAGACCGCCACCAATATTATATATATCCATGGGGTTGGTACTTCGGGATTGCGGTATAGGAGAAGGGCTCTTCGTAGAGTGAAGAATTCCATGTGTAGAAGATCTTGAGAATGGAGGTCTTTCAATAGGTGATGAGTTGATTGAAGTAGAAGCTGAATTAAACGGTAAATTACTTGCAACCGGCACAGATCCAACACTGAACCTAGACTGGCTAAGTGAAGGACTTTCTAATGCAGACAGAACAATATCAATGGTTCTACCATCACTTGGTGCATCTTCCCAAAGTCCAATTGCACCATCGCTATGTGCGGTTAAGTAACTTTCATCAGATTCATGATTCTCCATCTCCACTGGAGTGGATACCATTGACGGTTCACTATCACCAGTATATTGAACGTCAAAATCGTTTTTGAATTGACTGACAAGGCAGAGATCTCCGGTACCATTACTCCAATCCATTGATACGGGGGTGAGATTATCTAAGGGTCTCATTACGTTAGGAAGAGAAAACTGGTCAGCACGATCAAGATCATAGGATGCAAACACATTTGATTTTGTTAAAGTCCAAATCTTTCTGGAGTTTTCACCATTCTTAGCCCATATGAAATTCTGAAATGGTTTATGAGATGATGTGGCCACGATCTCTTTGGGAATATATTTACGTCTTAAATTGTAGACGGTGATAGTAGGATCTTCATTCAAGTACAGACAAGCAAAGTCATAGTCAAGAAGGGAATTATTGTTGGTATGGAACGAGTCGGCTGTGAAATCGTCCCCTTTCAAATCTTCTTCTCTATTAGTGTGAGGGCTGGACGGATACTGACTCCATCTTACCTTCATTACAGGACCGTAAGTGTTGATTATATGGTCAGGAGACGATTTATTTTGGGAATTTGAAGACTCCCCATAGTTCCAAACACAGATTTTTTTATCTCGACCCCCCGTTATGACGTACTCCGAAGCCGGATGAATGTGAAGTGATAATGCTGGCCCAGTATGGAAATTCCATTTACGTTCGGGAATAGAAATCTGATGATGACCAGCTGCTGCATGGGATCTCAAGTCATATTTACATAGAGAGCCTGAGTCATGAACAGAAAGTACTGTAAGTTTGTTGTTAACGGAAGAATGAGGAGAGTATTGACAGGAACGAATTGGATCTGAATGCGATGCTGATGAGATTGAAAGAACCGGTTTTGCAGCCGCCATTCTTAAGTCCCATAGTTTAATGGAGCCGTCCTGGGACCCAGAGAGAAGTTGGTCAGGATTCCCGGAGCCAATGAAGTCAAGCGAGTTGATACACCGTTTATGATCACTTAATTTTTGCACGAGCTTAGACCGTCCGTTGTTATTAATTTTGTAGATGGAAACAAGACCATTCTGAAGTCCACATGCCACCACGTCTCCTTGACTCTTTACCGTATTGATATTAGTTAACTTGTTAGATGATTGGACCCTGGAGCTACCGTACATAGGACTGGATAAGTCGAGAAGATTAAACTCGGTGATGATAGCCGATTGGTCACTATTTAACGCCAACAACTTTAAATAATTCTTCCCTCCGATTATAACATGATGACTTGGAGCCGAATCTGGGGACGAGCCAGCCACGATTGACGCCAATGGCCAATTAAGTTCACTTAAACTCACGACTTCTCGGTCACAATTATATACAAATTTCGACTTACTAGCAGATGATGATATTGAGGCTTTGGTGCTGGAAGAAGAAGCCAGATCAAATGATCGTGTTCTCAGCGATATCCCACCCAGTCCTTCGGCCTGATTAAGGGTGCCGTATATGTTGAAGGCAAACTTGGCCAAACTCAGATTGTGAGACATGGAGATGGTAATAGTACTAGGCTTTAATTACTGCGCGATAACTTTACCCTGGATTACTATTGGAAAAAGAATAGTAACGAAATTATGGCGATAACGGCGCTGCTTGTATTGTTGAAGCTGCTTAAGTTGGTCAAGGTACTTTCTCAAGTTGGGATTACAGTAGCATTTCTTCTGCTTGTGGGATTGTATTCGTATCAATCCACGCTTATCTATCCGGCTAGTCTTAATGATGGACATGGATATTGTGCTACCCCAGATGAATATGACATGCCAAACTACGAAGATGTCACGTTAAAGACCGAGGACGGTGAAACGCTTCATTGCTACTCCTTAAAACATGACCGGTATAGTGCTGATTATACCAATAAGACCATTGTCATGCTATCACCCAATGCTGGAAATATTGGCCATGCGCTCCCCATAGTGGCCTTATTTCATAAAGAATTCGGCTATAATGTGTTCATATACTCGTATAGAGGCTATGGAAGATCTAGTGGCAAGCCCAGTGAAAAAGGATTGAAGTTAGATGCCCGAAGAGTCATGAGCTACTTAACAACTGAAGATGACCAGTATCTGGAATCCTCCATTATACTCTATGGAAGATCCTTGGGAGGAGCTGTGGCCATATACATATGTGCCACAATATCAGAGAGAATCAAAGGAATAATCTTGGAAAATACGTTTTTGTCTATTCCTAAGACTGTGCCTCATATATTTCCTCCATTAAAGTACTTTACATCGTTTGTTCATGATACTTGGGAACTGGAGAAATTGGTTCCCGCCATTCCTCCTCATATCCCGGCACTTTTACTCAGTGCCAGAAAGGATGAAATCGTACCTCCTCTGCATATGGATACCTTGTTCAATTTGTTCAAGACTGAAGAGAAGACGATGTATAAGTTTGTTAATTCTGTGCATAATGATACGGTGATTCAACCGACATATTGGGATAAAATTCATGATTTCATCAAGACTAAAGTGAGTCCCATGGAAGATTAGAAATTACTCTTAGTGTTGTATGGGAAATTCCTTCTGTGTGAAAACACCTGTGTGAGTACAATCATTGATATAGCTAAACTGTGTAGCGTTTCAACTTACAAAATCGGTTAAATACCATTAGTTCTCGTACGAGTGTTAAGTAAATTAAGTATATTAAGCGAAGTGCCAAACTGCCAGATCATCTACAATAATTCAACTAAATACGTTTAATCAGTACATGGTCGTAACCTAAATGAGAGCCACATCTTCTAATTAAAGAATGATTTGAGCAGTTGAATCCTTCTTATTGGATTCATCATGAGACATGAAATCAATTTTTTGATCATCGGCCAATTTCAAAACTTTCTTTAATCTTTCACCAACGGTTTTCAATTTTGATTCATCACAATCTCTGGTCCAGACTCCAATTCTAATAGCAGCCTTTCTAATATTTAAAACAATTCCATTAACTTCATTTTCATCATCTTCAATGGTTTCACCGATAACGGATAATAACCCTCTTAACCATAAATCATTAATAAATGGAAGAACTTCTCTTTTATTAGTGAAAGCATATTGCCATCTACCACCTTTAGAGTTTTGGTCATCTTCCCATTCTGGTTTGATTCCTTCTTTGAATAAATGATAATCCGACTTTAATGGTAATTGATTAGCAGAGGGAATTGAATTATAGATGCCCCAAAATTCTTCAACTGAGGAAAATGTAATTACCGGCTTTAATAAATCATGCCAATTTTCATTAGGTTTGGTTTGTGGTTTTGTATACCACAAAGTCCATTTGCTATTAAGAGGATGTTTAACTGTGAATTCTTCTTTACTGGACAAGACAGTTTGTTCGTTGTCTAAACTTAATTCTTCTGCTTTCTTAGTTAATTCTTCAGCCATTATCTACAACTGTGGTGATGGTCTTGTATGGTTTTTTTTCCGGGCTTTTTCACAAACTGACGGTTTGGCCGCGCACACGCCCCGAGGCCAATTATCCTCATCCCGAATGCGGGTATATTTCAGCATGATGCCCCACCCAACCTGCAAGCCTCACCGCGTATATCTCAGTCTACACCTACAATACATAGTTGAAATATATGAATGATTTGATATAAAAATACATGTATACGAAATAATAGAACAACGGGGATAAAGCCTTAGATCAAAGCTCCCACAAGTACAGCCAACCCTCCAAAAAGTCCTCCGTAAACGTTTCCTGAGCCGTACAATACTCCATCTGCTGCATTTGATTGTTTTATGGTGGTTTGTTGATAACTTTTAATTGCTCCAACGCTTCCAGATAACGATCCCAATCCAATAGCTCCAGATGTTGCGTCGGCCGTAGCAGACCCATATGTTTGTTTAAATGATTGTTCGTAAAGTGATGCAGCGGTAGTGACTTTTCCTTTGGTAGTATAAGTGATCCAAACGGTGGTTTTAGATGTGGTTGATGTGGTTGTATCTGCTCTCTTTTTCGCAGCCAAGGCCATGCTTAATAACATGAATAATCCGGTCAATAAACTTAGAACTTTCATAATGGTTTATCTTGATGGTTTAACGAATGGATGTCTCTGTTTATTCGAAAAGAAACTAGTAGGCGTAGCGTGAAAACTTCGTGTCGCACGTCAACTAACAGGGACCGTCACGTGCCCTCATAGCCTCACTAGAGTGGTGGTGATAGTGGTGCACGGGTCTGGTGTCTGGCCTGCGATGCCATCAAAAAAATTCCGATGAGGTGATGAATTCTTCAGTATGGCTAAGAAGAGTTTGGCAGAACAAATAGCTGCTCTTGCAGCCCCCAAGACTGACTTTGACATTGAAAATTCTGGATTTGGACCGGATCCCAAAGATTCCGATGAAAACAGTGAATTCGAGCTGGATGATGACGAATTAAAGAAAAGTCATTATGTCTCGGTAGCGAAATCAGATCTTCGAAAGAATAATGAAACTGTAGCTCTTAACGGGAAATATAAAGGTGAAAAGACATCAAGAAATGATTTGTTTGATAATGAGGCTGAAGTTAGTGAAGGTAGCGAAGAGGAGTCCGATGAGGAAGAGGAAGAGGAAGAAGACGATGAAGATCAAATTCAAGCGGACATACAACAAGATGAAGGAGACATTCAAGAAGATGAAGAAAGCGATGGATTTGACTTGTCCCAAAGTGACAGCGAATCGGATGTGTCTGACGGAGAACTTGGTGCCAAAAGATCTAAGTTAAAATCGCTTATGGCTAGTGAAAGGAAACATATTGTGAACAGATTATCTCAATCCACCCTTAATGATTCCATTAAGGGGTTTGCTGTGTTACAACAGCACAATCAATTTGACGCCATTATAGATAGCAGGCTTAAACTTCAAAAAGCATTAACTAATTCTAATCTCTTGCCCATTGATTACAAGGCCATAAAACAAAACAAACTAGGATCCAAGACCACCAAGAATGCATTAGACGATTCCATCAACAAATGTTACGATTTACTCGACGGAATCTTTAAATTACGATCTTCTCTTCTTGAAAGAGGACAAGTGACTCAAGATAAGGTATCGTATAAACCTAAAAAGAGAACATTAGCAGATTATTTGGAAACTACCAATAAGTATGATGCAGTCATTGAAAAATACAGAACTTCTACCCTTACA
Source organism: Metahyphopichia silvanorum (assembly GCA_030574095.1). NCBI lineage: Eukaryota > Fungi > Ascomycota > Pichiomycetes > Serinales > Debaryomycetaceae > Metahyphopichia > Metahyphopichia silvanorum. The sequence continues at coordinate 553,247 of JAJMEK010000002.1, read as the reverse complement.
AAGTGGTCCGCTAAAATACAAAACTCGTCAGGAGCTACTGCTCTTAATTCTGGAAAATTCAAGGCTATTAACCAGTCTGCCGAACAGCAGGTAATGAACAACATTTCGGATATGGATCGACTTGTCAAGAGAACAAAATTAAATAGAAGACAAATCGAGCCTCTTGCATATGATTACTACAAGTCTCACTATAAGAATGATGAAGAATCACAAGATGAAGATCAAGAAGAAGATGAAAATCCCGATATTCCCAAGCAAAATCTTAGGAAAAACACTGTTGATACTGCAGAACTTGAATGCATTTTTGACGACGAAGATTTCTACCGTGTGTTACTTAATGATCTCGTCGACAAGAAAATTCAATCATCTAACCCTGCTAATGGGATGACCATAGCATTGAGAAATACTCAACAAGCCAATAAGTTGAAGAAAAATGTTGATACCAAAGCATCTAAGGGGAGAAAATTACGTTACCATGTACAAGAGCTGATTGCCAACTTTGAAACTCCTCGGGAAGCTTGGAAATGGAATGATGACCAAATTGACGAATTTTTTGCTTCATTACTAGGACAGAAGGTTAATATGAATGAGATTGAAGAGAATACCGAGGATCAAGATGTTGAACATAATGAAGAAGTTATTACCGATAGTGGAATTAAACTTTTCGGATAGTCTACAAAATTGCGTGCCATTCCTGTCGGTCCGAAACCCCAAGTTTTGTAATTGAAACTTGATGTTATCTCGGAATTATCGACGTATTCAGTAAATTCCTTTCTTTAAATCGCGATTCCACATGTACCTTTGACAGCATGTCCGTGCGATTAACTAAGCAACAAACCTTATCTAAACTTAGATAGTCATTTAATAACAGCTAATATATGATTAAATTCATAACTTTAATTGAGTATATATGTTATATATATGTAAACAATAACAATTTATTGATTGGACCATTGAGGAAATGGGCTTCATTACTTAATCAATCCTCCCTCAATGTGTCACCAATTCGCAGCATATTTTTTCTCGCTTTACTTATTAAAGCTAACGGTGACATCTCTCCAAATGCCTGGCATCAGGAAAAGAGCATACAGTCGAAAAGGTTGTCTTCAGTGTAAGCTGAGGAAGATCAAGGTATGTTGATTATCTAAGCATCGATATATAGTTTGATGATAGCAATAACCTGGGAGTATTGCATGTTTTCTTTTGTTATTGACATTAATACTAACATTCTATAGTGTGATGAATCTAAACCTATTTGTACAAACTGCTTGAAAGCAAGTAAACCTTGCTCCTATGAAAGTGATGCTCCAGAACTGACAACCCGAGCTGAAGTCAAACATGAATTCATTTCCGTCAACGAAGGTAACTTCAGTACTGAGCCCAAACTTAAAAAGCACAAAAACCCGGAATCAATGCCGATATCAAGTTCCAACTCCAATACTTCATTGAGTTATCAACCTCCAGTTCTTCCGCCAATTCAATCTCTTGATACTAAAAAACGATCGTTAACTCTCGAACAACTGCCAATTTATTCTTCTTTATCCCCTGTCCCTGTTGTTAATGATCGTGTTGTTCCTAACAACTCCGGTTCTTTTGGATATGGACAACCTCCGATTCATCAACCTACCGGTAATATTCAAACAACCATATCTACACCTCATAGTGTTTCATTTTTGGCACCAACCCCGCCAAGTCGTCACGGCGGTCGACGTCATACGGACTCTTCTTCTGATATAAGCGATAACTTATCAAATGATGCTACCGAATTGGCACACGGACTTAATAATCTTATGTCCATGGATTTGAATGAATTGGAGAACTTGTTTTCCGAAACAAAAGCTCCTGTACAAGTAAAATTCGATGATTTATATACTGAATTTGCCGGTAATCGAGCAAAAACCCCGGAACATGGATCTATCGAAGCATCTATTGCCGCTTTTGACACTATAACCGATCAAAAAAATTATATTCGTTTGTTTTACGAGAAATATTCCTTATGGCTTATGTCTTTGGCACCGGAAGGTGAAAAAAATGCATTAACCAAAATTCTCATGGAGCATGCATTCAGAACCCCCTTTTTGTTAAATGCCATAATTTCTATCACCGCTAGTTATGAGTTTTCAGTTACTGGTAGTCATCAAGATGAATCATTTAGAAAATTTTATCTTAATGCTAGTCTCCAGAACCTTAATTCAATTTTAGAAAATAACGAAAAAATTTCGAAGTATATTGAACCATTAATTTTAACCAGTTTAGTTTTTGTCACTGAAACTGCAGGTACTCTTAAAGGTTCTTGGAGAGCTCATTTAAAAGGTGCCAATGATCTATTTAAAAAATATGTCAGTATTTACAAACCCATCAGTCCAACAATTATATTGGCGACTACTTGGTTTGCGTCATTTGAATTTATCGCCGTGCTAACAAATCCGCTCGGAGGTTCCGTCAAGACTCAAGGCGAACTTAATGATATTTTGAACCCCGTGTTATATCATGATAATTCGACGTTGGCCCTTCAGTGCGGATTCCTTTTACCAAATGGCTATAATGTATTTTTAGGGCTCTCAACTCAAGCAGTCGAATTATATATTCTGTTTGTGAAGATTTCCCTTAAAGTAAGGGATTTGGTATCGAAAAAAGTAGATCCAAACGACTTGGCTCAGTTGATCAGTTTGTATCACAAAGCCCTGGAGGTGTATTTGATATCCCCGGATGTTATTGTCGATAAGAAAAATCCATACTATCCTTTTTCCCAAGGTGCAGATTTCATGCCCAAGGAAGCGTATGGATATCAACAAGATGTGGTATTTTCGTGGTATGATTTATCAGATCGCCTTCATATTCTTGCCTTATATCTCACACTTTTAATGAGTCTGTTATATATAGACCTACCGACTTCATCACCTTTGGTTCAACAGGTTGTGAAAAAAATTTTAGAATATTGTTATTTTTTTTACGGAATTGATTTCAGTGCTGGACAGCTGTTCGATTTTGAGAAAGAAATAACCAAGTCAGAAAATGGGTGCTTAAGAAATCGCAAATTATTCATGTGTCATTCCGCAATGCTAGTATGTGGTATAAATTCTAAAGATGAAGTGGACAGACTAAAGGTGGAGCTTTATTTTAGAAGTCTTCGAGCCTTGGGGGTTAGATCGGCTGAAAAATCGTTAGAACAACTTAAAGGAGTATGGAATGGTACTCAAAATTTACTAGATTTTGTTCCTTACTTATAGTTAATTATTAGAAAAATAAGTATTGCACTCTGTATTAATACATCATATATTACATAGAATTATCGTAATTAAGTTAATTATAAATCTGGTAGATCTTTATAAGGAATTGAATATAATTTTGGAGGGTATTCTGTTTCTCCACAAGCAAGTTCAAACTCATTCCACGTTTTCTGTAAGTAATCTTCTATGTCCTTGGCAAAATCAATGAAATCCTGTTGCTCAAATCTTTTACCGAGTGCCAGATTTTTCATCAAAGTTTCTCTTTTATCCTTGAGTCTTTCTTCGATTCTCAGTAAACGATAATTGACCCATTCAGGGTAATATTCATTATGCAATGATCTTGGTAATACCGAAGGCTTAAATGAGGTTAACACGGTGGTGTCCGGAACATGAATCGACTTAGGAATATAACCGCAAACTGATGAAATTCTTTCGTCGTTGGAAACTGGTTTTGGTGCAATGTGTTTGATGACTCTACCTTGAAGAATGGTTGCATATCCAACCTTTGGATCATCAACTTCAACGATGTTCTCATTACCATCTTTAAGAGAAGTTTTACCCCCTTCCATATCATCATTGGTTGATAACATCAACACAATGACAAATGTATTAGAATCATAATGCCAATCATAGACACTCTTAGCCGTTTTGTCTGATTTACCACTTCCACTAGCCTTACTTGAGCTTTCGGGCTTTTTGTGGTCAATCAAAGATGCATTGATGTGAGCGATTTCATAATCGAACATCATTTTAAGTTCTAATCCAGCGTATCTATCAATAATCGCTTGAGTCTTTGGATGCATCCAAGCATCATAAGTGAATGGAGCATTTTTAGTGAATCCACAGATTTGTAAATCGGTAATGGTGCTACCTTTTGCCAATCTGGGTAATTTCCCGTACTTCTTAATGGTGTCAATTTGGAAACTTTCCCATTTCATGATGTCACAAGCTTCCTTGGTAAATAATGGAAATGGTTGAGTAACAGCCGTATCGGAAACAGGAGCAACATGAGTCTTGGTGATTCCCAATTCACTTAACTTGTAAACCTTGGTTCTATCAAAATCATCTTCCCTATGAAGTAAATGAACCTCGGGATCAAATTTGACGTGAGGATTGAACCCTGGCTGAGATTCAAGTTTATTAAGAAGAAGAGTGATCTCGTTATCTATTGTTTCCTGAGGAACATCATATTGTCTATTATGATTCAACACGTCTTCAGTTAACATTTTTTTAAGCTATGCTGATTAATATATTTGTTTAATTTCCTACAAATCAAGAATTCATTTAAAAAAGTCTTCTCCGGCCAGTTTATATACTTTTGCTAATAGCTAGTCATCCCAGCGGGGGCCGATGCCGATGCGGAATGTTGTACCTGATTTGGGCAATGGTTCTCGGAATTCTCGGAATCCGCACATTTGCCTCCCCAGAATTTAGCTCGGAAATGGTTAATTAAACCAGAATACGGGTTTCAGCTTCGGAATTGGGCTGACTACTGCCTAAGAATAACGCCTGGGGGTACGGAATAAATTATACTTAATTCGGAATCGGCATTTACTATGTACATGTGGTTTTATAGATAAGACCTTAGGAGGTGTTTGATTTATCAACAGGTTAAATATTGTAGGCCTATAATTGGTTAAGATATACTTGCATAGATCCAATTGATTCTTTATCGAAGTTAGAATCGTATGATTACGATTCTATCAAGCTAGTGAACTCGGTATCTCCTTCTTAGACTCTTGTAATGTCTTTTTTCTGTATCTGTGTCGCTTTCTGTTACAAAATTGGTAAATTTAGACATGGAGGCTTGACAACAGTAGTGGAGCATACGCCTATAATCGTCTGTTAACTTTGTTCAATTTTTTAGCGGAAGATATATTGTTTCTGGTTCTTTGACCACGGACTGGGAGTCCAAGAGCATGTCTCATACCGGCATAGGAACCAATATTTTTCTTTAATCTAATATCACTCAAAATCTTGGTTTTAAGATCACTTTCCACTGTCATTTCACTGAGTTCTTTGTTAAGAGCCATGATTTGAGGTTCACTGAGTTGATTCATTCTCATTTGAGGGTAAATTCCAACTTTAGCGCAGATTTTTTCAGCTGTTTGGTATCCAACTCCAAATATATTTTTGGCTAGTCCAATCTAAACATTAGTATGGGTCACTTCATCTGGAATCTTCATGTATATTTACATACTCTGACCAAAGCATTATGCTTGATGGCCTTACCTAAGATATGAACTGGCATTAAAGAGTGAAAAATTTTGACCGGTTGATTTTCTGTTTAAAGTGAGGCCTGGCAATGGTGGTGCACGACCCTGGAACCATCAAGTCTAATTAATAATGAACGCTTACGATTCATACCACAAGGTATAACCAAGGCTTAAACCGGGATTGGTATGGTAATAGGAGGGAAGTAAGCCTGAAAATACCCGAGTTCAAGTGTTGAGTTTTGGAATCGTAAGAATTTGCTAGTTTTTTTGCAGCTACTACGCGGAACAATGTAGAACAAGGTAAAACGAACAATAGTTCGGTTAATGAAGATGAAAAATGCAGATGATGATCTAGAGATACATTTTAGTGTTGGTAAAAGTAAGTTTTATGAAGAGTTATTATGTAGAATGAAATAAAATAGCCTCAATGGAAACATTTTCATGACGGTATTCTCTGCAGATCAATGTCTAGTCTTAGTATAAGAAGTGACCGTAATAACCCAATCATGGTAATGAAACTGGCCAAACCTACCGGCACAACGGCGAATACAGCAATATTATAGAAGTCAAAGAATCTTGCCCTTGTTTTTCCTCGAAGATCGAGATTAGAAGTAATGAAATTCTGACCAATATAAGCTAAAGTTAAGCAACAACTTATTAGGATCCAGATATGAAGACCATACTTATAGCCCTCGGCAGAAAACGCCGATGCGAGATATTGTTCAATAGTAATGATGATTACTGACATACACAACATTCTTACAATGGCAGCTGTAGTCAGATAAATCACAATCCACCTCACCATTAATCCATCAAGTATCGAATACAGAAGGTATCCGGCCACAACACACCAAACTCCAGTTAAAAAATGTTCTGATATCCTGGCTGTAGTTATTGAATGATTTATTTGATAGTCCTGAGACACATAATTGGAAAACACTCGTTTCCATGCTTGTATTAATCCAATTAACGGTGGGATCAATGATAGATCACGACATGATGCAAGTAAAAAATGTTGTCTAGCATTTAAAAACTTCAACCCCAACCGTTTTAGAGATCTCCTTACGTCCAGTTTTTGCCGAGGGGCTGGAGACGAAGTCCCTGACTGATTTGGAGGAGTTCCACTAGCAGATCGTGATTGAATCGACATTTCTGGTGGTGGAGATCGGTACATTAGTTGCGATGATTCGTACGATGGAACATCTTCATCAGGTATATAGTCATAAGTATGACTGAAAGGAGGCGGGTCTCGATGTGTCATTCCAATTACAATCGGTAGATTCCAAATACACCTAGGTTTGAAAAAATGGTTGTGGGTGATGATTTTTGGTGATACTCATTTTCTATCCTCAGTAACATACACTGGGGGTGATATATACAGTCGCACCACATACAATTGGATAAATATACTATAGACACCTAAATATAGTAAAGGGGAAATTAAAAATGAGAGTTTGATTAGATAGCTTCCAATTGTTGGCTGATTTCTTCTAATTCAGCCTTTGCAGAATTATGAGCTTCAGTTAATTCTTCAAATTTCTTTTCCCATTCTTCCTTTTCGGATTCCAAAGAAGCAACTTTTCTTTCTAATTGTTCAGCCTTAATGTCAGTTTCTCTTAATTTTTCAGTAGTTTCCTTCAAGTTCTTATCAGCTTCTTCTAATTCTTCTTCTAATACTTGATTCTTCTTAGTAAAGTTTTCATTAGTAGTCTTCAAAGAATGGGATTCATCGGCAGTTTGTTTAATTTCATTCAAATCACTTTCTGCTTTTTCAACTTGTTCCTCTAACACTTGGTTTTTTCTGGTCAATGCTTGAATTTGGTGGTCTTTATCTAAGTTTTCTTGCTCTAATTCCTTAATCTTTTCAGTTAATTCATCAGATTTTTCTTGCCATTTTTCAGCATCTAATTTTAAATTGTTGATTTTCTATTTGGTTAGTACATTCGTTACATTCATTGTTCCTACTAGATTGATGTCTACTTACTTCTTTAAGTTTGTCCATGATTACTGCTTGGAAAAGAACACCTAATAACTATGGGAAAAAACTCCCGATTCGCTAGTCGTGTCTCGTTTGTTTATTTCCCTGAGTCGTGTGGCGTGTCAATGTTTTGATTCACCCAGACAACCATCAAATCCCACTAATCTAAGGGATTTTTGTCCTAATCGTCTTCTACGGGTTCGGAATAGCTTCCTGGTAACGGGCTCTGTTACTTTGGGACGAATAAATGGTTTGTGTATGCCAATGTTCCCTTATGACAATCCATATCACGTGCTCTCCACGTGACGTTTTGATCTCGTCTAATCTGGTCTGGGCCTGGCCTATAATCCATTACCGTAAGTTCTTATTGGCAGATGAAACATTAAATAGACATCCTTCTCCTTGTGGCCCAGATACTCACATTTTGCGTCTTTATTAAAGACATGTGGTGTCTCTCCAAGGAGTTAATACATCTGCTGCTGATAAGCCTCAACCTGCTCTGTTCAAAAGATGTACGCCCAACTCTTACACCCGTGTAACATTTAAGCAGTGATCATCCTTAATGTATCCCCGTAGCTTATCTGTTTAAATTTTACTTGAAAATTGTCTTATTCATGGCTTTGGAATCCATTTGAGGCACACCTTAAGGCAGCCTTCGACATCGCACCCGTACACCTAACTGCCCGATTCAGCAAAGCCAGCCATCTACTTGCAGCCATTTCACAACTGTCTTCACAACCAGGTTTTTACAATGACTTCACCCGTTCGTCAAATTTTGTAATTGGAAAACATTTAATCTACATTCTTCCTTCTAACTTGTGCTTTTTTTACTTATAACTAGAATATGCTGGTGATTCCTGACACTTGGTCGCTGCAGTCATTTGAAACGGCTCGAAATCGAATGTCAAGGTCTCATTCTTTGATCTTAACTGAATCAAATGAAGCTTTAATTAACGCCATTAATTCTCGTCCTCGAAGTCAATTAAGTGAATTTAGTAAGATTCCTAGCTCCAATACCAATGATAAAGATATTGAATCATTACTTCCTCAGTCAGAAGCAGGACAAAGTCCTCATTCCCAAGCAAGGTCATTTCTTCCATCGCCCTATAATTCTCCAACATCACATCGTCGGGTTGTTTCAAATCCTTTTGAAGTCATCTATCAACCGTCACCAACAACTCCAAGAAACATTCCTCATACTCCTAAAACCCAACAACTACTGACCCCTGTATCTCCTCCGATGGTAACAATTATTAGAGATGATGATCTGCTTAGAAGGTCGGGATCGTTGATCTCAAGAGAGGCTACATTAAGAAACAGAAATAAGATCAAAAAGAGAAATAAAATGGTCAGAAAGCAAGATATAGATGTAACTCCAACCTCTTCTAATGCATCTCCACGGACAAAACCATCCCCTAGACCTAGATCAAAATTAAACTTCCTTTTCCCGGTGAAGAAGAAATCGTCATTAAAAAGAAAATCCCGTTACACCCCTTTAAATACATCACCCTCATCCAAATTTAATAGCAAGGAAGACATTGATCGGTTTTTTCTCCACGCTGATGTTGACTCGTTACTAAAAGAATTCCTTCCCAAAACTATGAAACTTTACAATTATCTGCATTTGATAAACGTTAAACCTAATCTACAACGTGCACCTCGAACCCTCAAGATCACTGATTCTAATGTCTTTATAATTGCCAAACCTGACGCTGCTAATATTTCCGCTCCTATTAAAGATTCCTTCATGAAAAACAGATTGAGTTATCATCAAAGTAAACCTTCTGCTACCCTTAGTGAAATGGTTTACGAGCGATACCGTAATGAAGTCTTTAATCATCAATATAGAGTTCCGCCTCGTTTCCAGGATATTTATCCTAAAGAAATAGAATCTGGTTTGGTCTCTAGACAAGAGATGGATAATATGAATACTAAAGTTTTACTTGAAGTACTTCTTAGACGTACAGTAGCTGCTAAAATTGAATTCAGATTAAGGAAAAGTGGAGTGTTTGATGTTTCTAAGAGAAAGAAGCCGAGAAAATACAAAGATACATCAAGTTCAGCCAACTCTTCGTCTTCTTCTTCTGGAACTGATGGTGGAAATAATAGTTCAAGGGACTCGTTACCTCATCTTGAATCTTCAAACTCTAGCTCTCATGCAGATGAAGAATCCATCAATACTGATGATTTGATGCAGCAAAATGCATCCCTCTTTTCTGAGCTTTTGCCTTCTCCTCAAATCAGTTACTCTTCAGATATTTTTGGAAGTGGTTTTGATAGTGATCACCCCCAACATGAATACAAAGCCAGTCTTGATCCAATATCTGAAACAAGATCAAAAGTTCTGACCGCAAACCGTCTGAGAAAAACAGCATCATATCATGATTTACAAGAGGTATTCAATATTGACACTTCCAGCTCCAAATACTCAAGCAGAAAAAGTAGAAGACCTTCCGATGAATCACTATATGTCAATGACTTCAATAAATCATACTATGCAAATCAATATAATAAACTTTACCAGGTGGAACAAACACTTTTCAATTCTAAAGTTTATCAATTGAAGCCTATGAATAGATCTAATGCCACTCTTTCTACATCAAACGAGGGCATTTCCCAATACCAAGCATCGTCACCTCCAATGGATCTTGACTATAATTCATCTTCTACTAATCCAAAAAATAGGTCCTCTATGGATAAAACTAATTCATCCATGGAAAAAGACAAGAGAAAGTCACAGTCGACTACCAATACATCCGTCATCCACGATTTGGACGACTTAGCATCGGAAATTTCTATGCTTCTTAACCAAGGCACAAAACAGCAGTCCGAAAGTAATACCAAAAATCTCAAGGACAGTTTGTTACATTTACCAAATGACGACTCGGTAAAGATATACGATAAAAACTATCCTATCAAAGCGGAGCAACCTACTGAAGTTAAATCAATGAAAGGATCCATTATTGGTGGGTCCTCAGGATCCCAAACATCTTACAATCCCAACCTGGCTTTGAATACCATTCCTGAAACCCCAAATCGTAAAATTCCTACATCTCATAAGATACAAAACTCAGTGGACCGCAGCATACATTAATTATACGTTATATCACAAATACATGTTAAGAAGTAAATGTCATGGGAATCATGAATTGGCGAATCCGTTTAACTACCTCGGTGTCAGGAATCTGTTCATCAATTTCATGTGTTTCACCATTTCTGACAGCATAGTAAGTGTTATCTAGCACATTCAACATAAAAATAGGAATTTTAGCATCTCTAACGCCTTCACATACAGTTAATACCTCATCAGCTGTTATTAGATTATGGTTATACAATGCCATGAGCTTGTTAAACCATTTACGTTCTTTGAAATAGACTGGAGGGTCCCGGCCATTGGTGACTGATGGCGAGTCTATAGCAGCAATAGCGGCGTTTGCAATAACATTCTCAAAGTCTGCTGCCAGCACAGCGTGAACTCCGGTATCTGGAGAAGCTCTTGACCTTTTCAAAAGTGGATCGACGGAGTCTTCACCTCCATTTTCATGCGATAAAAATATTTGAACATCGTTGGATTGGGGAGGAACAGGTAAGTCTTTTGTCTGGAATTCCGAATGAGATCGTTTCTTGTCATTTCCGTTAGTATGCAGTGATTTAGACCTCGATGCTTTAGCAGGTATAAGAGGTTTGAAGTATTCGTTAGTAGCTTCCGGATAGTCGAATTTAGGGATCTCTTGAAATACATTTTCGAATCCTTCACTATAAACAGGATCAAGTTTAATTAGTAGCTCAAGGACCTCATTATGATAGATCGACATATATCGTAAGTTATCAGTGAAGAAGAAATCATTGACTATGAGATTACCTTTGTTAAAATTATTGATCATTGGTAATGACAAACCTTCGCTGTATAGTAAAGATTTGACCAACCGTTCATCGTCCACAAGTTCCCCAGATGAATTATCAAAAATCTGAAATTTCCCAGCGGCTGGATTCCATTTATAAAGATACCCTGTATCTGAAGGATTGTGTTTCTGGTGGGTCATTAAAGCATACCATACTTTATAACGGTGATGATTAACATTAATCAAATGTTGTTGACACGAATACTTAGTATATGTAGAGTACACAGTTTCAGGATTTGCTGCTCTAAGCTGACTGGTGACATAAGCCCATGCCTTTTTGGTCATCTTAGGTTCAACTCCTTTAGGAAAGCTATGAACAACATCCGAAAGGAGCTTTATAAGATATTGGTCCATTTTAGGAGACCATCGTTTATACTTTGAGTCTTTTGATTTTAAATCATATTCGGAAAACAGGGGTTCCGGGTGCTTCGATGTCTCGGCAGCTATTCTTAAAGCTTCTTCCGTATGATTGATTTTAGCAGCCATAGCTAATCTGTTAATAGTAGTTATCTAAATTGTAAAAGGATACCTCTTCAACCTGCAAAACATGGCCCATCTGCAGGCAAATTGTGGTCGTGCCAACCCCGGGAATTTCAAAACAACTTCTCTGCCGTTTGGTGCGGGAACGACGCTTTCAATACCGAAACGTTTATCTCTTACCTCTCTTATCTCCATTTTCCCTGGCAAAGAAGTCCTTGCTGTAGGTGCTAGTATTGACGCTCAAGACTCTATCGGTTCTGTATTGTTGAGTTCTAGAACTCAGCTCTTCATTATAAAATGAGTCCTTGATCCGTTTCTCAAAATTATACTGCTCATGCTTCTCTTGAATCTTGGAGAATTTATCAAGCATCTCATAATTCCTCTTCTTCTTGATTGATAACTGATTATTAACTGTGGTAGCTGCCGTAGATGTTCCTCCGGGCGTAGTAACTGGAGTGCCCAAAGGACCTGTCATAGTTGGACCAGTACCGAAGTTATTAGCATGAGAAAGTGATGATAATCGGTTCCTGAGCGTATTGAAAGTCGATGATTGCGGTAATATCATTAGTATTCCGTACAAAGTCTTGTATAAATGAGGATTCTTCTCTGGCTCAAGAAGCTGAAGTCTCAATTTTAAGAATATAGGTGTTTCTAGTAATTGTACCAACACGTCTAGTTGCGAAAGCAATTGGAAAGTCACTTCCAGCTCTGCTAAACTTTTGATAATAAGGTAGGCTAATTCATAATTCGATGTCAATAAACATAAAGACAAAGCACTAGCGGGACTATGGCACCAACTTTGAAACAAGGCTGCGAAAAGTGACCAATCTTCAACTTTATAAACGTCAAGGTTCTTTAATTTCTTCCGGAAACTAGCCAATTCTTGGGTAGTCAAAAGAATGTTGTTTAAAGTCACCACCATAGTATTCAAAAAGTCAAGATTATCTTCTTCATAGGAAGAAATTACTTCTGAAAGTGTTTGATATATCGTTTCTGAGCTTAAAATTACACATAGTTTTCTGATAATGAACTCGATTTTACTTCTAGTCAACGAAGTATAACGAACGCTCAAATCTGAAGTACCATCTTCTTCGAAGAACTTAATAAGTTTCACCATAAACATTTTAAAAAATTCTTGATTGGTTTCTGAAATTTGAGAAAGTAGTTGTAATACTTTCATAATTACCTCGTTACTAGAATCTGTGGATGATCTTAATAATGCCGTAAGATCAAATGTATTGGCTTCATTGCCATCAATAGCTTTGAAAAAATCAGTGGGAATTTTGGAGTACAAGAATATCAACCAATCCAACAGACTGATTCTGGCAAATTCGTTTGTGCATGTTAAGCACTCGTTCATAATGTTCTGTAAAGTTTTCGTGAGGTAAGATTCTAAAAACTCATCATAAACTTCTTTGTTAAGACCTCTTACAACATTATCATCGATATCACTCGATGATGATTCGACATTAACAGTCTCACTTAATTTGATTATGAATTCTTGCACAGACAAGTTAAACTTGGTGAATTGGTTTCGTAAGTCAAAATCTTTGTTACCATCAGTAATCGCAATACTTTTCAATGTAGTTGAAACGCAATCAGGTAAAAACTTCGCAAAGCCAGTAGGATTCATAAGTAAAATTTCTTGAAGCCACTTAAGAACCGTTACTTGTACTTCAAGATATATCTCATGAGGTTCCAAAGATAAATCATTGGATTTAACATCATCTGTTGCACTTGGAATTCGCAAAAAAGATAATAGAATGTCAATTATTCTAGGGAAATCGATGAAGATATCCTGTCCGCCGGCAATAATAGATCCATCGTCAGAATCTGAATCAAGGATTGCCGATTCATCTTTATTATGGATGACAGTTAAATCCTCTTCTGATTTAATCGATTCTGATTCTTCGGATTGAGTGGATTTTAGTTTGACCTTGTCTAATTCGTTGGATAAATCTTCTTCGGAAACATTTTCCAGGGCAATCTTCTGCTTTTCATGAAATAATTGTTGTTTCTTGTTTTCAAACTTGACTTTTGAGATATATTTAATTTCTTTTAAAAAGGTATTGAGTAGGTTTTGAGTTTCAATTCTTACATCTGAGGGACAACCGTTCATAAGAAACTTAATAAGTGGCTCTAAGAAATTTGGTAAAAAGGTAATAAGCTCTAATGAAGGAATGTCATCAAACAATTCCAACCACCCAACTAAAAAGTTTTTTGCAAATGGGTCTATTGTATACATTCTTTCAAGTAACGTAGGAATGAACTTTGGAAGGGAAAATGCCTTTTTAACATCCTGGATTTGATTCACTTGAATAGCCATTCCTTCAGCATCAGTTATATGAGAAGGTATCTCATTATTCATATCCTCTTGTTGCTGAATGATTGACACATAATTAGCCGACTTGGCACTAACAATATCCTTGATAAGACGATCTAAAATATCAGCTGCATTCTTGACTGAAGATTCCGAGTCTGTTACCAATATGCACAAAATATCGAAAACCTCATTGAAATACAAAAGAATTTCACCACGAGCAATCTTGGCTATATTATATAGGGACTCACAAGCGTAGTATCTAACTCTGGCGTCGGTATCTCTGAACGTGGCAAAGATAGGTTTAATAATTTGTTCTAGAAAATATGCAATTGCAAAAGATCCCAATGCAACAGAAACACTTCCTAATGCAGTGATAGCCCCCATTTTAGCTGAATTGGACCCACCATTGGTTAAATCAGTAAGTTCTTGAATAATTTTGTGAACAGTTTGAATATCGTCTCTTTGTACTGCTGATTTGGTGAGACCTTCAATTTGAAATGCCGTAGCCTTCCGTTTTTCATAGATATGATTGGAAAGATCCTTAATCAAGGATTGATCGAGAACTTTACCGTCATTCATGACAATTGACGTTGATCTTACTCGTTATTAGTATGGTGCTATAATTACGCTTCTATCTTCTACGCGTATCTCCAGAAACAGGGTCGGAAGGATTAATCAAGGTGTACGGGTGTCGTATTCAAATCTATAGTCTAAAAGTTTATTATACATATCGTTATATCGTGAAATCAGGAGTCATGAGTAATAAAAGGGCTAGAAATTTCTTTGCCGTTTCAGCTGAGGGTCCAAATCATTGTCTCTCATTGGAGACGACGTAATGTTGGACAATTGGGCTTCAATTACATCGGGTTGTGAAGGAGGTTGAGCCACGGTAGAAGGAAGAATCTGGCTTAAAAGTTGAAGATCCTGGTCTCCATTAACAAAGTCATGAACAGACGGCATTTGAACATTGAATTTAATGTATAGGTTTCCTCGGGAGTAATTATCGAGATTGAAAACATTTGAATCGGATTCATTTTGATAATAAGTAGAATTGATAATTGCTTCATTAATGGGCATTCCTAATCCTTTCACAATCTTGGGAGATCCTGGGTCAATTGTCCCCACAATTTCATAATCGTGATTAGAGTTATTATTTGATAAAGCATGAGTATTGACTAAAATCTTTAATTGTTGACCTTTTTTCACAAAGTCATTGATGGTAACTACTCCACCCAAAAGAGCTGTTCTCAAATCAACTTCACATTCAACAAATAAGTCATGGAATTTACGGACAATTGACTGATGGCGAATTTCTTGAAGATGAATAATGACATCACCTGGAATTACATTTCTATCTTCATCGGCTTGACCTTTCAAAATACATTTATCGCCATGCTTTGATCCTGGAAGTATGTTGACCTTGATTATTTTATTCTCTTTTAAATATCCACGGTTACAATGAAGGCACTTGTCAGATGGAGATATATATATGCCTGTTCCTTCACATTTACGACACAGTCCTAATTCTTGAATCTTCGAAAACTCATTAAACATGGTAATGAGCACCCGGCCCGAACCATTACATGAGTTACACAGTTGTGGATGAAAGCAGCCATTACCGTCACATTCAATACATTTGCATTTCTTGGGAAGTTGAAACTTGACAACTTTACCGTAGTATAAATCTTCAAGATTTACTTTGAAAGTATGATGAATATCCTGACCCTTAACTACGCGATTCTGATGGGGAGAAGGAGGAGCAGGCTGAACGCGTTTTTTCATGTTCATATTCATATTCATGTTCATGTTCATGTTCATATTCATAGGAAATTGCAGGAAAAAGGTAGATGTAGTTGACGTGCTTGAAGTTGTTGTTGTCGTTGAATCAAACATAGAGTTAATGTCATTGAATACCTGAGAAAACACATCTGCAGCCCTTGAAACAGGGAAAGAGGACGCTTCTTGCCCAGTAACTCCTTCCAATCCAGACATTCCATATCTGTCATAGACGTCTCTTTTTCCGTTATCCCTTAATACTTCGTAAGCACGAGTAGCTTCTTTAAACTTTTCGGTTAATTGAGGATCTTTGGTCTTATCGGGGTGGCATTTTAACGCAATTTTCTTGTACGAACGTGAGATTTCCTCGGATGTTGCCGTTGGAGACACCGCTAGAATATCATAGAAATGCGTTTCTCGAGTCATATGTCATTAAAGTTATTGAAAGGAGTACAAACAGATGAAGTTGAAAGTGCTGTAACACGAGCTTATATGAAACATTAGCGCGAGTTCCAGAAAATTCGATTCTGCTATCGCGCAGAATCAACTGGAGGGGATGCTCAAAACCGCAACTATCGTAATTGTAACTTCCTCATTTGGAACAACCAATCTGGAACCTTTCGGTAATCAAAGAGGGGGTCCGAGAAGTTCGGGGTTCTTGTGAATCATTAAACTTTCAGTACTGATGTGACGGTATAGAGCTTATGGACTGAATTCTAGGAAAGACTCACTATCTAGGTATTGGTTATCGTATCAAGTAGAATAGAATGGAGTTTCAAAATTCCCAAGTCCAATTTTTTTCATTAGAAAAAAAGAAATACACTATCTTGAGGTTTTGTAATGTATTATATGATGCTGTGTGGTTGGTTTTGTTGCCTATGAATGGCGTTGAAATGAGATTTATTGTTGCTGATAAAAGCTTATCGCGATGGCTGCAAAATCGTGCCTAGTATGTTGATATATATCTTCTTTAAAGCTACTACTTGATTATTTCGAAAATGCACTCTACTCTACCAAATATATAATATAAATCATTATCCATTGAAGGGTGGCGAGTCATAATGATTCTGATCTTATTTTAAGAAGTATGATGTTGCGTAAATAAACTAAACTGGTCTAACTCTCATCAATTTATGAGCATCTAACGCAAAATACCCAAAAATTCATCCCTGAAGTTTTTGTGGTAGTTCACCTTCTTCAATTTCGTTCTTCTTTCATAAAGGTTTTTGGTTCTCTGCGTCTGTAATTGGGTCAATTTTTCTTGCTTTACAACTTCACGGTTAGTGACTCCAGGAGCAAATCTCTTATCGGCGAGAGCAACTGTTTTGACGTCTTGTCCTAATTCCCTTGTAACTGGAAGGTTCTGGCGATAGTATCGAGCCATTGATCTGTGTCCAAGCTTAGCACCATTTGGCAATGTAAGTTCTACTCCAGACTTGTCAACCTTGACTATTGAGTAGTTATTGTCAAATGAATTATCGATCTCAAATTCATCATCTTCCTCTTCAACCTTATCGTCCTCATCATCTTCGCTGGCAAAAGACACTGATTTCTTTGTCGAAGCCATCTTGACGGCACCTGCACTGAAATCATAAAATTCGGATATAATTTCTTTATCCTCCTTTGACTCATAAGGTATTTTACAATGACCTTTAGAAGACATGTGTTGACGGATACTTACCAAATTTTTACCTTGGAACCCACAAGATAAACACTCATGATCATATGTAACAATTTCACTTATATAAGAAAGAAGTCCTTCTAAGTCAACCAAAAATGAGCGTTCAGGAATGTATAAACCATGCCGACTAAACATATGCTTCACGTTATTTTCAATTTCGTGATTATTTTTATCGCAAAAGAAGCAGTGTGTCAGAGGTATAATTTCGACATATTCTTCCTCTTCAAATTGGTTATCGGAATCATCAAGGTGGTCTGTTATATCAGAGCGGATATCTGTGAAATCAGATTCAGACATGCTATAATTTAACTCTGAACCAGTCGATTCGTAGTCTGTAGATATATGAGATGAGCCACCAAGAGTGAATTGAGAAAAGTTTGAAGTTATAGAACTGGCTGGTGATGCATTTCTGGTAGTGTTTTTGGGCTGTGATCCCGAATTTCTTCCCCTTTGCAATGCGTCCAACCTAGAACCTTTCTTCAGTGTAGTATTAAAGGTATTCTTGTTCTCAGAGGTACGATATCGTTTTTGCACATAGAAACCATACTCATCCTCGTCCTGTTCTTCATCGTATAGCTGCAGTTGAAGGATTTTTTCAGCAAATAAATCGGATGAAATCGATGGCAATTGAGCAACTCTTCGTTTTAAATTATACCTGTGCCAATCTGTTTTCATGTGTTGACGTTGCAACTCAGCGGTCACAAATTTAATTCCACACGTATTACAAGTAAAGGCAGAAGTTTGGGGAGTTGAACCTTGAGGCATAAAACTCATATTGGCTACTACTAGATTTAAAATTGTTGAAGATAGTGAAGAAAGAAACGGTACCCTTTTTATATGCGAAAAGATTTCCCTTTTCGGTCCGATATGAGTAATGCACCATCACTTTGAGCCAAAATAATATCTACTCATAAGAAAAAAGCCATTTAAATATCTGACTGTCATTACTTAACAGGCAATTACATGATGTCTCTACTACTGGACACTGTTTCTCTATTCGGATACTTTTCTAGTTCCTTGATCTACCCACTACTCTCAGTAATAAATAAAACCCAAAGGTGGTTGCAACTCATTTCTATCACATTAATTACTAGCTGAACTTTTTTATTCACTTATTAGTCTTATTGTTACTATATTTAAAAATAATCATAATAGTACTACACAATTATATGCCATGTTAATCAAGCATCCCATAGATTTGAAATTTCAGGCCATACTCTCTTGTACAAAGACATTGCAACCACATCTTGGGATGTAAGACGTCCGTCAAAAGTGGCCTTAAAGTATCCATGAGTACCCAAACTTTCTTTAATGAATCCAGTTCTTCCACTTTTGGTAAATAATGGAACTGCTTTAAACCATTCAATATCTTCTTTGTTAAAAAACATGTATCTAACGGTGACCAACTTCTTGTGAATTTTAACAGGATGACCAGTCAAGATAGCTCTTTCAGCAACAACACGTGTATGATCACAGTTTAAGAACGTACCTTGACCCACTAGTTCTAAACTTCCATCAGCCCTTGGCTTGAAGAAAATTGTTGGTGCGTTGTTAAACAATACTGGCGCAATTGCCGTAGCAATTGGTGCAGCACCTTGATGAGCAAATCTTTCATGTTTATGAACATTGTTAGAACTATTGGATGCTTGATTGAATAATGGTTGAATGACTTGTCTTCTGAATCCATACTGAGCGATCAATACATCTTTGGAAGGAATAGGCTTTTCATATTCTTCCCATGATTCAAACGAGAAGTTAACCACTGCTAATTTATGTTCATGACGAAGTAATCCGTATACCACAAATGGTTGCACATTAACGTCGATTTTTTCCAAAACAAATTGTGGAGCTTTAATAAAAATTCTAGCTTTATTACCGATATGCACCTGAGCCTCTTGAATCGAGTCTTTAATAACCTTATTTCTAGTGGCTTTGTAATTGGTGATTCTTAACAAACGGTTCCAGATACTTGGGCGTTCTTTATCTTGTTCGTCAACATCCCAATCGCAGTTACCCAAAGATTTGACCCCTCTATATGCTTGTAATGCTTCCTTTGCTGACTCGTCAGGGCGAAGTTCAATTTCATCCGGAAACTCAAGATCCTCTTTTTCCAAAGAACGGAACTCCTGTAATTGACGCTCTTCTTCTTCAGGTGAGAGTTCCATGAACATTTCAGATTTATTATCTCCGAATTCGGTAGGTTCAACTTCCATTTCTTCATCGTTCTCTTCCATTGCATCATCCTCCTCAAGCTGGTTTTCTTCATCTTCATCAAATTCTTCAACATCAGATGCACCTTCTAAAACGTCATCAAGAAGCCATCTACTTTGATATTCAGATGTTCCTTTAGGTGCCTTGATTCTTCTTTTAGGGCCATCGGGGCCATCATGAAAGTAATTTTTACCATCCATTCTGACTCCAATTTCATCATCCAAGTCTTCGTAATCATATTCGTAATCATCCATCTCTACTTCTTCCGGATTCAATTCCTCTAAAGTTTCTTGATTTTCAGTAGGTGAAAAAACATTATCATTCTCTTCATCAATGTCCATTATCCCTTTGGTGATTTGATTCTTGATTAACTTTTCAATTCTATCAACCTGAAAATCCCCATAACCGGGTATATGTACTAGTCTATCGGCATTTAACCCCACTCCACGAACGGTTCCTTCCACCACTATATGGCCATCTATGCTATCATTATCCGAGGGCTGCCAATAAACATTGTCAGCAAGAACATAAGCTCTTGAATCTCTCCAAGTAACTGATTTTGGAAACTTTTGAGCAATATTTCTTATGCAATTGATGCATTCGGTATCGTTTTCAAGAGCATAAAGTTTTTCTTCATTAGGAAAGAAATGGGTAAAAAATGAGTATAACGATTGTCTGATGTCCAACTGTAAGTTTCTTTTAGGATATGCTGATACTAAATTAGGAATTACTCCAATGACAGATGCTATACCTTGAGCAATGACTGCTCTCAAAATTTGTTCCCCGTAATTCTGTTCTACTTCATTTGTTGCAGAGAGTCCAAAAATCACATAATCAGACACTTTTGCAGCATCTAAAACTGCAAGAAGATTGTTTTGATCGGGCAAAATGACTTTGATATTGGATCTGAATCGATTTATTTTCAAACTCGATACTGAAGGCAGAGAAAATTCAATATCAACACTTGATTCATCATCTTTTATTGAATTGATCAATCTAGACGCGATAGCAGTTGGGGAAATATCATTGGTAAGGGCAATTATGGTAATGACTTTTTCAGCCCCTTGGGATCCTTCAAAAAGTTTCTTAACGATTTTGGTTTCTGCTATTTTATTTTGTCTGAGTTGTTTACTTAAATGCTTTCTTTCTAATTTGGTAATAACTTTATTGGCCTTATTATTTCCAGGACCGGCTTTTTCAACTTTACCCTTGAATTGATTTTTCAATTGTCCTTTACTGGCATGCTTTGATTTGAACGGCTTATTAGCCTTTTTAAGCGTACCTCTGTGAGAATGTCCTCCTTTAGCCATTATAATGGTACTCTAATAGTCTCGATTATGCGATGCCTCATCTTAAATTTTTCAGACTCATCGATCTAATCAGACTTGTTCTTGTCACGTGTGTACTTTTAGGGTCAAGCCCTGTCTTGTCACCTGACCGGTGACCCCGTCGCGCCCCTCGTTTCTGAAAATTTTTCTGTGTATGCAGGACTCGTGGACTGTACGCGCACCGTAAGTCTCATTAACTGAAAGGAAAAAAGTGCTGAAAACTTTATAGTCCATCAAGTCAAGAACATAATTTATTAAAATTGTATGTACAACGATAGCTTAGCAAGGAAGTGATTAGATGGTGTTAATGAGAGTTGAAAGATTAGCTGGTTGGCTAATCTCCAGTCAAGATTCCCCTAAATCAACCCCTATGGTTATATTGATAGTCGAATAAAAATTCCCATACTTGAAAAGTCCTATTGAACAAACTACTAGGTAACAGAAACGGTAAAATAACATTTTATATACTTAATCGAAATCCATTTCCAACGATTAACAAACCTTTTGAAATCATCAATCATAAACTTCCTGCCTACCAAAAGTTGAAGAAATTATATACTAACGTTTTTAGCAATATGGCTCACGAATCAGTTTGGTACTCCCACCCAAGAAACTACGGTAAAGGATCCAGAAAATGCCGTGTCTGTGCTTCTCACTCCGGTTTAATCAGAAAATACGGTTTAGACATCTGTCGTCAATGTTTCAGAGAAAAAGCTTCTGATATTGGTTTCAACAAATACCGTTAAGACCCACATCCAGAAAGCTTATTAACACAAAAACAAACAAAACAACAGGAATATATGAAGTCATTTATCCTTGTTCATTAAGAGTATTTCTGTGTATAATTAATGGGATTAAATATGTCATTTTCGAATGAATAAATACAACATTTAGTAAAAAGTTGTTTGCATAATTGTAGAACAGATCACTTTATAGTAGTCTCGAGGTAATCAAGTGTTTTTGATTCTCATCGTCTTTGCATGTGTTGAAAAGGTAGTTTCAGTGATAATGTGCAACGATTTCATGACATGAACTACAGTACTCTAGAGATTATACAATTACTACAGGATGTATCCCATTTATCGACATTCAAAATCCATCGCCTCACTAAAGAGACCCAACGGATTCCAAACTTCCTATAGGGAAACTATTCTCGGGAATTAGAAATTATAATAATTGGCAACGAGTATAACTTGACAATTTACATTATCTCGTCGTGGCAAATATTCCCTTGCTTTAATAAGCTTTTTGATTAGAGAAAAATAATCATTTGTGGGAATACTTGGCTTATATAGTGCGAAGACAATGGTGTTACCCGGATAATGTTTGGTACTACATTGGCTGCTAAATCCTTGTATCACGTAGATATTAACGGTTTCGATATAGAAAGACGTATGTTTGATTTGGAATTGATTCGGATCCATATATTGTGTCTTAAATGACTGGTTTACAATTTTGTAAATTTTTGACATTTTCATATTTTTTGCAGATTGTATTTAATTTTGCATAGATTTAGTCCATTTTCAATGAAAATTACCAAGATAGAAAAACTTTGAATTTGTAAAAGATCCCAAAACGTTCATAAGACTCCTTATTATGATTCTAATGTTCTTTCGCCATTACCTACTCCAATTTACGTACATTTAAATATGTATGACATACATGGGTTTGTTCTAGATATTATAGTCTCCTGCACATATTGCTTGCGGAAATCAGCATAGTTGATACCAGAACTTGTTCATCTTCATTAGCTCCATCTTCATTATGTCTAACGCAGGAGCAAAAGCATTGACAATTATGGCTGTGATTGGTGTTGGCTGGTATACGGGAGTGAAATTCTGGCAGCCAATAATAATGTAAGTACCAAGAAGTTCTCATTTAGCATAGACTATATACTAACAGAATTTAGCGAACAACTCAGAAAGGACGGAAACTTAAGAGATGACGTTTATATAAACGAAGTAGATGACTCACCTAAATCTTGGGAAGACCTTAGAAACAAAGTCAAGGCTACTCTTCATCCTGATAATCCTGAAATCATATCACAGCAACCAGCACAGGCACAGGCATCCACGCCACCAAAGGACTCCAAATAAACCCATAAAAATACAACCAGACTAATATAATTTTTCAGGATAATAGACATAGTTTATCTTTGTAAAATGATGACTGAATTGTACTTGTAAATACTAAATATATGTTAATATGTTGACTGAATACGTGTACCTGCACATAGTCTCAATATTAGTTAACCTCATCGCTAGTTTTTCAAGAAATTTTCAAAAAACAAACGGTATGGGGAAGCTTAGAAGGGCCAGAAAAAATCAAAAGGCTAGGGTAAACCCTCTTGGAGGGAAGAAGTCTTCAGCTGATAAGCAAGACATTAAAGACGAGCAAACTCGTCAATCGAAAATTCTCCCTCTTATTAACAAGCTTAAATCAACGGTACCAAATGAGAAGTCTATGGCTATGGGAGCCATTACTATCCTTAGTGAAGACGCGAAGATGAGACATATGTTACTCAAGGAAAAGCTAATTGCTACAGTTATGGAGAATTGTATCAATGACTCAAATGATGAACTTGTTGTCGAAGCTTTCGGATTACTCAGAAATATTGGTATTGAAGAAGGCTATGAAGTTACTAAGTTCTATTGGAGAAGTAATATATGGACTTCTATTGAAAATGCTTTGACGAAAATTGAAAAATCATTCCAGTATTTGGGTGACGAGAATCAGAAAAAGAACCAGGATAAATCAAAACTTCAGTTACTTTATGACTTCACCGAGAACATCCTCTCACTAATCGTCGTTATCGCTAGTGGATCAGATGATTTATTTGATAAAGTATTTGACCATATTGACCCTATAATAAAATTAGTGATTGGATTACTAAACTGGAACCTGCCTAACCTAAGAACTTCTTTAAAATTGTACAATGCATTACTTGACTTTATTTACGAGTTCTCGTCTGAATCTGGAGAATTTATCGTCAAGTTGTCTTCAATTCCCGAATTCAGTCTTGAAAAATTGTCTCAATCATCAGTTCTTTCTCAAGATTCCTCCAATAGCTTGGCAAAAGTTTACTTTGAAGGAATCAAATTTCACTTTAATGAAGGCGTGGGTAAAGTTGAAGATAAAAATAATCTTTGTGATTCAATCATCAACAATATTTTCCCAATAATTTCTCAGATCGATTTAGACCAGGTGAAAAAGAGTTTATCGGTTGACAATGCTAATGCGCCAATCCAAACCTCCCAAGATGATAATGAACCACAACAAGATATTGATCAACAGTTTGGTGGAGATTCACCAGAAGTAACGCAAGCAAAATCATCAATACAAGCATTAGAAACTTCTATCGAAATTTGCACTTCTATCTTTGAATACCTTGCTATCAATGAAGAGAATATCTTGAAACCGGTAGAATTATCTCCAGAAGTCATAAATACTATTCTTAATATCGCATTCCCAGCATTTATCGAACTTTTAAGTTATGATCAGAACAACAATGGTATTTTAGAACTATCAGACAAAATTTTAGCTGCTCTTAATAACGTATCGTGGTTATTCTTATCAAATGCCGTGATTCCTGTTCCTTGGTTTGAAGAATCTCAAAAATTATGGAATGTAGTATTAGAAATTTCCCATAAAGATAACTTGTACATCCAAAAAGACTGTTTGAGTATTCTCTGGGCCATTTCAAAGGCTTTGGGAGGTGAAGTCTCCCAGAGAGTATCATTAGACATGATCTCCAATCTTATTGAAAAATGTAATGAACTCGTCAAAAGTCAACAAGAGAGCAAAGATCCTACTGTCAACTTGGAGTTCATTTTAGCTACAATTGGATTTTTGGGTACTTTAGCTTCGGTCATCAACAATACTGAAGCCACTAGACAAATTGCCCAATTTTTGATCTCGACAGCTCAATGGTTTTCTCAAAGACAAAATCATAAATCGCATCTAAGAGCAATCGAAATCCCTATTGAAAGTTTGAATTTGATCTATGATATTTTCGATGATACTTACGACTACGATTATGAAATTTTCGTGAAAGGAGACTATGTGAAGGTTTTAACTGACTTGGAACCTTCAATAAAAGATTTATATAAGCTGATCGATAAACACAAGAACGAAGAGCTCAAATTGAGAGCCGAAGAAGTTTGGAACAACTTAGGTAGATTTATCCAGTACAAAATGGATGAGAGAAAAAACTAGTTTAGCATTAATTTACATTTACTGTCACTATATTTATCTACTTGTACTATTTTAATCAGTTTTACAGATTAGTCGATATCAGGAGGATTACTTCCAAAACTATCAGCCTCGGATAACTCACTGACACTATCACTGAAATCTGAGCCAACACTTGAAATATCATCAGCTTCATCATGCTTTTCACTAACTCCTACAACACCCCATTTTATCTTGGTAACTTCTTCTAATCTTTGAAGGATCTCCACCATTGGTGTGAATAACCCGAATTGCTTGAATTCTCCATCATATGAGTGTAACATTCCCAATACACCCAATCCTTTAGAGCCTTGAGATTCATTCAAATCTTCAAGCTTACTTAATATCCAAGAACCACTATCACCGCCAGCAGCAAAAGCACTGTTCTTGTCAATAGAATTTACGACAAATTCAGATGAATGTATGGCCCCATCCAACCAATATACCAATTTAATTCCGTTCAAATTTCCTTGAGTGAACTTGGTTGTAGAACCATACTTGAAGACAGGAATACCCCTGTGACCTATTTCGGGATCACTATCATTAAATGAAGACACAGAGGAGTCAACGTCATTAATACTGTCCAAATTGACTTCCTTAGCTTTTCTTTTAAGCTGTATGACCTTTCTGACATATAAATTATCGAACATAAGCGATGGATCGTACTCATTGAATGAGATATCATTACCCAAAAAGTTAGAGTCACATTTCAATAACTTATTGACTTTGATAATGGCCAAATCACTTAACCTTTTTTCAGTCATTTCAGAGCCATCTTCAGTCCTTTTTGCATTAATAAGACTTCTTTCACCCCAGATGATCTGCCCGAATCTATGCGTAGGGAAATTTCTAGTTTCATAACGTTCGTGCTTGAATTTTGAATCATAAACTTTGATTTTACGCTGAGGGAAAATCTCATCAAGCTGTTTTAAAGCTGAGCCATAAGCTGCCCTAGCTTCCATTGTGTTTGCTTCGTTCATAGAGCTTAATTTCAGGTATTGAGCACCAAGAGCTTGTTTATACAAGCCAATCAAAACAGACAGAGGTGCCGAAACATGAGGATACTCAACATTACCTTCACGCTTATCGAGACAAACATGACCACAAGAGATAGCAAACTTCGAATTCGCATAAGACTGAAGGTGAGGCTGTTTATTCAAATCGATTTTAGGGTAGATGAAACCACCCATGGTTCCAGAAGTTCTTACAGAACTTTCAATAGAAAGCGATAAAGACATTGGAGGTTCATTTGGAACAACCGGGTTTCTGAATGGCAATTTGAAATTTTGCACTGCGCCTTGAGATTCTCGAGGTGTAACAAGCGGTGAACGTGATTGACTAGAAGATAAAGGGAGTTGTTGAGGATGAGTAGCAGCAGAAGCCAATTCAATTTTATTCTTCATCACCAAAACATGAATGTCATCATAAAGATCGTGTAAAGTTTTTGTTAAATTGATATGATAATCAGTAGGGTTAGGGTAACCGAAATACAAACAAAGAATGTTTAAATCTTTTCCTACACCTCTTAATATTGGAGCAATGAACGAACCATTCTGTTCATTAATAGCTGCAGAAGAAGTAGATGCAATTTTGTTCATGATCTTTGTGAGGATATCTTCGTTTGGCAAAGAGCTTGGATAGTTGACTCCAATCGCGAAATTCTGAGGTTTGACCATGGTTTGAGAATTCAATAATTGATTTTGGTACAGAGGATTTAACTTAGAAGCAAAATCATTGAAATTTTTAACCAAAAGTAACTTTAACTTAATATAAACTTCATCGTTCAACATGTTATCGTACATGTTAAGATAAATTCTCATTAATTTTCTTAAATCGGCATTATTGTAAGTAGTAAAATTCCAAACCACAGGCCCCAACGAATCAGCATATGTCACAAACGATTTAAGAAATTCGATGGTATTAATCACAGCTGTGGTCAAATTGATAGAAGAGTTATGGAACTGATTTAAAGTCAACGACACATCCTGGTAGAGCTGACGAAGACGGTCATTTAATGCAGTTTCCGGATCGCTGGTTTCATTAGACTCTTCAGGAATCTCAAGAATTTGTAATGGCTGACCGTAATCAAGTTGTTTGTGAGATCCCAGTTGCTGCAGTTGTTGTTTCAGTCTCTTACTTTGTTTCGATGAAACATATGACGATTGTTTAGTAGAAAAAGAATTTTTACCATGAGAAAAGATAGACTTGCCCATATAGTCTGAGTCCTTGGTGAATACCGAAGGGGAAGTTTGAGCATTTGAAATACTTGGGTTTAAATTCAAGTTTGGGTCACTATTAAAATTAAAAGCTTGGTTTGAATTAGACTGGCTACTAGTTGAAGTACCTTCGGGATTAAAAATAGGATGTAAATCATGAAGGGAGTTTGAGTCTTGTGAATCAATTCTGGCAATAGGATTTACCAGATTCTCATCGTTATCATTATCGATACTAGGCCTTTTGCCCTTGGATAAAAATTTCTTCATCGGGGATGAAATGAAATAAGATAATTAAGGTTCTGGGTAATTAAAATGACGACGAAGAAAATGTCGGGTGCTGCTCAGGAACAGAACAATGTCGCGCAATGTCGTAATGATGTCTCTACACGACCTCACCTCCATGACACGACCATGGGGCCTAGACCAAATGTCCAACTATAAAGTGACCCCATATTTACGGCTAACCCCACAAAAAACTGACACCTAAACATATCAAGATGCCAATTTATTCCATTTCTCATGTAGAAAATGTTCGGGTTTGTGTTGTTATGGTCGGATTACCCGCTAGAGGGAAATCACTCATTGCTCAAAAGATTGTTCGGTACCTTTCATGGTTATCGATTAAATCCAAATGCTTCAATGTGGGAACATACCGTCGTAAAATAGCCAGTGATTCCCAAATCACGGCCGATTTCTTCGATCCGAATAATGAAGAGGGAATGAAGGTTCGTCATGAAGCCGTGGATGAAGCTATCCAGGATATGATGAAGTGGTTTGCGGACGAGAATGGAGTGGTGGGAATTCTTGATGCTACCAATTCAACTGTGGAAAGAAGAAGCTCAATCTTGAGATTATGTCGAGCTAATCTAATTGAACCACTTTTTTTGGAAAGTTGGTGTGATGACTTTGAGTTGGTTTTGCAAAATATTCAAGACGTCAAAACTACATCTCCCGATTATATTAATCAAGATTCCGAGTTTGCTACCAACGATTTCCTTCAAAGAATTAAATTTTACGAAGAAAACTACGAAACTATTGACGTAGACAGAGATCAGGACTTGACCTATATAAAATTGGTCAATGTTGGGTCTCAGATCATTCTTAATCGAATTGAAAGTTACTTGGAAAGTAGAATTGTTTACTATGTCATGAATTTACATATAAAGCCAAGAACAATTTGGTTATCAAGGCATGGAGAGTCAGAATATAATCTAACGGGTCAAATCGGTGGTGATGCTAACTTATCCGAACGGGGGTGGAGATACGCTAAGAAATTACCAGAATTAGTACTCAAATCATTGGGTGAAGAAAACAAGCATACCAACTTGACAGTATGGACATCAACATTGAAGAGAACTCAACAAACGGCTTCTTTCTTACCTTATAAGAAAAAGTTGCAGTGGAAGGCACTTGATGAGCTTGATGCTGGTGAATGTGATGGTATGACATATGAAGAAATCGAAACTGAATTCCCAGAAGACTTCAAAGCTAGAGATGATAATAAATATGAGTACCGTTACAGAGGAGGGGAATCCTATCGAGATATTGTCATTCGATTAGAACCGATTATCATGGAGCTTGAACGTCAAGAAAATATATTGATCATCACCCATCAAGCTGTGCTTCGATGTTTATATGCCTATTTCATGAATGTTCCTCAAGAAGAAAGTCCATGGATGTCAATTCCGTTGCATACATTGATTAAATTAGAACCTCGAGCATATTCAACGTTGGTCAGTCGAATCAAAGCAGATATTCCAGCGGTCAGTACTTATAAAGAAAAAGGTACCTCGCAATTAGGTGAGCTAAAGGATGGAAAGATCAGCAAAAGTAGAGATTTGATTAATGACAGCCAAGTTTGTCCATGAAGCTCAGTACATAGATGTCACAAGACTAGTTGATAAGTGTGTCCCATTACACACAGTTTATTACTAGGTTTATAGCCAAGTGTGTCCATGAATTCATCTATAATATCGTATACAAGGTTTATATTTAATTATAATAGTTAAGATGCATTAGTATATTTTTTCACTTGTTCTCGGACTTTTTTCTCGTACAATGCCCGATCTTTACTAAACGCTTTCCAAGCTGGTTCTTGGGCAGGTGAATCAGGGTTTGGATTATTAAGAAGTTCTTGAATCCCTAATACGATTTGTTTTAAAGTTATTGCTGGTCTCCAATCTTGATCTTCATTTAATATAGATAAGCATATAGTCCCACTAGGATAAACATTTGGATGATAAAATCCACTAGGGAATCGAATTTTGGGAGGTTTAGAAGGATATTCTTCTGGAAATTGGATTGAAACAGGATAAACACCATCAGCCCATAAAGTGTTAGATTTACCAGGAATTCCTGCTGACCACTGGGTTAAATTTAATGACCCATCTTCATTTCTTTGAGGGCGAGCAAAAAATCCAAAAGGATGATCTTTTCTCCATTGTTTTCTTTCTTCTTGTAACCGTATTCTACAAAGCGACATGGTAGTCGATGGGGATGACTTTGTGGAAATTGGGTGTTTAGATAATTGCCGATGGGCGGGCCTGCACACGACCCTTTCTTGATAAAACGAGAAGCAAGAAGTACGATATGGGGCAAAGAATACGGAGGTTTTCAGGGTTGTTTTTGATTCAGGGGAGGTCAAAGTGTATGTCTAAGTCTAGTTGTTTGGTATTCCATGGGTTTGGATGTGGATTTGTCAGTTCTGGAGACTAAGAGCTATCTAAATGATTGATACCATTATATGCGACATTTCACGTGACAATGCGACATTAATATTGTACATCCTGTCAAATACGTATCCATGTATCTATATCACCGGGAAAAGAATCTAACACATGCCAATAAGCAACCAAAGCAATAATCGCTTATAAAATCCCCGGTTTATCCAGAATCCAGAGGGAAGAAACAACCCCAATAAGGCCATATGTACGGGTCTACGCCACGACATTTTCCTTTTCCCCCATTCTGTTGTCTCGAGCCGCGGTGGGCCTAGCGATGCATTTGGCCGTGATTTTGGTATCGTGGGGAAGTGAGATTTGATTAAATCCTACTGAAAGTGAAGGATTCCAAAATCCTGTGAATATTCAGTCGAAATGATGGCCTTGTGAAAGTGCAGGTTTAATTTTGAGTGATTCAAAAAATTTCCCATCGATTTCAATGGCTGCAAAATTTGTGTCCAAAATCTGCCCCACCCATTGCTCGGTCCATGGCCCGCGGTCCGGGAAATATAAATTGGCTGATTCCCCAGTTTTTTTTCCAATACTACAACCATGTCAAAGGAATCTGAATCGAAATCCAGTGAAGCTGTTGAAAACGTCACGACATCCGTGCCTCCCACAAATAATGGATCTACAGGAGATGACGATTTAGATGATTTGGACGATTTATTAGATGATTTTGCAGAAGATGTACTCAATAAACCGCCAGGGTCGGCCTCTAAGACAATTGATCATGAAACACAATCCACCAGCTCTACAGCAGCACAAAAGCCTTCAGTTGACCAACCTTTGAATGATGAATTCAAAGTGAAGATTGAAGATTTGATCAAAGATTTAAAAATCGAAGACCCAGAGACTAAAGTTCAATTTGAGCAACTCGTAAAAGAATTCGAAGCCGATCATAAGGATGAAGCCGCCAGTGCCAACGATCCTCAACATTTTGACGATGTTATGAAAGAAACCATGGATAGAATTAAAAAATCAGGTAAGGATATTGACGAACAGTTGAAGAATGATCCTTCTAGTGGGAACCCCGAAGATATGCTTACTCAATTATTAGCAGGTTTAGGAGGTGCTGGAGGTGCTGGAGGTCCAGGAGGAGAATTTGATATGTCCAAATTGTTGGTAGATATGCTTGAACAATTGTCCTCAAAAGAAGTTTTGTATGAACCTATAAAAGATCTTAACTCCAAATTCCCTGATTATCTTAAAGAAAAGAAGGGCGTAATATCCGAGGAACAGCATACCAATTATACCAAACAATATGAAATCACCACCGATATACTTGCTATATTTGAATCTGATCAATATAATGATGATAACAAGGAAAAACGAGATCATGTAAACACTTTATTAGAGTCATTACAAGAATTGGGTCAACCTCCTGCTGAATTGGTTGGTGATGCTAACGATTTCCCTGGATTTGGTGGTCTTGGTGGTCTTGGTGGTGGCTCTGGTGATTCTGGACTCGATTTCAGTGATAAAGATTTACCTAAAGATTTAGAAAAAGAACTTGAAGATGGATGTAAACAAACCTAATTAAGTTACGACTAAACAACTCAATATAATGATATATTAATAATTTACCTCTTGGTTTCTAGTATTCATCTATTTATTAAACAGAGAGTCCACTTCTTTGGGCAAAACTTTCAAAGTATTCTAACATATCTGGCGTAATACCTCTCGAAATTTCATCCAAGGCTTTTAAGAAATGTCTATGTTCGACAACGGGATTGTGTTTATTTTCCATAATAGCTGATAATCCTGCTTCTTGACAAAGTAGAACTACCTCAGCTCCTGAACATCCTTCTGTCTTTTCAGCCAATGACTTAAATAACTCTTCGCTATTATCAATATTGAATTTTTTACTCTTATTGGTAATAATTTGTAGTCTTGCCTCGTAATCAGGAGGACCCACATAAATATGACGATCTAATCTCCCCGGTCTTAACAAAGCTGAGTCAATTTCCGTTGGCCTATTTGTAGCTGCCACTATCACAACACCCTTTAACTCTTCAACCCCATCGATTTCATTCAACAATGATGTCAATACATGCTGAGAAGCTGAAGTTCCTCCTCCTTCACGATCGCTTGAAATTGCATCAATTTCGTCAAAAAAGATGATGGAAGGTGAAGCTGCTCTGGCCTTTCTGAATATTTCTCTTATAGTTCTTTCAGATTCTCCCACGTATTTATTGAAGATTTCTGGCCCTTTGACTGCTAAAAAGTTGAGTCCTGATTCCGTAGCTAATGCTTTTGCCGTTAATGTCTTAGAACAACCTGGAGGACCATAAAGTAAAATACCTTTTGGAGCAGTAATACCAAGATCCTGAAACGACTTTGATGCTTCAAGAGGGAGCTGAATTACTTCTGTTAACTGACGCTTGAGCTCATGTTGCCCACCTATATCAGACCAATATACTTTGGGCATCTCAAGAAAGATTTCCCTCATGGCAGAAGGACGTATATCAGGAAGAGTTTCCTCCATATCATGCAAGGTTAACTTCAAGTCATTATGAGGAGTTCCTGACTTGAGCCCTTCGTTAATGGCTTTCATGACCGATTCTCTGCATAAAGCAGTCAAATCAGCACCCACATAACCATGGGTCTTACTAGCAATAGAGACAATATCATCATGAGATAAATTATGTTTCGAAGGATTCATTCGATTTATCTGTTTGGACAAGATATCTATACGGGCTTCGACATCAGGAATTCCAATTTCAACTTCTTGATCGAATCTTCCCGGTCTCCTTAATGCAGGGTCGATGGAGTTGGGACGATTAGTGGCACCGACTATGACTATCTTACCTGAATCACCCATTCCATCCATCATTGTGAGTAAAGTAGCGACTACTCGTGATTCGGATTCTCCGCTGTCGTCAGAATTTCTGTTGGGAGCTAACGAGTCGATTTCATCCATGAATATTATAGAAGGTTGGAACTTTTTGGCTTCCTGGAAAATATCCCGTAAAGCGTTTTCTGTTTCTCCTAAGTATTTAGACACAATAGAAGGTCCATTAATAGTAAGAACATGAGCATCTATCTCTGTAGCTACGCATCGAAGAAGCATAGTTTTTCCAGTACCTGGAGGTCCATGAAGAAGGATTCCCCTTGGAGGAGAAATTCCAAAATCAGAAAATAGAGTAGGATTATGAAGTGGAACTTGGATTGTAGATTGTAACAATGCAATTTGTTTGGAAAGACCCCCAACGTGGGAGAACCCGGTTTTTTTAGGAAGGTTAGGGTATTTTCTGGCAATATAAGAGGTATGGTCAACATTTTCATTATTATACTTGACTATAGTTGTTTTATTTGGGTGAAATAAGAATGGAGGTGACACGGTTGATAACTGGTTTTGATCTTTCAAACTGAGTTTATTCAATGACCCTTCAATCGACTCATTGATATCGACTATAGTAAACGCAGAAGTAGAAAGCCCTGAAGCAACAATTGACACATCATTTAGACTAGCTTTCAATTTTTTTTCATCAAGATCTTCATGTAAAGCAATGGTTATTTCTTCAGCATAAGCTGGTTGTGACTCAAGTTTATTTATCAGGACTCTGTCCCCGAGAAGAAAGCCTCCAAGAAGACGTAAAGAATACGATACTAGTACCAAATTTTTATCTTCGCCATCAACACCATCAACTACCTGAGCCACTATTCCGAGGTCAGAGATATCTGTCTTGACAACTCGGACCAAATCACCATTCCTGAGCCCCATGGGTTCGAGAATATCGTTATGGATGGAGATTTTGCAGCACTTAGAATTATCATTATCAAGGTACGGCCGAACAATGAAATTCTTCGGAGCTTTCACTTTTTTTGGTTCCGTTGTGGAGGAAGGTCCGGACCCGGTGGAAGGCGAGGTCCCAGGAGGTTTTTTTCGTGTTGATTTACTTGACATTTGTTGAAGGCTGGCGATGAGTTATTGATAATTTTTAGGAGGGTGCGATGATATCAGACCTATTTTTTTCTTTAATCCAAAACTAATCTAATTTATTAGTCTTCTATATCCAAGCCATGTGGGGACCAGTTCTACGTAGAACCACACGAAGCACCATATACATACCAAAAAAGGGTATAGGGATAAGGAATACATGCAAAATGCTACTTACAATACGAAGTTGGAGTAAATACTATGACGCTAACATAGTACTGAATCAAGACTTGTTTTCAGCTAATGAACGGTTAAACTCCAACTACAAACTTGCATTTAATGGGCCCAGCTATCCATCGAAGAACAGACATGTCACAAATTTCAAATCTCAAATTTCAGGTCCTTTCAGCTCCAAAGAACAGTACATAAATCAGTCATTTTTGGTTGATAAGAATTTTGGAACTTACATAATCAATACCGCCAAACCACTTCAGGAATTCATAGGGGATCAGAATCAGCTACTGGCTAAAGAATGGTGCTGTGTTGTTCACGGACTTACCGATCAGCAGATTAAATTTGAAGGAGATAACAGAAACACTGTTTTTAACTCAGGTACACTTCGTAGTCTTGGTAGCAGAATATTCGAGCACCAACTAATGATGAAGACCATGTTTCAAGACCCCAATCACTTATCTCAACCTTCGAGCTATTTTGAAGAAAGACTTCATGATTTAGACTTTGATCTGCTTATATGCTTATTCATGAAGCAGAACCTTATTTATAATTGCATAATTCCTCATATGGGTACGTTCAGACCTTCTCCTTTAAAAGGAGATGAAATTAAAACTAGAGAGGAAAAAATTGAACGATCGACAGTTGTCGGTGGTTTCTTCACCTTATTGGGATTGTTAAAGATGAAGTACGGAGAACAAGTCCTGGCGACGGTATTCCCTACTATTTTTGATGGCCCTAAGGGAATCATTAATTTAGCAGTTCAACGACAAATTGCTGAAAATACATGAACACTTGTAGATAAAACTCAAGTTATACATAATAATCTTGTAAATATATTAATGCAAATGAATGATATAATAAAACGGTTCACGAATTTATAAAAAATAAATTGTATGCATTAAATGACTAAATAATTTAATATATAAATGCCTAGAGTACTCTTATAAATACAAAGAAGCACAGAAAACGATATCTCTTTTTATTCTTTCTTGAGCTTCACTCATTTTTGCATGCAATGAAGAATCTCCTACAATCAAGGCTGCATTTTTTGTTTCTCGACAGATTTCATCTAACCGAGTAATGACTCTTACAATAGTTCCTTCGGCTTCAGGGCTGACTTGCATAATTTCATTGAATGACAAACCCCGGGCCCATTCGTAGACAACATTAACTAAAGCAAATCGTTTTCTCTCTGTAAATTCTTCTTCCTCTGAAGTAAGGAGTACTTTATGATCAATATAAACCTTGGTGATTTTTTCTGCAATAGTCAATATTTGTTCTTTACCCTTTTCTAACCGAGGAGTTAACAAAGGTGGTTCTTCCTCTCTAGTTCTACCTTCGTAAACAAAGCAAGAAAGAAGAGCTACAATTTCTTCTGGTTCGAAATCACCAAGAAAATTATCAAGAACCAACTCTGTTAATATAAGTTCAAACCCTGAATTGATTTCACATGCAACTCTTCCTTTTAATACAACGTTATTATTATCGTCAATATAACCCAAAGAGTGAAGGACTTGTAATCTTTGCTCATAATCAGGTAAAAGTTCTAAATTTTCATCAGAAATTAACAGCTGGAGTGATTCTATATTCGATTGAATTTCATATTGCTTATACAAATGAGTGATACATTTGTTGAATTGATCATCAGTAGGCATTTCCAAAGCATTGAAAGCTTTCAAAAGTTGGTCCTTAGCTGATAAAAGCTCATAAAGCGAAAGTCTAATGGATTCATTGAATTTCACTTCTTGTAAATTGAACTGATGACGCACGATAACCAGAATTTGCTCTTTAGCAGCTTTGACAGCTTCAGACTTATTGGCGATTACGTCGCTGATTCTAGCCGACATAACAAATTTACTGATGAAGGTAATATTTTCTACCGGAATTGATTCTATCCTCAAATCAGCTGTTTTTGGATCAAACTTAATTTTATCCATACAAGACTTCAAGTAATTTTTATGGGGAATAAATGGGAAAATCCCTGTGGTAGAGCCATATTTACTTCCATGATCGAAGGTAAGTACTAGAACTATATCCTCATTAGGTTTTGGTTTGATGAAAAATCCAAAGCGAATTGATTTGTCCATTGCATAATATAGAATTAATCTTCCAGTATTCAAAATAGCAAAACGACTAGCAGGATTAGAAAACAATTCCTGGATTAATGAAGTATAAGTTTCCTGATACTTACAGGCTAAATCAAACAAGGGTTTACTCAAAGATTGCAAGGCGCCAAAAGCGGTGTCTTCCTTCTTCAAATTATCATATTCACCCTGAAGAGCTATAACTTTCTGTTGATGTTCAGGTAAAAGTGTCTGAGTTGAGTTTTCACTGAACGAATGCTTGATCATCTCTTCCACTCGTAGTGCTTCTATCCTCAAAAGATTTAGAATCATATTGTATGTCAATCTAAACTGCGACAGAAGTTTGGTTGGAGTTCCTAAAGTAACATCTTTAAAGTCAGTGGGTGATAATGGATCACTATAAGACATCACAATAACAGTTCCTGTAGCATCCAACCCTCTTCTTCCCGCTCTGCCTGACATTTGAGTAAATTCTCCGGGAAAAAGGTTTCTAAAACCCCTACCGTCATGCTTTCTAAGTTCATTGAAAACCACTGTTCTAGTTGGCAAATTTAAACCCATAGCAAACGTCTCTGTGGCAAATAAAACTTTCACCAAGGTTTTAGCAAAAAGTATTTCAATACATTCCTTAACAATTGGTAATAAACCACCATGATGAACCGCGATACCTCGACTTAACATTTCTCTAATTTTAAGAATTTGTGGAAGCTCCCGATCTTCTTTCTTTAATCGAGCTACAGCTCTGTCAATAAACATATGGATTTCGGACTTTTCTTTAGCATTACAGAAATCCACACTTCTTAAAGTATCAGCAAATTCTTCACACTTTTTCTTGGAAAACACGAAAACAACGGCAGGTAGTAAATTTTTCAGTTGTAGGTTCTGAACTAAATGGAGCCATGTGTTCTTGTTAGGTCCACTTCTTCCTCCAACAAACTTTCTCATAGTACCACCCCTTGCACCTCCAGCATTGTTACCTCTTCCACCTCTATTGCCACCTCTATTGCCACCTCTATTGCCACCTCTATTGCCACCCCTTGCAGAACCACCAGGTCCACCACGCGACCCAGATCCCATAACAACGTTTGGAGCATCCTTTTTCGTACCTTTCTCTAGTACTTCCTTATGTTTCTTGAATCCATCCTCCAAAAACTTCCTAGAGGAATCAACAACCTTGAAAAGATCCTGTTTTGCCCAAATGAATATTTCTAGAGGAACTGGTCTCTTAGGGGTCGAAATGACATAAATATCTTTTTGCTTGGTTCTACCAACCCAATTAGCAAATTCAAAGGTATTTGGTACGGTTGCACTTAATAAAATATACTTGATGTGTTCAGGTAACATAATTATTACTTCTTCCCAGACCACCCCACGATCTATATCGTTAACATAATGAACCTCATCAAAAATCACGAATTCAACATCTCGTATAAGATCTGCTCCTCTATACAACATGGAACGTAAGATTTCTGTTGTCATGATCAAGCAGTTTGCTTCAGGATTAATTTGAACATCACCAGTAATCAAACCGATGTCAATATCTGGAAAAGTCTCTTTGAAATCACGAAATTTTTGATTTGAAAGAGCCTTGATTGGTGATGTATAGATTGCTTTTGTCATATTCCTTGTAGCCATTGCAATTGCGTATTCGGCAACAACAGTCTTACCAGCAGATGTATGGGCAGCCACAAATACAGAGTCACCTTGTTCTAAATGGTAGATGGCTTCTTGTTGAAAAGTATCTAGTTGGAAGGGCCATTCACGAGCCATATTAGGGACAACTTCACTAAAGTTTTCAACACGATGATCTAGATCAACTACATGAGCCCAATTACGCTTATACTCAGATTGTTGGTTTAAATAAGTCTTTGCCATCATATAATCCATAGGAACAATACCATCAATTTCTTCCACCAGGAATGGAACTTTATCATTTTGAGGTGTTGCTTCTGAGCTCAAGTCCAAGATATCTTCTGAAGGATGAGAAGACTCGCTTGGCTCTTCATCTTCAGCCAGAGATACCTGTTTATCTAATGATACCAAATCTTCATTCTGGATTTTCTGTGACCCTAGTTGGAGTCCTCTGCTTAAACCTTGAGGAATATCATATAGGCCATGCTCATCAGTGTGAAGAAATGCCGTAGAGTCTTTAGTTTCTGCTTCAACTTTCGTTTGATTTAAAATCCCTCCCGGCTGAAATGGTAAGAAAGATGTTTTTCCTCTTAATGCGTCACTTTTAGAATTAAACTTTCTGTTGATGGCAAATGAATTGGTGGAATTGGCATTATCGATGGCATTGAGTTTAATTTCTTCTTTATATCCGGATATATCCCCAGCAATTCCATTTCGTTTGAATCTAATTGAAGTTCTATTGATGGTCTTAGGGTTTATGATGAGTTTTTCAAAGATCTTTTGCTTGTCTACGTCGGGTCCAGTCTGAACCAAATCAAGAATGTCCCATGGAAGATGGTTTGAGGGCGAAAGAAGCTCTCTATTAATTAGGTGATTCCGTTCTTGCTGTGATTTCATGGGAGAATCATACTCAACCAATTGAAGCGGATCGTAGCCCTCGTATAGTTGGTCCACCATGAATGCTTTTGTATGTCTTGTGAAAGATTGTGATGGTGAAGGAAATGTAATGAGCGCAGACATAACCTGGGCACTACTAAGTAAAACACTACATTACATCACCATCACATCACCCGTATAATAATAGCTATTCATAAAATAGGTGTGTTAGAGATATTTCTAATCTCTGGTACAATATTGTAATGTATCAAGAATAATTAATGACTACGTGATATGAGATTTGAATAATTATTGATAGATGTGATGTAGATTTCGCAGCCATAGGCCTTTTCTTAATCTTACTAAGTAATATTTATAAATATTTAACCATGGTGTAATAAATACAAAATAAAAATGTGATAGTCACGTTCAATGACCTATAAAGAATCAAATCATTAGAGTAACTCTTATAGTTTAGGTTTAGAAGCATCTACTCCACCAGCTGTAGCATGAGGGTTTAATTCAAGTTTACCATTCTCGTTTTCTCCTTTAGCATGCTTGCCGAAGAATACAACGGTTACTGTTAAGTCATCCCTATATCTTCTGGATACAGGATTAGGAATTGAAATGAGCATTGATGTTTGTTCTCTAGAACCTCCATTTGATAAAGCATTTCTTATCAAATGAGTAGAAACGTTACTATCTTCTAAAAGAAATTGACCACTGTGTCTACTTTTTCTAAATGGTTGTTTCAGGGTCTTATCATTGGTAATATCTAATACTTCAGGGAGTTTATTTTCATTTGAGCTAAAGTAATTCCAAAACGATTTTTGAGGTTTGATCATTTTTTCCTTCTCCATCCATTTCACAACCAAGCCAACTATTTCCTCATTGGAAAGCATCTCGTAAAGACCATCAGATGCCATCACGATGAAATCATTGTTTTCGGGGGTAATTTTGGTGGTGGTTATTACAGGTTCTGCTGTGACATAAGGAGGGGAGTTTAAATTATTTGGTAATCTTCTACCAAAAAACTGTTTGTAAATTCTTTCCTGAATCGAAGCTGGCAATTTATAACGACAGTCACCAAATGCTCTTGTTGGCTCGAGAGTTCCAAGAACTCGCCCATTCTTCACCACATTTGCTTCGTCAGGGTGTTCACTAATAATCCTAGCGACCTCGGTTGGATTTGAACCAGTCTGGTCAATACTCAATTGTTTCACGGTCCAGTGGTTATCTTTGAATGAACCAAGAAGAGTACGAGAATCACCCGTGACTGCCACTTTCAACAATTTAGAGTTAGTATCATAAAACGAAAGTAAAGCACATGATCCTGATAACGCCGGCATCAATAATTCAGCAGCTTTGGCCTTATTGTTATCATTCAAAAGCTTTTCAATGTTTTTATTAACAATTTCATGGTCCAATTTCAAGAATCCATTTTTAATGGCCTGATCAATAGTTGCACCATTTGGAACATATCTTAAATTTTCTTCATTTGCTGGTTTGAAAATAGTACCTAATTCTTCGATAATGTAGCTGATCAATTGATCTCTCAATTTACTACTGGTAGTCCAACCTCCATGACCATCGAACACTCCGAAAAACATCCAATCGGTAGACGTCTTGATATTATTATCCTGTAAAATTGGTACTTGAACAATTTCTTCTGACCGATCGTCTTCAATTGGCGAATTGGAAGGAAGTTGGCATACGTCGTAACGAGTGACACCTTTACCTCGGTTAACATAATAACTTTCTTCAAACTGTCTTAATTTAGCACTAACCTGTTCTTCGTTCAATAAAAACACTCCTTCTTTGTGTTGTTGATGACTTATACTGTTTTTTTGATGCATGGAAGATGTTGATGTGGAGTAGTAATTCTCTCCTGTAATTGGAGGTTTGGCTTGAGGAAGAAGTTTTGATCCGCCTGCACCTCCTGGTGGTAAACTATCTAAATTATAATAATTGGATTGGTTCAAACTTATATATGATCCCACAAGTACGAACCCGGATACTACTGCCATTCCTCTTCTTCTTGCATTTTTTGACGTCAGTCCCTTAGCCCTAGAAGATGCATTTAATAGGGCCGATGAAGTATGTTTGAACAATTTTTGAGCATTGGCACTAATGTATCTCCTACTATAGTGTTGTAGGTTACGCTGTGCAATATACAACAGCTTATTTTTCAAAGTCAATACAAAAACCATTGAAAACCCTGGGGTTAAAAGGGATGATGTTGATTGCGATGTTAGCGCCGAAACGGGGCAGGTGGTGCACGGGCGTGTGCCTTTGACGTGGTTATTGATGTTTTGGTGTACGGATGTTGGGTTACCCATAGCAGTAATAAATTTCAATCTACAAGATGTTAACCGACAAATGTATATATTACTAGTACATAACTGATTGATCATATCAAATCCTGATAGCAACACCGCAACGTCTGTGTATTTACAAGGAAAAGCATTAAAATACACGGTACGCCTAGAGCACTTGAATATGATATCTCCACCAACTTCACTCATCACTACATGATACCCATGATCAGATTATCACTAATAATAATTAAGGAAAGTCGTTACTGCATTTAAGCAGCAATGGTGACTTCAACATCCACACCTGGTTCGATGGTGATTTGAGTGATCTTCTTGACAATAGAGGCTGGGGCTTCTAAGTCAATAACACGCTTGTGGATTCTCATTTCATAAGTATCCCAAGTCTTAGAACCTTCACCATTTGGAGCCTTTCTGGTGGTAACCTTTAAGACTTTGGTTGGTAATCTAACTGGACCTTTTTTAACAATTCTGTTAGAAATAGCATTCTTGACAATGTTAGCAGAAACTTTTTCTAATTGTTTAACTTTGGTAGAAGTCAAAGTGATTCTGATCTTGTGGATCTCTTCTTGTTGTTCTTGGACTTTTTCTTTATCGAGTTGAGCAGACATTTTGTCGGGTTATAAATTTGACGTTGTTAAAGAAGAAGAAGTGAGTCCGTGAAAATTTGTGAAAAGTTTGGTGGTGCAGAGTGGCCCTTTTTGTGGCGACGCACGACTAGGGCACAAGCCCTAACGTTCCGAGTAGCACAATCAAGTGATGGGCCTTGGTCAATTTACCAACGAAAAAGCTACAGCTGTACTACGGGGTGATGGATGACAGTTGATCACAATCAGAATGTTATGCGATAAAATTTAAAGATCTTTAAATTTTGAAAAAGTCTGGTGTTTATGTTAGTAGATGTTATAGCAAGCGTGAAGAAAGACTTTTCAGTAATCAATTTATGTGTTTTCTCCAGTTTGAAGTTTTGGATTGTCAGAGAGATTCCCAATTGAAGAAATTCATCATCAAGTCTTTCGTTTATCATGAAACCTTTACATACCATTCATCAATGAATGTTGTAGTTATTTCTTATGTTGAAGATGAGAAATCATTCTCGTATGTATTGAGGGCCGGGTAAGAAAATGTCGGGAGCGATACAAATGTCGTACTACTAATCACCAGACCCGATGTTTAATGGGTCATAAATAGTTAATATGTATGAATAGAAAGTTGATGGGAAGCTTCCAATGGCATTTAGTTATATCTGAGACAATTCTTTTACCAACCCTTGCGTCCCATGTTTGTATCAACTCTTATATATTGTAGATAAAATTTCGAGATTTGGTTGCGAAAAACTGATCGCAAAGCCATACAAGACTTGAGTACTTGGTGCATTACCCCAGTAAATGTTTATATAGGTCTGATGTCTTGAAAGCCTGATTCAAATACTGAATTGGTGATACAAATCCATCTATATATGATATTTAAAACGTTTATTTACATGGTTTCGAGCTACGTAACGCTCATTGTTGAGATGATAATTCCTTTTCTAATCCTCTGATACATTTCCACATAAGCAGAAGTTCCTTATCATCCGCAGTACCACTTGTACCCCATCTTAATCTTCCTTCAGCATCAACTAAGTACACATAACCTGAACAAGAATTATCACAATAAAGTTGGCGTTTGATGTCGAAAGGAATGCTACCACTGGATAATAAGAAGTAGCTATGCCATCTATCTTCCGGTACAAGTTTCTTTATATTGGACTTTGATAGTTTGACTAATGCTTCTTTTGCCCAGGATTGAGGTAAGTTCACATCGATTATTTGTGTGTGGGGGTGTTCTTGTTTAAATTGACTGTAAGCGTCAGTCAGAATGTTCTTACCTTGGTCATTCTGGAAGTAGCTGTCGACACATTTCTGGCCAGACATGGTGGAATAAATTCTAATGATATTCACATGGTCCTTTAAAATGGTCGATAATTGCTTACTTGGACCCGAGAGTGTACTTCCAACCAAATCAGGAAAGTACTTTGATTTTTCAGATTTGAAGTACGACACGGGAGGAACGAAGATCTTCCCCTTAGTGTTGTTAAACGACTTTGTTTCGTAGAATGGAGAATGTTTTATATCATGATCAAGCTGTTGCTGACGTTTTTCCTTAGCATCGGCACTGAACATATTAAGTACGCTTAACCCAGCACCTTGATTATTGATTACCTGAGGCTTATCTAATCCAAATGGTTTTTGAATCACGTGGGATTTCTCCAATGGAGGTTTACTTGCCTCTGTAAGAGTTTTGGTAA
Source organism: Metahyphopichia silvanorum (assembly GCA_030574095.1). NCBI lineage: Eukaryota > Fungi > Ascomycota > Pichiomycetes > Serinales > Debaryomycetaceae > Metahyphopichia > Metahyphopichia silvanorum. Next base: position 509,624 of record JAJMEK010000002.1, on the reverse strand, counting down.
ACCTCGGCACCAAGCTGATGTTTCTTACTCCTCTGAGTCCGGTGTTAATCATTGGTTAAAGATGAAGAAACAACCATTATTTTTGGCTCAGCTGAATTCAATTATATTGTGTTCCTGCACATAGTACATAACAGTGTCAGGTCCCAAAGGTTGACTTCAACCCATCACAGAATATAGAGGATTTATAGATCATGTATTGAAGCGTATATAGAAGTAACCATGATTATCTTGTAGTGTGTTCTTTCAAGTTTGGGGACCTTGTGGGCACTTTAGGGAACTTTCCTGCTGCAACAACGGCTGCAATTGCTGCGTCGAAAAGACTCTTTAAACCCACCCTATTACTGTCATTCCTCTTTTGAGCCACCTTGCACTGACCAGGATGAATTCAATTTCCTACTCAATGCCTTTATCTGACTTTTCAATTACACTCAACTTCTGCTTTTTGCCCTTCCGTTGACGGAGCCTACCGACTTAATTGGCCGAGTAGTGCGTGGTACTAAACCTTCACCGCAGTGAGAAAACTCCATTATCACCACTACTCCCAACTATTACCTTAACTTTCATATGTCAATTCAGCTAAGAGACGGTTTGTCTAATCAATCGTGTGACTTGGTTCTTGAAGATCTCCTTGTGAGATTTTTAGTGAATGTGCCACAAGAGGACCTTTCGTCGATTGAACGAGTGTTTTTCCAGGTGGAAGAAGCCCAATGGTTTTACACCGATTTTATTAGGCAATTAAATCCTTCATTACCTGCTATGAAAATGAAGTCATTCGCTCCGCGATTATTAGAAAAATGTCCTTTGATTTGGAAATGGGGAAACCCTGAAGATGCAATTTCCCGGTTCGGGAAGTATAAATCAAGTATCCCGGTTCGTGGTATTGCTCTCATAAATAAAGATTTAACCAAAGTCATTCTTGTGAAAGGTGTGGAATCGAACTCTTGGTCTTTTCCAAGAGGGAAGATTTCCAAAGACGAATCAGATATAACATGTGCCATTCGTGAAGTCGAAGAAGAAACTGGTTTCAATGCCACAAATTATGTCAACGATAATGATGTTATTGAACGTACCTTTAGAGGTAAGAATTATAAAATATATCTTGCTAAAAATGTTCCTGAAGATTACAATTTCCAACCTCTTGTTAGAAACGAAATTTCTGAAATTAAATGGCATGATCTTAAGTCTTTACTGAAAAAGGTAAAATCAAACTCTTCAAAGTACTTCATTGTTTCTCCTATGCTCCAACCCCTTACTAAATGGATTAAAAAGAATAAGGGAGTTGTTAATGAAGAAGAATTGATGCGTTCTGCTGAAATAAAATTGAAAGCCCTTTTGGGTATCAACCAACCCCCTTCTCAAGTCAATGCCGATGCTGGTCGTGAATTATTAAATATGTTACAAGGTGTCACCGCTAATGAACCAAATATGCATATTCCTCAACATTTGCAAAACCAGATTCCTTTCTTTGCAAACCCTCCTGCCTTTAATCCGTTTGTTCCTGTTGGCAATCATCCTTTCTATCCTCCTCCAATTCCTATGGCACCATTCATTCCTCCTCAAGCTCCTCAAGCTCCCCAACCTCACCCCCAGCATCAATACATGCCTCAGATTACTCCAAGTCCAAGCCAGCCACCTGCTTCTTCAAGTACTGTCACTCCTGCTCAACCGACGTCGAATTCAAAGGAATTTTTGTCAATTTTAACTAGCAAATCATCGAATCCAACATCTAAGCAAGAAGACAGAAGAGAAGACTCTACTGCATCGGAAGGACACAAGTCGAGAGCAAACGAATTGCTTAGTTTGTTCAAGACACCTCAATCACAAGAGAACACCCCTGAACCCAAGGACAATACACCTGAATCCAATACACCTGGGAAGATAAAAATTCTTAAACGCCCTAAAGACAAAGATGCTTCTGCTTCAATTCTAGAACTAATTGGACAGAATCCCAATGGTTCTGACGCTGGAAAGGAAATTCCCGAGAAACCCAAAAATTCAGCTTCCGAACTATTAGGCTTGTTGAAATCCCCTAGACATTATACGCCCGAGGCTCCGTCCCCTTCTCAATTACAGGCCAAACCTTCTAATAGAACTGCTGCTAATGAGCTCTTAGGGCTTTTGAAAACTCCAAAGAATAACCATTCGAAAACACCCTCTCCTGCGCCTTCAAAATCACTGAATAAGACGGCTGCCAACGAGTTATTGGGACTTCTTAAAAAGCCAGAGAATCCACCAGTAGTAAAGAAAGCTGTGGCACCAAGTAACTTTGAAGATTCTGAAGGCTTCGAGGGTGAAGAGTCTGATGCTGAAGACTTTGATGGTGGAGACTTCCAAGAATTTGAGGACTTTGATGATTTAAACGAAGCCGAAGGACATTCAGCTTATGACAATCTAAGACATCATCATTTCGATATTGAAAGTGATGAAGACGATTCTTTCATTCCTTCACAAACTCTAGAATCAGTTTCGGAACCAACTGTTAAACCTGTATCACTTGTTGATCCTATCGTTCAGTCTGTAGTTGCTGAACCAGTTGCTGAAGAAATCAAGGCACCTCAGGTAGAGTCTGTACCAAAAGGTAAAATTAGATTATTGAAACCGGGTGAATCACTTTCTGACGTCTTGGAAACTAATGATTCTCAAGAAACACCTGGAAAGAGCCTTTTATCCTTACTAAACGGTGGAAAACCAAAGCCACCATCTCCCGTGTCCTCTGCACCTCCACCGGTACTGGAATCTAATGGCAAGAGTTTATTATCATTACTTAACGGTGGCAAACTGCCTTCAGAAGACGAGAAGGTTGTCCCCACGTCTCTGCCCTTACAAAGTGAGAACAAGGAACAAAATAGTGGTATGAGTCTTCTTCTGTTACTCAATGGGGGCAAGCCACCTTTAGCAGAAAAGAATGAACATACGCAGTCCAGAGCTCCTGATTACTCGTCTATTTACGGAGGTGATGACGAAAAAGACTTACAAAATGGTCAGAATATAATTCCTACTCATAACTCGAAGCCAGCAAATGGATATAGCTTTTTAAACCTTTTGGGTAGAAAACCACCGCGTGAAGCAGAAGCAAGATCTCCTGCCAAGGACCTTCTTGGTTTACTCCATGGTGACCAAGCAATTAATCCAGGAAATAGCCCAGGAAATAATTCCTCATCAAGCTTTCATTCGGCTACATCTAGTCTATAGTCATCATAGCATTTATCTTTTACATAGCAAAAAACTTATTCACGTTAGTTTTTATTTTTCGAGGAGTTTTTCTAGCTTTATCGTTGTTACTGTTCGTAATTGATTTTTGGGTCCTCCTAAATCCAGTCACATCTGTGTGGTTGATTGGTTTCGACTCGGAAAGTATTTCAGGTTTGATTTCAACCGCATGATTATGGTCAGCGATATAGCTAAAGGAATCAAGTTTCAGCGAACTATTTCTATTTTTGACCCTGGCTTTCCAAGCGGTAACTAGCTCGGCATTCTTGGTTTCGTTGTCAGTGTCATGAGTAGAAAACACACCTTTATGAATCATAAAGTCAAGTATCATACATTTTTTTGATCTGAAAAGATAACCAGGAGCAATGGGAGAATTCAATAAATGAAACCTGTTAATTTCTGCACCGGTATCCGATTCAATTGGTTTGGCAATGATTTTTGCAGAAAAACTGTTATATAGAGTAAATAACTTAAGGCCAAGGGGAAACTTAGTGATATGGGAAGCCGTCACTTCTTCATCACTGATATGACTCCATCTAGTATTATCGATGTATGACTGTTTTGAGTCGCCGGAGAAGCGTTGAACGAATGAGGATGTAGGTATGTATACATCACTTTCAATATAGGAAAGAGAGCACTTGAAGCGATCATTCCTCGAAAGGTTGAATAAATGTCGAAGGCCTTTCTCTGTGACTCTGGGGCAGTTAACTATGCGTAGTATCATAAGCTGCTTCAATTTGTCATCCAGTGATATTGAAGTAGCGAGGTGATACAAGAATTGATCATTAACCAAAGTACTGTTAGATAAGTCGAGGGCCACGAGATAAGGAATATTTAGTATTTGGTAGTGGTTTTCTCTAGTCCAACGTTTAACCGCATTCGATGCATCCAATACTACCCAGTGTTTGAACTTCAACCTATACAAAACACTGGCCAAATCATTAATATCTATGTTAGAGAAAAGATTCTCTATTCGATGGTTTTTGCAGCCAGGGACCAAACACGACATAAGAGCCTCCGACTTTACCCCGTCATCAGCAATGGAATGACATGGTAGTGTCATTTGATGGTGTAATTTTGAAGCAAATACCAGGAAAACCTCAAATGAATCCATCCCTAAGCGTAATACGTTATGCCAGACTAGTTTTGTGCATGAAATCGGTAATTGTTGAATCCATGAAGACTCGACTCCAGTGATATTCTTAGCAACTTCAACAGCACATAATGACTTAAGAGTTTTAGCCTTTATTTTCACGGAATTGGTTTGGCATACCTGACGCCAATTGTATACAGATACCGCCAGGGTTTCTGTATATTCATTTGAAGTACCGAGTTTATTGGCCGTATGCAAAGACGGTTCTGCACGAGGTAGAAGTTTGGCCCTTTTCCGTCTCCGTCTAGGAAACGAGCGATTTCTTGCCATTTGTGTCCAATAGCGTTATTTTTTCACAAATTATCGATCAATGATTCCTGAAGCTTTATCTAATGTTGATTCGATGTTGCGCTACCCAATGTAGTTTTTGGCGTATCCCAAACATGTACCCGTACACCATATGCATGAGGGCATCGCATATGGCTGAAAAATTACTCTAAGTCAACCTCGAGATATAAAGGATATTAACCATCATTTGCCGAAGTCATGAAACTTGACACCTCTCATATGCGGTATTTAACTGCAGAAGATTTTCGGGTACTTCAAGCAGTTGAACTTGGATCCCGGAATCACGAACTTGTTCCAACGCAAATGATCCATTCTATAGGAGGATTGAAGTCTCCGTCAGGTACTAATAAAGCCATAGGGGATTTGGCCAAATTGAAACTTGTGGCAAGACTCAGAAATGCTTCATATGATGGGTTCAGATTAACTTATAACGGATACGACTATCTTGCCTTGAAGTCGATGTTGAATAGAAATACTGTGTACTCCGTTGGTAGTACTATTGGGGTTGGTAAAGAGTCTGATATTTATTCAGTCAGTGATAATAAAGGTGATCAAAAAGTTCTCAAGATTCACAGATTGGGAAGAACCTCATTCCGTACGGTGAAGAATAACCGTGATTATTTGAAAAATCGTCAAACTTCAAATTGGATGTATTTGTCTAGATTGGCGGCACAGAAAGAGTATGAATTCATGGTTGTATTATACAATAATGGATTTGTTGTTCCTACTCCATATGATTCATCTAGACATTGTGTATTAATGGAATGGATAAGAGGCTTCCCTATGAAACAATTGAGACAACATGATAACTATAAAAAACTTTATTCTGATCTTATGAACTTCATCGTTAAGCTAGCTAATCACGGACTTATACATTGTGATTTCAATGAATTCAATATCATCATCAGAGACAAAGAAGATCGTGCCAATTATGAATACGATTTTGTGGTTATCGACTTCCCTCAGTGTGTTTCCATTGATCATGTCGATGCTAAAGCATACTTCGATAGAGATGTTGAAGGAATAAGGTCCTTTTTCGAAAAGAAATTCAGATATTCTCCTCAACATGACCCAACCATGTTCGATACTGAAGGATATGGTGACGGTTATAAGTATGCATACCCTAATTTCAAACGAGATGTTAATAGAATAAAGGAACTAGATATTGAAGTGCAAGCATCGGGTTATAAGAAGAAAAAGAAGGTCAGACCAAATCAACAAGATTCAGAATTAGAGGCTGCTCTTGAAGGTATGAGAACTGTGACTCTTGATGATGACAGTGAAGCTTCCGAAGTTGATGAACACGACATTTCTGACTACTCTGAAGAGGATGATTTTCTAGAAGACGAATTACAAGAGGAAGAGGAGGATAATGATGAGAACGAAAAGATCGTTGAAGCATTATCCCAAGGAGGGAATTTGAAAATGGACAAATTAGGTAATTATATTCTCGATGAATAAACATTTTTTTGATAGTAAATTGATTCAATAAACACGCCATAGCGTACACTTATATTATTATAAAGAAACATATGTATTAAACCCAACAAACAATGACGATGAAATTTATACAGTAAATTTATTTACATTGGATTTAACGAGTCGACATACCTTTGGTAACAGCACGTTTTAAGGTTAATTCAGCCTTTCTGTAGTCATCAGCAGAAGAATCTTCGATTTCTAAAGCTTGTAAAGCATCAGATAAAGCAGCTTCAATCTTGTCCTTAGAAGATTTCTTTAATTTAGCAGACAAAACTGGGTCAGTGATGGTGGATTCAACAGAAGAGACATAAGCTTCTAATTTTTGTTTTTGTTCATGTCTCTTGGCGAAAGCATCATCGGATGACTTGAATTTTTCAGCATCTTCAATCATCTTTTCAATTTCTTCAGATGATAATCTACCAATGGAGTTGGAGATGGTGATGTTAGCAGATCTACCGGTAGATTTTTCGAGAGCAGTAACCTTTAAGATACCGTTAGCATCAACTTCGAAGATGGATTCCAAAACTGGTTCTCCAGCTGGCATTGGTGGGATGTTCTTTAAGTCGAATTCACCTAACAAAGTGTTTTCACTACAGTTAACACGTTCACCTTGGTAAACTGGGAATTGAACAGTAGTTTGGTGGTCAGCAACAGTGGTGAAAGTTCTTCTTTTAATGGTTGGAACGGTGGTGTTTCTTGGAACAACTGGAGCAAAAACGTTACCTTGCATAGCAACACCTAAAGATAATGGGATAACATCCAATAATAATAAATCTTTGGTATCTTCAGAAGTAGATTGACCAGTTAAGATAGCACCTTGAACGGCAGCACCGTAAGCAACAGCTTCATCAGGGTTGATAGATTTTTCCAATTGTTTACCATCGAAGAAATCAGATAATAATTTTTGGATCTTTGGAATTCTGGTAGAACCACCAACTAAGACAACTTCATCAACTTGAGATTTAGAAAGTTTAGCATCTTTTAAGACTTGTTCAACTGGGTCTAAAGTAGATTTGAATAAAGCAGAGTTAATGTCTTCGAATCTAGCTCTGGTCAAGTTAGCAGAGAAGTCTTCACCATCGAATAAAGAGTCGACTTCAACAGTGGTTTGAGTGACAGAAGATAAGGTTCTCTTAGCACGTTCACAAGCAGTTCTTAATCTTCTTAAAGCTCTAGCATCACCAGAGATATCTAAACCAGTCTTCTTTTGGAAGTCAGCTTTGAAGAAATCCAATAAGTTAGTATCGAAATCTTGACCACCCAAGTGAGTATCACCAGCAGTAGCTTTAACGGTGAAAACACCACCAGTAATGTTTAAAAGAGAAACATCGAAAGTACCACCACCTAAATCGAAAATAAGAACATGTCTTTCTTTTTCAGACTTACCGGCACCTAAACCATAAGCAATAGCAGCAGCAGTTGGTTCGTTAATAATACGTAAAACGTTTAAACCAGCAATGGCACCAGCATCTTTAGTAGCTTGTCTTTGAGCATCATTGAAATAAGCTGGAACGGTAATAACAGCTTTTTCGACTTTCTTACCGATTTTAGCTTCAGCAATTTCTTTCATTTTAGTTAAAACCATGGAAGAGATTTCTTGAGGGGAGAAAGTTTTAGTTTCTTCTAAGTATTCAACTTCAATTTGTGGGTTACCGTTAGAGTCAATGACTTTGAATGGCCAAGATTTAATATCTTTTTGAACAGATTCATCATCGAAACCACGACCAATTAAACGTTTAGCATCGAAAACGGTGTTTTTTGGGTTTAAAGCAGCTTGATTCTTAGCAGCATCACCAATTAATCTTTCTTCACTATTGAAAGCGACAAATGATGGAGTAACACGATTACCTTGTTCATTAGCAATGATTTCAACTGCAGAATCATAAGTAGCAACACATGAGTAGGTAGTACCTAAATCGATACCAATAGCACCTGGGAAAGTACCTTCAGCCATTTTTTATAATTAATGAAAAACGAAGTAGAAAACGTATAAAAAAAAAAGATTTGAAAATTTTTTCCTCCTCAAAATTTTTCTCTCCTGGCGCTACCTGAAAATTTCTAACCAAATGTGATGGACCGGTTTTTGTACCACGATGGACCGAAAAAGCAATTTGGCTGATAGTGGGGCGCGTGCTGAGATTAACTACGCCAGATCCAAAATTACGCAGCTTTGGGGTTACCCGCTATTAGCAGCCATTATATTCACCATAGTATGGCACGTATTAAAACTGGTTATTAATTTGGTAAGAAACAAGTGCTTGATCGATAAGTGCTTGAGCATAGATTATTTGGGTCATTGTGCCTTGTAGTATTATTTTTTGCTGGACTTCTCGAGTTTGCTGAAGAGGTAAAAGCACATACTGAGTATCCAATGGAATGATCTTAATAATACACCCTGATTCCTTCCTAATGGAAGCAATCCTGCTTCCATTAATCCCTATAAGATTGCTCACCTGGTGTCTTGGAAGTTTAATTGTAACTGCTTCTGTTGTGTTCATGGTTGTGGTTTTTTCTGGGATATTCGAAGTATATGTTACTAGCTGTTCGATTGAAGTTCCAGGCGTAGTTTTACCAGGACCTTCTGAAGGATACTCACAGATGTTTTCTAGGTAAGTATCGATAACACATTCCTTTGACTCTAGGTTAACTATTTGGATGATTAGTTGCGATGAAGGAACTCTTACCACTGAATAGTTGGGCATTAACTCCACCACCAAGAACCTGTCTATATTCAGTCCTGCACTCAAAATAACATCCACGTAGTCAATAGTAGAAGCAACCATCTGTAAAATGCACTGGGGGATCATCCCGGATAAAATCCAGCGGTCAACGCTACGTTTGTTACAACTAATAACCCATTTGTAAGTGTGTATGTCTGTATTTGTGTCTGTATTTGCAGCCTTGGACTCTAGGGAAAATTCGATCACTTTCACTAAACAAAACGAAGAAATGATCAATTGAACTTGATATGCGTTAGCCTCTTGTCTAAATACCTCTATTTGAAACTGGTGGTCTAGATACACCATAGTTGAAGAAATAGTCAGTACCATGTCTTCGCACCTACGTCTAGCTCATAGTGTCATAGTGTCATATGGATATGTATATTGTACACACATTATTTTAATTGGTTTATGAACTTAGCAGCATCATACAAAAACTCGTACTGATATACGGTTTGAACCATCATCATTCTTTGTTCTCTCATCTTCGTTACAATGTCGTAGATAACATCAGATTTGGATGCAAGTATACTGGAGGGTATGTTCAATAAGTAATCTACAGCAATAAATGTACCTGTCCTTCCAACACCAGCAGAACAGTGAACAATTGGAACTGGCCTGTTCTGTTCACTGAATCCGGAACATAGTTCTTTTATTTCTGTCGATAATGATATTAGAGGGTCGACAGATGTTGGGGTTCGAGCATCGGCCCATTTGAAGTAGTAATAATGAAGTACTTTTTTGGTCTTCGAAGGGGTCCTAAGTTCCAATTCAGTAACCAAAAAATCTCCTTTTGTGTTGTAATTTTCCTGAATGTAATGAACTGTGAGCCCGGGTTGATCTCCAACTATAAGACGATCTAATTTCACAGCTTCAGTGAAGTCCATAACCCCGATTTTGGAGTCTGGCCAGTATTGATGACACTTGATAATACCTGATTCTGTCAAAGGCGTCACCATGGCAATTATAACTACATCATTTCCTTGTTTCTCCAGTTCATTGTAAGCCATGGCCCAAAAATGATGCATTGTCAGCTCTAAAGGTCCTTGAGCAGCGATAAACTTAGAAACTTCGCCTAAGTTGATATAAGAGGCATTAATATAATCATATTCACTACCAGAAGAAGGAAGAACTACTCTGTTTTGGTCGTAAGGAAATACATTGGAGTATCTATTTCTAGGAACGTTGGATCGTTTAAGTGCATGGTTTAAAGTCCATTCGGAATTGGACGGATTATTAAAAGCATCGGAAACTCGATTGTCGCTAATGTTATTGATCTCAACAAACTTTTTCTTGATGTCCGATCTTGACGGCTTGAACAAATTGGATCCACTAAGTCTCATGCTACTTTGAAGAACAATAATCAAGCTAATTATGAATTTCCTAAAACGGCGCGTGCCTGCTAAGGACCCATACCCATCGCCTTCGAACAAGTCCTCAGAGATAAAAAAGTAACCTGGGTAGGCTTGAGATGAACATGACCTGAACTACAAGAACTGTGTGATTATCAAAAAGATTGTATTTCGTGATGAGAGTGGTGATAGTGCTTATTATTTTTGGCTTGGCTGTATAATTGTGTATGGTAGTGTATAAAAGAATAAATATGATGAACCTAGTCTTTCAAGGAATTAAGGTCAATTGGTTCTGACTTTGTGACAATTTCGTCATAAACCAATGTGGTCAAGAATTCTGACAAGCTTTCACCTCTAATTTCTGGCTCTAAGTATTTGGCAGCGACCTCAAACTTGGAGTCTTTGAATTTTGCAGCCAATTTCTCAGTCTCCTGCTTCAAGAGTCCACTGACATAATCAGGGGTAATTGGCTCCTTTGTGTCTGCCAAGACTACTTTATGTTTAACCCAAGAGTAAAGCTGCAATCTTGACACTTCTGCGGTGGCTGCATCCTCCATTAAGTTGTTGATGGGCACGCATCCAATCCCTCTAATCCAAGATTCCATGTAACATAAGGCAATGTATAAGTTTTCTCTGATACCATCGGTAGTAATTTTACCACCCTCTATGGAAGTATTCGATAATTCTTCCTCTGTAACATGTTCTTCTGGGATGATGTGAATTTGGTTAGGAGTTGGCATGTGTTCATCAAATACTTTATTAGCAATAGGTGCTAACGCAGGATGAGCCACCCAAGTACCATCATAATGCATAGTGGCTTCTCTTAATTTGTCATTTCTGACTTTGGTCATTGCTACGGTATTGGCTTCGACATCATTCTTGATAGGAATTTGGGCCGCCATTCCTCCCATAGCATGAACTCCTCTTCTGTGACAGGTGTTGATAAGACGCTCACAATAAGCCTTCATAAATGGCACAGTCATGGTGACTTGGCCTCTATCCGGTAATACCTTAGATTTGTCATTTCTCAATCTCTTGATTGTAGAGAAAATATAATCCCATCTTCCACAGTTTAACCCTGCTGAATGATTTCTCAATTGATAAATGATTTCTTCCATTTGATATGCAGCAGGTAACGTTTCTATTAATACGGTGGCTCTGATAGTTCCCCTCTTGATAGAGAGACAGTCTTGAGCAACATTAAATATGTCATTCCAGAGTTTGGCTTCTAAATGATGTTCCATCTTTGGTAGGTAAAAGTATGGACCTACTCCTTTTTCTACTAATTTAGCAGCATTGTGGTAGAAGTAAAGACCAAAATCGAGTATCGATGCACTAACAGGTTCTCCATCAATTTCAATGTGTTTATCAACCATATGCCAACCTCTAGGTCTAACAATAAGAACAGGAATATGTCTACCACCAGATTTATCAACTTTATATGTTTTTCCGTTGACTTCACTAGTAAAGTCAATTTGGTCTCTTATAGCGTCGTACAAGTTGACCTGACCATTAATAACGTTTTGCCATGTTGGAGAAGAGCTATCTTCGAAATCAGTCATGTAAGTCTTCACAGGAGTGTTTAGAGCATTTACAATCATCTTACGTTCTGGAGGGCCGGTGATTTCGGATCTTCTGTCAGCAAGACCAATTCCAGGAAATGCACCTTGCCAATGGGGGTCTTTATGAATAGCGACTGCTAAATCATCCTTCAAAAATTCGAGAGGTTTACCGCTATCGATCTGTTTTTGAACCAATTGACGATTTTCCAATAATTGAGTTCTTGTTTTATTGAAAGTTCTGTGAAGTAGCACCACAAATGACAATGCTGACTTTGTTACAATGTCAGCTTGAGTGGTTGTAGAAGACTTGTACTCAGGGCTAGAAGAAATTGGGGCTAAAATCTTAACTCCATCAAGGGACGAGAAAGCCATGGTGGATTATAAGTGGATGAATGTACCCAAATTCAAACCAAGGATTCTTCTCCTTTTATAGTTTTTCTTCAACTGACTTGACTCTGACTCTTACTCTGACTTGCTCCGGTCCGGTTTCTGATAAGACTCCGGAGTACGCCATGCGGATTCCGGCGTTTGCACCACGGAAAAATTATATGACACAAAACTGATATGCCATCCCAACCATCACTTGGGATGATCTTCGGTGATCCGATAGCATTGACAATAATAAAACAAGCTTGAAAGCCCAACATCAATTGGCCTATTTATGGGCGTACCCCAGGCTTTGGTGGGGGAGGCTGTCAAAAAACGAACTAAAGTCCGTATGTTGCTTATCTCCAGTTCCCTTTTCCCGAACAGAGTCATAGATCTAGTCATACCCCGGATATGGATCCGAACCCAAAGGTTCCTACTTGGACACGACAATTGTAATAAGGTAACGTATACTGGACTATTTACGTGAATTTTTTAATCACACCTGCATTTAACCGGCCATTAATAGTGTCTTCATCATCAGTTAAGACACCAGCAGTTTTCAAAACGGTTGCAGTCTTGAGAATGGCTGAATCCCAGTCAATTGGATCTACACCTAGTCTTTGGTTGAATTTTACAGTCTTCAACCATTCAGTGGCATCCTCTTTATTGTAATCGAAGTGAGAAGCAATGTATTCGACAGCTTCGTCTTGATGGTCCAAGAAGTAATGGATACCCTTATTAATACCTGTAAGAATAGCCTTTACCGTTTCTGGTTCGGTACTAATAAACTTTCTTGTGCTTGTTATCATCCAACTTGGCCAAGGAGTGTAAATTTGTCCGATCTTCTTAATTTCTTTGTTATCGTAGTATTTTTTCGAAGTAAAGTGTTCCCACATGAACGCTTCACTGAATTTTGAGTCATCTTCGTAAGACAAGTTGACGGAATCACGAAGATTCTTAAATGTGGATAATACAGGATGACCTGAGAAGAAAGGAGTTTGGAACTTCAATTGGAGTCCTAAAACAAAACTCATGACGTAAGAACCTGATCCAATTCTACTGACTCCTATTCTCTTACCAGCCAAGTCCTCCGGTTTGGTAAGTTCTGTTCTGTTATAACCAGTACTAATGGCCCAGCACAAAGGAGATTGAACATAGGTTCCTAATATAGAATATGAATCATTACCTTTACCCACGTCGGCAACAAAAGCTTCGGTTAATCCAATAGCGAAATCTATTTCATTTCCATTCAATAGTTTGACCAAACGACCAGATCCTTCGGGAACAGGAACCCATTCAATAGACAAGTCTCCGTAAAAGCCTTGTTGTTCAGCAAGAAATAAAGGAGTAGAAAAATGTTCAGGGATGTATGCAATTCTTACCATGATGAATTAGTAGATACAACGATTTGTCAAAGATTTTTCAACTATTACGCAATTGCGCAGCATTAACGGTGTCTTAAATTATTACATATTTATATAAAAAATTAACAAGCGCAATCCAGGGAATTGGAAGCCTGAGAAGAGCTCAAATCAATCCTACCACCTTCTGAAGGACCTGAAGACGTTGGTTGAGGGTTCAGTGAAGTTTCTGGAATTTTGCCTCCAATGCCAATGAAAACGTCATTAACGTTATACGAAGTCTTAGCACTGGTTTCAAAGAAAAGCAATCCTTCCTCATCAGCCAAACTTTGACCTTCTTCAACACTGACTTTTCTTAAGGACTCTTCTCCTTCGTTGTCGTTTTCAACCAAGTCGTACTTGTTTCCGACCAATGCAATTGTAATATCTTTTGAAGCTTGTTCGTGTAATTCTTTAACCCAGTGTCTTGCCTTTATAAAAGAAGCAGGTTTGGTGATATCATACACAACTAACGCTGCTTGTGCATTTCTATAATACATTGGAGCCAAACTTGCAAATCTTTCTTGGCCCGCCGTATCCCATATTTCATACTTAATAGTCCGATCTCCTATAGTACATTTCTGAGTGAGAAATGCTGCCCCAATGGTGGGTTCTTTATTTTCTTGAAAATCATTAGAAACAAATCTAAGCACTAGCGACGACTTTCCTACTGCTGCTTCTCCAAGAAGCACCAACTTAACTGAAGTGGCTGGCGTATAACTCATAGTCTTTTTATCTTATAAGTAGGGGGTTTCCTGTGCGTGATCTACACGGGGGCGGTGCGCCAACCAATATTTTCTGGTGCTGGTTCGCCACCCGTACACCACCCGTCAACCCTTTAGTTCTTTCGAGCCACCCAGTATTCACATTTGTAGTTGAACTGGCCCAATGACCTAGGATCGCTGGTGTAGGTGGTGTCAATATCACTTTCATGTGTTTCAATGGTAAACCCGACTTTTTCAATGAGCTCGATCAAATCCTGTCGGGATAATTCGAGCCCCTTCATGATGTTGGCGATTTTTTCAACAGGGCCATTTTTTTGCAACCGTTTCTCAATATAATGAACATTGGCATCATCTTCAAAGTGCCACAAAAGTGGTCCAAAGTTGATCCAAATTGCTCCGGGCTTCAAGCAATAATGAATAGTACGAAGATAGTCCAAAATATTGGAAGCAGTATCAATGAAGAAGCACGTTGCTAATACATCAAATGATGCTTCATTCTGAGCTCTGAACTCAGATGCCGTAGGATCATTGGTGTAAGTGTCGGAAACAAGCAATCCTGGCGGGCCGTAGAGATCTACAAAAGATCCTGCAGTCATAGACATGAGCTCATCATAAGGAATGCTGGGGTTCTGCTCTTGAAGCTCATGAATAGTTAAGGGATTCATATCAGGAATCATGATTGGTCTAATCTGGTTCACTCTCTTAATCAAATGCGATGCTTTGTGCAAAAAAGGGAAAATCGAGTAACTATTGGGATACTTGCAATGGTTTAAAATGAAATTGGACGCTAATAACATATGATAGCTGAACTCGTTTCCTTGCGTCCAAAATCCTTGCTTGACAAATTCAATCACAAGCCTACCCAATCCACATCCGGGAACCAAAATTCTCACATTTTGTCTTGCGTTTACATCTGGAAATCTATTGCAAATCTCTTTAATTATTCTCATGTAACTCTTACTTCGTTCTTCTTCCCCTTCACTACTCCATTCTCGGACAAATTGTAGCATAGTGGATCTCACTTTATCAAAATCAGTAGGTGATGGACTAGGCCATTCTAATGGAGAAGGTGGAACCCCCCAATCGGAGCAAACCATCGTAGCCAATGCTTTGGTGAATTGTTCATCCATTCCAATACACATGGCGATATCATCTTTATGCTTAGGATACCAAGGAAGAAGCAGTTTTTCATCTTCGGAAAGAGACGACCATTTTAAGTTTCGGGGCTTTACTAAATTTTCATATTCCCACTTATGGTAATTATAAAATGCAGAAAGAGTTGTTGTCAATGCTCTATATTCTTCAACGTCGTCGTTCATTAAGATCTAAATTGACTGCTTCCCTGATTTTCCTTTACATTCTTCGAAAGTCTCGATGATGTAAGGGGTACGATATGTCACGTGCAAGATGGTCGTAAATTATTACTCTATACATAGAATTAAAAAGTTGGTTTGGCATCCTGTTCAAGTAACCCCCGACTGGTTAACAGAAGAAGATCAACTTTATCTTCGAGGGTAGGATCCCTTGGCGTCGACACAGCCGACTCGATGCTATCATCTTTGAGAATCTCCATTTTATTAAGTACTTTTGGATAATGCTGCTGATGAATAATGGTATTGTTAAAAGATTGAATTGGAACTTCGGTCAATCCTATCTTTTTATTAAAGTCCGATCTTACTTGGTAAATATCATGGATTGACGATCTCCAATCTTTGATGTTGGGAATTGGGAATAGCTCTTTGATATTTTCTTCATAAACAATTGTCTTATAGAGTAGTCTTAATCTGGTCTCAAAAAAAGTAAGAAGTCTGATAAGATAGCTCGATAGTATTTTCAATTGGACTTTCACTGAATCATAAATATGTTCAGGGACACATAGTTGGGCTGGGTTCTCAATCTCATGATCAAAAATATTAAAGTCATTATAAAATGAAAAAACGTCCAACATTAAAGGTGAATCAAAATCCCGAAGAAAGAAAAATTTAACCTGAGGGGCCACAGCAAAAGTTCCTTTTTTGAAAGCTTTGTAGAATAAATATAGTATCTTTTCAAGGGGATCAGAATGCTCGTAAATTATAGTTAATCTTGATGGTTGCAACCTTACCCATCGGTGAGCCATTATAAAAAGAGTTTCTTGTTGAATCTCAAGATTGGATAAATTGTTGGTGATCTGAGGGATATAAATATTGATGGTGTCGTTAGTGAAACTTGATAAAGTCTCATACATATTTTCCACAAACTTCAAAGTTTTGATTTCATGACTATCGTTAAGTTGTAATTTGATCATTTTAATTACATTACCGAAGTTCGTTAGCATTGAATTGAATTCAGTAAGGAATGACGGATCATAACCTGGTAAATATACCGATCTACTAATATTGGTCATCAAGTTTAAATGAATGGGAACCAAAGTAGGTGGCTTCAAGCCCTTCCTTACTGACATGTTCAAAGTATAGAATAAAATTCCAAAAAGTCCATCCCTAAAACAATTAGTAGAATGTAAAGTTGCTTCAGGATCATAAATGGACATCAATGATAGAATATAACTCACTTGAGCACATAATTCTGGGTCAGAATTTTCATTGAGAAAAGTTCTTAATCCCTTAATGACAATGGCATAATGCTTGATAGAACTCAGAATCAAAATGTTCTTTGCTCTTGTTTTATTAACTAAATCTCCAAAACTTTCATGAGGAATATTCAATACATTGGATATCAAATAGTTAGTAGTCAAATTGATCAAACAACTGAACATTATATCTGCAGTAAATGACTTATAGATAAACGAGTTTAACCACAATGAATATAAAGTTCTAATGTCAAACAAACTCGCTTTACCAACGGCAATTTTTGGAGCCAAAGGAGCAAGGAATTTTAATAATTCGAGTCCATAATCAAGATCAAGCTTGGATAACTTAGGAAAAGTTGTATGAGATTTAATTGCACCCGGCAATGGGTCCCTAACCAGAGGTGTGATCAAATTATTGATAGGAAATTCATGGGTAGTATGGTTATCATATGAGTAATTCAATGGAGGATTATAAAATTCATTTTCAGGGATGATGTAAGAATCGGTAGGCCAATCAGTATTGAAGACATCTCTGACTTGGTGGAAATGTTGGGAATTTTCGTCAGGAGCTGGAAATGTATCATCATCTGGATTATTATTAGTGATAGAATAAACTGGGTAAATAATTTGACCTTCACTTGTGGTTGGTAAGATATTATGGAAGTCTTGAGTGATTGAGTTATGGAAATTTAGGACATCATTGACGCCAATGTTTTTTTGATTTGGATATGGGGAATTCGGAATGGAGGTTCGTTTTCCTGGATTGACTGTTTCAGTTTCAATTGAAGGATTGGATTCTAAAGGACGATATGAAGGAGCATTATTAGAGCTTGAATGAACTGATTGAGTTGAAGAAGGGGAAGGGGAGTTTGGAGAAACGCCTTTTGTGGCACCTTGACTACTCTCACTTGAAAGAGATAGTTTTGAAATAGGGGTAATTGTTTTGAATTCAAGTTCATCGGATTCTTTGGACCTTTTAATTTCTTCGATTTGGTCAGTAGTATAATCCAAATATCCACATCTTGCCTTATGTTTGATACAGTTTAAACAAGAAGGAAAATCTTCAGAGCACTTAACTCGTCTTTTTTTACAATTCGGGCATCCATTCTTAGAATTTTTATGTTTTCGGCGTCTAGAGCTTTTCTCTTTCTTATCATCTATATATCCCAGAGTACCAGCAGCTCGAGCATGTAATTGACTACTGCGAATATCTGACATGGGAGTGGCCAATAAAATTATGGTATTGTGAAGATAATGAAGAAGAAATGGGGGATGTAATAGATTTTTTAGATATATACAAAAAAAGATGTAGTTGAGAATTTATTCGATTAAGACAAAAAAATAGTAGGTGTTAAATTCCCAGGGTTAAAAACCGCAGGGAGATAAATTAAAGATTGAAAATCATTAAAAAAAAAAAAAAAAATCAATTATAATAAAAAAAATAAAGACAATGTACAAATGCTAATACCCCCGATTACTGAATAACATTTCCAAGCGAGATATCCTACCTTAGTGAATGTGTCTAGAGAAGTGGTTATTTGTTAAAGGGGTCAGCCGATCCCAAAGAAGAAAAACCTCAACTTCTTAACAAGGAAAAGGTTTACGAGCGTCGCTTGCACATGCATCGCATTGAGTATCTCTATTTGTCTCCTGTTTAGGTGTAGCGGTTGTAATTTGAAAAAACATGCAACAACAGGAGTTTGTAAGCGATATCTGGTCAGGGTAATCTCCACTGATCTAAGATGAACACCCAGATGTCAATATGATCAATGATGTCATGGGGTTGTTCCAGGCATGCTAACGGCTCTGATTGGCGGTATCGGAGAGGATCCAGATCTGTGCCGGAGCCGCCATAGGGTGGGGCAAGTCCTGTGCCGTATGGTGGTTACGAAATGTCCACCATTGTTAACAAACTCTAATTTGGCTGTAGGCTTAGGAATGGACGTTGAAGTGACCAGTCAATCATTAATTCCGGTCGTATACCGTTGGATTATGAAACAAGAAAACGACCGATCATCTACAAGAATGGAATTGTTTTACTACAATTGGTTCTATTTTATGAAGGCATAATAGACCGTACAATAATATATAGAGTCAATCCTCTCACCGACCAAGATGGCTTTGTCATGGAGTCACCATCACGATATCAGATTGCGGTTATCGCTGGTCCCAGATATACCCCGTGGTACGTCGAAGAACGCCCTATTTACTATGATACCTGCGTAGGAAATTACGCATGTTTGGTGATGTAGTATGGCTGGCTGCAACAATTAGCACGACCGGACTTAGTCAATCTGACTTCAATAGGCTATTTATGGATACATTCGCCGATCTTCGATGATAAATTGCATTGAAATCCTTGGCAATTGGGTATGTTATGCTGTCATATTTAGCTGTCATGTTACTTTGCAGTTATGGTATTGTCTGATTACATTAAATTTGTAATCCCGTATACGATGGTCTTTGACCTTATGTTTCCTTATTTTAATTCTGCTTCAGTTCAATAGATGCATTGTCTAATCATGTCGCTTTCGACTACGGGATCAGTGCAATAAATGCCTTGATTAATTAAGGTTGTCTCGGTCGCTTCGGTCTCCACTACTAGATGATGCATGGGTTCAACTGTAACGTTTGGTGAAGTTATCCATTTGATGATATTAGTTATTTCTTTCATGAACATTGAATAACTGGTCCAAATACGATAGTCTCTGAGCATATATGTTCTGCATGATTGTCTCACATGCTTCTTTGGTTGGTTGGGGCTTATAGATGCTATGAATAGAAATCTTCATATCTTCTATACCATAATCGTTTATGAATAATCCTGATCTTGTGTTCAAATTAGGATTATCATCAACTGGTTGTCGCTGATTGCTATTAAGAATTCTTGAGTATTCTCGGCTTTCAATCTCTTGCATTTCCCGTGCCAATGATCCTGAAACCACAATATGCCATCCTATTTGATTCGATCCATTGGAGCTGGTGGTTGACAATGGTGATGATTCTTGTGATTCCTCTAACGGGCTGACTTCACTACTACTATAAGATGAAGTTACTGATGTTGATGTCGCCGATTTATTGGAATTGGTCATTCGGAACATATGTTGTTTCAACATCGGATCTCCTCCCAAAATATTCTCTTCTTGAATCATGAATGGTCCCGCTTTTGTGGAATTATCACTTTTAAGATAATCATAATGAGATAAATTATAGCTGAACAGTTTCAATTGTTCAATATTAGTTAAATTCTTTCTAATATGTTCATTTTTCTTCCCTAGTTTTACTGTAAGAGGGAAATGAGGATAATTTAAACTGTGGATTGAAATGCCGTCAAATTTTTCAATCATGATCTCATTTATTGCTCCTGCAATTGCATCACTAGGTACTAAATCATTACCTGATTCATCCTGGTTGATTTTATTACCAAAAATTGCTACTAAACAGTTATATCGAAGCAGTAAGAATGTGGATACCCGAATACAGTATTGGTGGATTTTTATTAGCTCACCATTGTTCAAATTTCTAAATGAATGACTGGATGTTTGATGTCTAGGAACCAGAACTAAACTTGCACTTCCAGAAAAGTTAACTAGGAAAAAATACCTGACATTAGGAAGAATAGCGTCAACAATTTTCGCTAAAGTATCATAAAGCTCTAAAATTAGGAATTTTTCTGGCAGGTTTTTCAAAGAATGTCTTACCGGAATATTAGTTGGAAAGTTAATTAGGAAGTCTCGGACAAGCTGATATAGAAACTTTGGATTATGCTTAATGGACAGTATTGGATGGTTATGGAAGTTATGAAGGAATTGTTCAACGATTTTCAATAAATTAATAAAATCGGGTCTATGACTAAAATTGGGGAATGCTCTTAACGATTGTAAATTTTCGTTATATTCATGGAGTAATTTGAAACTATAATTTGGATGATAGAAAGACCTGGATGATAACATCAAATAATAAACATACCAGATTAGGTTTATTTCAGTATTTCCACCTTGTATAATATATTCATTAATTAATCCAACTGAACCCTTAACAAATGCCATTGAATGAGAATAATCTTCATAATTATAAACAGCACAAATATTAAGCACTGCTGACACCATTAACGCAATTCTAGTATCACCATCACCTTTCATAAGAAATTGACGTAATTTTGAAATGCTTGAAGTTAGATAATTTTCCGCTAGATTAGTAATTACATCAATATCCGCTGATATATTACTGAATTGATGAATGGCTACATTCTTAATATACACTCCTGCTAGAGCAAGAAGTCCTTCAAATAAAAATAATCGGTCCTTTGAAAGATACCGATAGTTCAATTCTAATTCAAGTATTCCAAGAAGTTTATGTTTCGGAATTAAACCACTATTCTCGGTATTAACTCGATGACTTAATTTTGAAAATACAGTCAACTGTTCTCGTCCATGAGGTAACATTAATTCTCCTGTCTTATGTCGCTTCTTATCAAGTGAAGCCAGCGAGCTCGTCCGCTTCAGACCAACATCCATGATGTACTGTTTATTGAAAAAAGTCTCAATGGTGTTCCTGCCTTTTGTCACGCCTGAATCACGAGAAATAATGAGGCTTCGGATTTAAGTGGATTTATGGTGCAAGCGAGGCAATCATATGAATTACGCTATAGAATATAGATATCTATATATATATATATGCACCCCGTCTTCATGTGAAAATGGTTAGTCAAAAAACATCAAAATTGGTCGTTATTGTCTGTCTGAAATCCGGAAAGTGCATTGGTCCGTACTCGAACATTCTCGGATTAACGATGGTCCGCGGTGCGGCTGCAAATAAATAAATTATGTACGATTAGTATAAATATTCATTAGCTATGGTAACTAAATGCACTAAAGCATTACTATTAAGCGCGTGCTAGACACAATATTATTGGTACAGTTTGAAGTAATTTTCAACATCCATTTGACTTTTCTTGTTCTTGTCCTGTTCTTTTCTTGTTCTTGTCTTGTTCTTTTCTTTTCCTGGTATATTCGTTTGCATTCTAGTGCATCTAATTGTATTTGACCGATACTTCATTCTCGTTTTTGTTTACGTCCAACTTCGAGACATTTTTTAATAACGTTTCTGCTTTCTTCAAAATTAAATACTCTTGTTCTTATCATTTGAAGATCTGGCATTTCTCTTAACCAATCTTGCTCTTTCTGCTTGTAAAGCAAACTCAACATATCTTGGGGGTTAAATTCATTGTTGAATAAACCTGCATCATAATCAAACCGTCTATCATAAATATTCCTGCTTTGTTGCCTCTTAATTGCAGTTTGATAACTTTCTTGTTGGAAAAATTCGGGAAATTGAGGAAAATTTTCAAATCCAATTACCTGTTTCTCAAAGCTAGTAATAAAGTCTTCTTTAACTTGAATTTTGGCTGGGTTTATGCGAATTATATCTTTGTATGCACAATTTGACTCTGGCTCCATTGCATTGATGAGCTTCAGCTCTAAAACCGATCTATCTGCCAAGTAATACGAATAGAAAAGTATCCTATAATCAAAAAACTTGACCACTCTCAATAATGTCGTAGATATGGCCAGCATTTTTTCTAGATGTTTGACAAAATATGGAGGACTTTCATGTGGATCAAATTGATATACTTTAGCATTGAAGTCAACTTTAGGGCAAAACACATGACATGTATCAACCAACATAATCGACCGAATTGGAGAGATTAAATGGACTAATGATCTTCCAATTGCTGAATAAAATAAGAAAAATGTCTTCTTGGTAGGGTCTTGATGGGATCCCATTGATATTACCTCACTTGAAAAAATTCTGAACCAATGATTGAGTAGTTCGAATACAAGTGAGAACGAAATATAGTGCAAGGATGTCAGATCATTGTCAATTGAATCTCCTCCTTGTTTGTAAATCTCATTGATCTTCCTTAATCCGGGGTAGTATGAATTAATAAACTTGTCCAAAAATTTCTCTAGTTCATTCAAATCTTGATGAAATATTCTATCATTGAGGAATTCTTGAATCTTACAATTTTTGTTGACTTGTTTGTAATTAGGATCTCTGATTGACTGACACAATGTCTTGAATCGTCTAAAGTTATCTTGGATTTCAAGCATAAAGTCGAATTGGTAGTCAGGGACTAAACTTGCTAATGCATGATTATCAAATAAATTAAGGGCAATTCTTATAGTTGGTGTTAAATCATTGATTGAGTGAGCTTCGTTCACAATCTTGGAGAATAAAAGTGCAGTCCCAGTGTACATCAAACTGAGTGTATCAACTGTTGAATGAAGATGAAGAAATGATGACCATGCTGAAAATAATGATATCTTGGTTGGATATTCCAAATGATATTCTGAAATTGATTCTCTTAAATCCCTAATCAATGCACCATAATAAGTGAAAGACTTCTTTGTGAGGGCCATCAAGTCATCATGAGTTATAACACTGATGTGAGCTTCAAGATTTTGATTGCGGTAATTGGCACCTAAAGTGTTATTGATAGAAGATGAAGAGCTTTGAGCAGTATTGAGGGATGAGGAATATTCTGGAGAATCGACGGATGAATTAGGTGAACTTGAACTTATTGAAGAACCAGGACTGAAATTTGTTAATAAAGCATTTGTATTTGCATCACCGTCAACGATATATTTGCCTCTATTCAATAAAAAGTTTAATGATCTATCCATGAAGAACGAAAAATAAACTTTTAAAACCACAGACTGATTATAAACAGTGGTCCAGAAATTAGTGGCCAATTCATCATTCCAAACCGGTTGAAACTTGAATTGAAATTCTTCGTTATTTATTCGTTTGATGTCACCTTTATAATATTGAAGATATTTCTTCAAGAAGACATTCTTCAAATGTGGTTTAACTTCTAATAATGGAAAGTTGGTAACACTATGAATTGCATTTGGTAAAGCACTGGAAAAGTTAGATGTTTTGCTTAATACTTCAAATTTTGGTTGGTTGGTTAATAGGGAATGGTTATCAATTATGGTGATTGAATTATGAGCAATGTTAAGTGGGTCTGTTAATAATATATTTGAATGTTGGTCAATATTTTGGAAATTTGCAGCTGATTGATCAATCATATATTGAACATCTCTATATTGACCGGACTCAGTAGGATCAGACCAAATGGTCGAATCATCAGGATCCCAAGGTTTAAACTCAGGGAGTTTCCCAGGACCAATATCATTGGCAAATGATACAAAGGATGGTTCATTCAAGTCATGTCCAACTTTTAGAAAGGAATTTTTATAGACCAAAGTTCTTAAGGTACTAATGTTATTAAATGATGGGACGGTCTGAAAATTATCAATTATAGGTTCATGAGGATGAGCTCGATGGCGTTTATTTGACTTTTTATGGTCATTGTCTTTGTCGTTATCATCATCGTTGGTTGAAGAAGGGGCAGATTGAGAGGGTAGTGGAGGAGGAAGGTTGGTTTGTTCGATTTGTTTTGCTTCATTCTTTCGTCTTATAACGTCAAGTTTTTCTTGAGGAAAATCAAGATATCCACATCGATATTGTTTCTTGATACAATTTGAACATGACGGTAGTTCTTCAGTACACTTTATTCTTTTTGCTTTACAATTTGGACATCCATCTCTTGAATTCTTATGATATCTTCTACTTTTTCGCTCTCTGGCATCAAAAGACATTATACTTCTTCTTTAAAAGAAAATAATCACTAAACCCCCCACGATTTATTAATTGAAAACAAGGATATGAAGTTACAAATTAGTCTACTCAACTTACTTAATAATTTCGTCTGGGTCTGACGTCAAGCCGAAAGCGGGAAACAATGGGGGTCGCAAGGTTTATTCTAATAATGACACCTCAGAACCAAGACAGGCTTATTAGCACCGAATTATGTAAGCCTATTCACTAACTGTTAGTAAAAAAACAAACCAGAAAAGCACTAAATTCCAGTACTTTTGTCCCTTTTTTTTTTTTTTTTGACAGTTGTGAAAAAATATTGGTGCCGTTTATTTTTGATGTGATTATGATCTTCCTAATTGGTTCATCATTATCCGTTTTTAAAGTGCTACGCGACAAACAACGTTAAATCTTTAAAGGCCCAGATTTGTGCGCTCAATTCAGCCATTATTAACCTTTTCCTACACAATAAGTATGACGTGGAGCGTGGAGTGTACGTTTTTGGCGGCTGTATCCTAACTAATCTCTGGGTGTTTGATCGGAAGTCCGTGGGATCCACAAATATGTAGAGGATCCTATTATGTGGGTACCGTCCTATTTAGGAAATGCATGTGCCGCGTAAAACTGGCTATCAGTTTTAAATGCCGTGAGCCCGGGATTTGCTGCTGTAGTTTTCCATCTGGACAAGATGAACGGGGTATGGAGAAGGTCTAGAATGGACAGAAGACATTAAAATAAGTGATCTACCGATATAAACTATGCATGCTTTATTATTTACGACTATTATGGCTGAACCGTATATTATGTAATCGCCGGCCTTTATACACTCTCAGTTTGACTGCTAAAATTAGTAGTCCCATGCCTAGAGCATAAGTAGGTCGCTAGCAGAATTGATGTTTGATACTACCAACGCTTATTATGTTCACATTCACATTATGATTAATACTCCATGTCTATCATAGTTGGTAATCTAAGCTAAACTGAGGCATCTGCTGTAGTTCGATCAAATGTCTCATCGTTGGTCTACCATGAGGACAATTCCATGGTTTGTCTAAACCACTTAAGTTTTGCACAATCAGTTTCATTTTTTGAGTATTCAATGATTGACCAATCATTATACTAGTTCGGCAGGCTCGTGATGCAAGTAATCGTTCCCATTTACTGCACTTGATACGACTTACATCACCTCCTTGCTTCTCTCCAATAAGATAAATCAACTCATGTAAATCGCTGGTATCAAACTTGGTATGTTTCAGGACTGGTAACGATAGTAGTTTGATTCTTTGACCAGGAACTTCCTCGTCTTCATCGAATTTCACCACAAATCCATTTCTCTTAAAGACTTCATTATTCTCGTGAACCGTCATCTCATCAATTATATTCAACTCGATTGTCTTTGGAACTATCAATGATTGCGTTGATTGTTCAAAGTTAATTGATTGTAAGTATCTTTCGTAATTAAACTTTTCGTCGGATGCATGCTGGTCGATGATAAATAGATTATTGGACTCTTTCAAGGTCACTAGTATAAATCCCAAATTAAATTGTCCAATGATTTTCATCTTAGTAAAATCTTCTTTGCTCACAGTATAACTTAATTTGGCCTCTGCTTCTTCTCGCTGAGCTATGTCATCAACTTTAATATCATGTTTCTTCGTGTTATTCTCAAGCTTTATGGGCAGTCTGGCTGATTTAACTTGATTCATATCGATATCAATTCGTCCTTGTAACTTAAAAACTTCATTATCATTTTTCTTCAGAAGAATAGGTTCAGAAAATATCACATCATGTCGAGAATTCATTATCTTTGGTTTCTTTGCCACACGCTCTTCGACGTGGTCACCTATAGATATTCGTAGCTTAGAGCTGTCACGAGATATAGCTGAAGTATCAGGAGTAACGCTCGATGATGTACCAAGCATTTCTTCGAGATGACCTGCATCAATGTTTTCCAAATCATCGGATGAATCAGACTGTTGTGAATCCACAAAAAGGGAATTATGAGAACAGGAATGATGTCTCTCGTGAGACTCTTGAATATAAGTTTCATTCGGGGTGCCTTGATGATTGACTTCTTTTGCTTCCTCATTTTCTTTTGATAAGACCAGCTCTTCATATCTCTGTTGCTCTTCTTGTTCCTCACTCTCATGATCCAGATCCCCATGGTTTTCTTCTGGTTGACTTTCAATTTGTTCGTCTAAATCTATCTCTTTGGCATGCCCTGGCTCTTCTTCCCTTGCTGAATCTTCTCCTTCTGTTGCCTCTTCTATTTGTTCTTCTTCTTCTACTTGTTCTTCCTCTTCTACTTGTTCTTCCTCTTCTTCCTCTTCTTCCTCTTCTTCCTCTTCTTCCTCTTCTTCCTCTTCTTCCTCTTCTTCCTCTTCTTCCTCTTCTTCCTCTTCTGCCTTTTCTGCTTCTTCTGCCTCTATTTCTTCTTCTTGTAACTCCACATCACCCACTTCGTCAACTTCTTCACTACCGATTGGTCTGTGATATTCTGCGACCTTGTACTCTACTTGACTTTCTATTAGCTTTGGCCGGACTTCAGTACGATCTCTTTTAACTGCAGATTTGGAAAGTACCAGTACTCTCTCGTTATCAAGATTGATTTCAACGTTTGTGTTTTTAGGAATCACATTACTTTGTTGTTCATAAAACTTGGTTAACTCTTCTCTGATGATTTCATTTATCAAATCTTCATTATGGACCATCACAGATCGCTTATCTGGAGTCACGTTAACATCAAGGTTCTTAGTATCGATTTCAATATTAAGTACCACGGTTGGGCACTGAACATGGTTGAAGCTTTTATAGACTTCATTAATTGATTTAAGAAACTTCTTTAGTATAATGGGACGTCGGTTAATATAGATAAATTGACGATCTGTGGCTGCCCTTCCCAATCCAAAAGAACAATTGGATATAACTCCTTTAACAGACACATCCATTTTCTGTCCGACCTGTATGTTATCTGTTAATTTCAATCGCTTCATGTCGAGGTCTTGCTTTTCAATAGTAAGTGGAATCAAGCCATAAGCACCATTACTACCATAAACGCTAACCATATTATCAAGAATTGTCGATTTTTCGGTACCTCTAGTACCCATAAGAAGAGTTTTTTTACCCTGGGAGTTTACGTTGAAAACAGTAAACCGAATCTCAGGATATATCAAGATGTAATTGATTATGGTGTTGACAGACTTATTGAATTCTCGTTTTAAATTTTTGTCTAAATTCTTCCGTCTGACGGGTAGTTTTTCAAATATCCTGGCCACTTTAACGTGAGTTCCCCTGATTCCGCCAACAATCTTCTTCGCTCCCATAAGTCGGCCCATCTCATCGTATGAGAGCTGAGTTGCACGAGGATACTGCTCTTTGGTACAAGTAGTTATGGTTAATGCTCCTGCTACAGCACATAACGAGCTCATGGCTTCACCTCTAAAACCCAAAGTGTTCACGGAAGTCAAGTCCTGAAAGCTCTCTAATTTAGATGTGTGGTGCTTTAGGCAAACTGCCGGATAGTCTTGAGGTTCGATTCCATGGCCGTCGTCATTGACCTCAATAGAGTCAAATCCATAGTTGTAAAAACATATGTCAATCTTAGAGCTGTTAGCATCAATACTATTCTCCACAAGCTCCTTCACCACCGACACAACATCGGTAATGACTTGTCCTGAAGATATTCGGTGTACATCCCCGGCGCCAATGCTGGTGATTGCCATGGTTAGTTGAAGATCACGGTGGGCCCAGGATGGACTGAATCAGACGCGTTGGGGGACCGGCGCGTACTCCCGGTGGGCCCAATATGGACCCATGATGGGCCGAAGGTGGACCTATTTAGATATTTGCGGCGGGCCCGACCCAAAACTACCTCCATGCCTGGGAGGGCACTAACAGTAGAGAATGTATTACTCTCTTTGAAAGAATATCTAGAAGTGTGGATTACCCAAATCATTTACTACAATAGAATATACCCTAGTGAGATTTTTGATGATGTCAAATCGTTTGATTTGATTGTTCACAGATGTCGAAATCCTGGGGTCAATCAGTACATTGAGCAGTTCACCAATAATTTCATAAAAGTACTTACTAGAGGAAACGATAGTGAATGTTACGAATCTGGAGGTGGAGGGCGAGTTAATGAGTTGATTGTGATTATTTACGATACTGGGACGGATTCTGTGAATCGACGATATTTGGTTAATTTCAATCAATTTGCTAATTTGACCGCTAAATTACCATCATTTGAATTTTTAACAACGGGGAATGTTTCTAATACTGCAGCCAATATCGAAATTCCAGGTTTTACTTGGAGAGAACTATACACCCAGTTTAAATCAACTTTATATTTGCATACTTCGGAATTGCAAAAACTTGACGTTACTCCTGATAATGATTTATTCTTTAAACTACTTGTGAATATTGATGACACCATTGATTTAAATTTTGGTCATACTGGTGACACCTCCCAGATCAATGAATCATCCAATTGGATCCGTATAGATCAAAGTGGCTCTGTGAGCCATAGACAGTATGTTTCTGTTGGTGAAGTCAGTATTGGTTTTGTATGCTTTGACTTACATAATGAATATGTATAAGTTGAATTTCTAACTCCTGACGACTACAATTGATTTCTAAGATGTCACTTGACATTAATAAATACTTATATACATATTACTTCAGACTATTATTCAAATTAAATATAACTTTCAAATTTTCGTAAACGAAGTAACTTATAGAAACCGCCGGGGCTACTTTGGCTAAATTAGGTACCAACCCTTTATATAAACCAGGATATCCTTCACGAGCAATGGTTTTCTTTAAAACATCAGTGAATCCATCGTATCTATAAGGATGAGCATAAGTGCCTTGTGCTTGTAATCTCGTTCTTAATAAGTTGATTGGATAAACCATAGTAGCGCCAAAAGTTCCTGATAATGCTCCCAAACTTAAAACCATATAATTGGGTAATTTGACATTTTCCTCTTGAATACCTAACTTCTTACTTTCACGTTTAACCAACCAGTTTTTAATCGTAGAAAACGTACCTAAATCTAATGCAGCATATGGGAAAATTCCACTGGTCCCAACAAATATACCCCTATAAAATACCCTGAGACCTCCATCCTTCAACATATCTTTAGCCGTTTTAAATAATAACGCATTCCCTTTTAAGTTTGAGTCAATATTTGAACATTGTAATCTGAATTTAAGCGTATCAATAGGGTAAACAGTAAATTGTGCAATAACTCCACCAAAACCACCAGCCAAATATGTTGAAACTTTAGATAATTTGGTGGTATCGTCAAGACCTTCAACTCTAGCTAAAAATCTTTTTGCAGCCTCAAATGAACCAAATTTCATGGCCGATTCTGGGAACACTTTCAAAACGTTTAATCCATTACCAACATAAAATGCTTTAAACCCTCCTTGCTTCCATAATGTCCTGGCGGCCTGAATTATGGGTGATCTTATTGTTTTAGGGTGGTCTGCTAACTGTTTAGCAGCTTGGGCTGCCTTCTTTTGGGCTTCTTGAATAGCTTGATGGGAAGCTCCCTTAGCTATTTGTTCGGCGATTTCACGCTTCGAATGCAAGACAGTTGATGATAAATCAGTTCTAGCAATTAAAAAAATCTTGATACGATCAAATGGAGCAGTACAGGTCCGGCTAATGACTCCTGATAACCCCCCGGCTAAAAAGAAACCAAAACCATTAAGAAATTGATTGATTAAAGTAACATCACCATCTGACGATAAATCAAGTTCTTCACTGATGTAGGTAAATGCAGTTTTAATTCTTGAACCATGAAGCCTTGGCATCAATAATAAGAAATATCTGAATTCATCATAAGTAATATAGCCATCATTTTTATAGTCAATTTGACGAAATAATTGCTCAATATTTTCATCTGATGGACTCAAATTAAGTGATTTCTTTAAATATCGAATAAAATCGGCTTTATTCAACTTTCCATCATTATCTTGATCAATTTTATTAAAACCTTTTAATATTTGATCATCAGTAGTGGTAAGATAAAGTTTAAAATCATTAAAGTCAATAACCTTATCATGGTTTAAGTCAAATGAGTCAAAGATTGTTTGAACAAGATCGGGTTTTTCACTAATAGGATGCTTTAAATCTTTTAATGCTTGTTTGAAATCATCAATATTGACTTCTCCTTTATGCAGTATATCTAGTTGCTTGAATAACAGCTTATAATCGTCTGGAGTCTTAGGTATTATCTCCTGACTATTGTTCTTGTCTTCCTTCATGCTTATAGTCTATATGTTGTATAATAAATAATTAACTCTATTCCCATTAACTCAAATGGTAATTTCCTAGTTAAGATGCAGTGTTTTTTTCACCATATTATCTAATCGAGAATTTGGAGATGTCTTATTTGATGAACCTTGTGTCACGTGAACTCCCGGAGACCTCAGGCCCAGAATAGTTTAAAATGAATTTCACAACTATATATCAATTTAAGACTGTTAAATGATGCTCAATTATGATCAAAGTAGCTTTCGGGGTGTTTTTGTTCTTGGCTTCTTCTGTTAGTAGCAGAGGAAGGCTTGTCTTGGTCGTGCGACCTTACCAGGCAGACCCAATAAATTGAAAAAGGGAACCGTCGTTTGATAAAAGATTCATAAATCATTTGATGCAACTTCTTGTGTCTTTTATTTTCAGTAAGATGATTTGCCTTACCTCCAATAGTTGAATGCTGTACACAATATAGTTAACCAACTGAGACAGAGATGTATCTGCCTAATGAATATCCCCACTAACGCTATGAAAATCTACATATCACATTCAACGTAACCTTCTCGATCATTCATATATACCTGGGTATTAAATAACATCTACCAAGTCGTGAATATATATTCTATATATTGCTTCCTTTCTTTGTCGGGTTCTTATGGCTGCAATTGTAACCCACACTACCCTACGCGTAGCACCAAACCCGTTCACGTGATCCTCCACGCTATTTGTCCAAAAAAATCTTTCCATCGATTCCTTACTATATCCAAATGTCAGTACAAATTCTAGGTGATCAAGCTACAGAGGAAAGAGGGGAAAATGCTCGTATGTCAGCATTTGTAGGTGCTATTGCTGTTGGAGACCTTGTTAAATCGACTTTAGGTCCAAAAGGAATGGATAAATTATTACAAAGTTCTTCAAACGTTGATAGATCGCTTGTTACTAATGATGGGGCTACAATCTTACAATCGATCCCATTTGATAATCCAGCAGCAAAAGTATTAGTTAATATTTCAAAAGTTCAAGATGACGAAGTTGGTGATGGAACCACATCTGTCACTGTATTGGGAGCTGAATTATTAAGAGAAGCTGAAAAATTGATTGAAAAGAAAATTCACCCTCAAACTATTATTGAAGGGTTCAGAATTGCAAGAAATACTGCCATTGACGCTTTGGAAAAAGTGGCTGTCAACAATATCAACGATCCTGAGATTTTCAGGAGCGATTTAATTAATATTGCCAAAACTACGTTATCCTCCAAGATTTTATCTCAAGATAAAGAACATTTCTCCAAATTAGCCGTTGATGCTATTTTAAGATTGAAAGGTTCGACTAATTTGAACAACATTCAAATCATTAAGAAAGTAGGTGGAAAATTATCGGATTCATTTTTAGATGAAGGTTTCATTTTGGAGAAGAAATTTGGTATTAACCAACCAAAGAAAATTACTAATGCAAAAATTTTGATTGCTAATACTTCAATGGATACTGATAAAGTTAAGATTTTTGGAGCAAAATTTAAGGTTGATTCAACTTCAAAATTGGCTGAATTAGAAAAGGCTGAAAAATTGAAAATGAAGAATAAAGTTGAAAAAATCAAAAAATTTGGCATCAATACTTTTATTAACAGACAATTGATCTATGATTATCCAGAACAATTATTTACTGATGCTAAAATAAATTCCATTGAACATGCAGATTTTGATGGTATTGAAAGATTAGCTTTAGTGACTGGAGGTGAAGTAGTTTCAACTTTTGATAACCCTGAAAAAGTCAAATTAGGTTATTGTGAAACAATTGAAGAGGTTTTGATAGGAGAAGATTCATTTATCAAATTCAGTGGAGTATCAGCAGGTGAAGCATGTACTATAGTATTAAGAGGCTCAACAGAACAAGCTTTAGAAGAAGCTGAAAGATCATTACATGATGCCCTTTCAGTTTTATCACAAACTACTAAAGATACCAAAACTTGTTTAGGAGGAGGATGCTCTGAGATGATCATGTCAAAAGCCGTTGACCAAATTGCTGCTAATATTGATGGTAAGAAATCATTAGCTATTGAATCATTTGCTAAAGCCTTGAGAACTTTACCAACTATTTTAGCTGATAATGCTGGATATGACTCTAGTGATTTAGTGTCTAAGCTTAGAAGTGCTATATATAATGGAATGACCACCTCTGGATTAGATTTGAATCGTGGAGTGGTTGCAGACATGAGAGAATTAGGAATTGTTGAATCTTTTAAATTAAAAAGAGCCGTTGTTTCATCTGCAGCGGAAGCATCAGAAGTGTTATTAAGAGTTGACAACATCATTCGTGCTAAACCAAGAACTGCTGATAGAAACCATTAATTTATATAGCATCATGTATACCATGTAAATGACAAAATAAACTGATTAATGTTAGAATGATAAGGAGGTGAAACTATGGAGTGAATACGACAAGATACTGATGTGTAAGAGGTGAATGTAGTGAAAAGGTTATGGCAATTACTAAAAAATGGGAAAAAAGTGCAAAAATTGCAAAATCGCGATAACGTCGATTTGATGGATGTTTTTCCAAGAACAAAAGCCAGAAACTGATGAAAGATATAATTTTGTATAAATTGAATAAATTGAGTAAAATGCATAAACCAAAGAAAATGTCCAGTGGATTTTATCTACAGAAGGTACCAATTGATGAGATACAAGGCATTGAGACAACCCGAGTTGACCAGGGATAATTTGGCTGCACTTCAACTGCAATTCCACTGCAATTCCACTGCAATTCCGCTGGCTCTGCCATAAAGAAACTTCAAGAATTTGATACAAGTAGAGATGAGAGGTCGAGACCCATCCACTATACCAGAACACCAAAACCACAACTACGGAAACTACACTCAGAACACCAATGCATCAAAGGCATCAATGATGATTTGCAACCAAAAAAAACTCCGCCATCCCAATGTAGACATGGTGGCATCGTGAAGCCTCAATTTTCGTGTCTTCACTCACAGGGCCACGTATTCTCCGGGAGGACCCCCCGCATCAAGTCGCCGATGTAGATTTAGGAACAGAACACGTTTCGAAATTAGACGAGCAAGCGTTGGGGTCCCACATGAAATGAATGGCTTTGTTGAATGTACGACCAACAAAAGAAATGCAAAAGCGTGACTTGGCATCACCACTAAGCGATATGGGACCAATCAGTTGAGGTCCCTTTACCGATTAGGCAATGAGTATCCTAATCAAATATGGCCATCAAAGTCAATACTTACTTTTGCACCATCAATTGGTCAATTGATCAATTGAGTATATTAAAGACACCACCAATTGACCAATTGACCAATTGACCAAGAACCGCTGTAGATTCCATCAATGTGGTTATCGTTGACACCATAGTTAAGTGTGATCAGATCTGTTCGATTCACGCGGGTTCCAGATGAAATTCTTTGTATGTTGGCACACAAAATTGCCTAACCGGGAGGAATTTTTAAAGTTGGGACTACTATAGTTGCGTTGCCGACGACAGCAAATGCTGAATGACGTTCCACAGTGGCTTAATGAAATTTGTTAAGGCCACATTTATTATGAGTTAATTTCATTGGTGGGCTCCCCCGTGGTGGATAAAGCATGATCGGGTTTTGAACATGCGTCCACGAGGGGAATTTGGTCCTGGTCTGGAATACATCGTTGAACAGCAGATGAAGCCAATTGAGGGTGAAAAATGGTAACTACGAGGTCAATTGCATCAATCAAGTGGATTGGTAAAGATCAAAACCTTGTACACTTAAATTCGGTGCAGATTGCATCAAGCAATGATTTCTTCGGCATTTGCATCCCTCGCGGTGGCTGATATGGAAATTTCAATTTCATGATCTGGTCAACATTCCTGCGGGATGCAGCACCAATTTCATCGCTATTGTTGGATCAAATTGTATATAAGAGGACCAATGTTTCGAAATCATTTTAAATTTTTTTTTCATCATCAATCTATTGATTAAATAAATACAAAAAATGGTTTTCGGTTTTGGTTCTGACGATAACGACAAAAACTCTTCTAGAGATAACGACTCTTACGGATCTTCTTCCAGAGACGATAACAACGATTCCTACGGATCTTCTTCTAGAGGTGGTTCTGACTCCTACGGTTCTTCTTCTAGAGATGATGACAACTCCTACGGTTCTTCTTCAAGAGGTGGTTCTGACTCTTATGGATCTTCTTCCAGAGACGACGACAACTCCTACGGTTCCTCTTCCAGAGGTGGTTCTGACTCTTACGGATCTTCTTCCAGAGACGACGACAACTCCTACGGTTCCTCTTCCAGAGGTGGTTCTGACTCTTATGGATCTTCTTCCAGAGATGATGACGACTCTTACGGTTCTTCCTCCAGAGGTGGTTCTTCTAGAGATGATGACGACTCTTACGGATCTTCTTCCAGAGGTGGTTCTGACTCTTACGGTTCTTCCGGACGTGATAACGACAGATACTAAGTTAGATACTAAGTATCAGAGACAAATTACTTTAGTTAGTATATGAATGTATGTCACCTGCGAGTGTGCATTAGTAACATGTAGATTGTATTTCTGATTTCGACTTGTGAAAAATTTCCTATTGCTTGGTACCTTTACCCCACAAATTATGTTAATTGTTAAGAAAAGGGGGATTTGGCTTCTGGCTACGATTTACTCAACTCAAATAATTTTCATTACAATGGTGATCACATCCCCATGCAATTGTCGGTTTTCATACGCATGATAATGTGTGATTGTGTTGGCTATTTTGTTGATGTCTGGCTATTATTTCGATCCTTAAATACCCGGAATAAACGCTCTCAACCATGGACGGTTTTGCAGCAAAAATCCTTACCCATCCCAGTACGGAAAAAAGCAGCTATTGATGTGATCGATATAACGTGCAATTGATCTACAAATTATGTATATAACGATGCCATCCATTACGAATCTGAATAAACGAATACAAAATTTCATTCAAGGTAACCGTGTAGTTTAAAAAATGCCTATACACGCTCTACCAAGAAAGTTTCTCACCTTCAATATTAATAAAGGAATCATTTTCTTCTTTGGTAGCTGATTGAATTGTTTTGGCAAGTAAAGCACCACTTTCATCCGGTTGGTAAACTTTGATATTAGAATTACCTTGGAATTTGAGATATTCTCTAGTTGCATCAGTTTCATTCAAACCAGGACACAAGGCACTAACAATAGAATCCTTGACAAGTTGATTATCTGATTTAGCATGGTCACCACATAATTTACGAATTAACCAATTGAGGGCTGCCTTACTTGAACCATAGGCAGTAATTGGAAGTGGAAAATAGTTGTTGACTAATCCGACAGAGGATGAAATAAAAAAGTACTTTTTAGGAGTTTCTGGATTAGCCTTCTTGATCCAATATTCATAAACAGCATTATAAACCTTCACAGGTCCATAAATATTGACTTCATAAATGTCTCTGAAATCTTGGATGTCTAAACCTAAAATAGAAGTACTTGTAGCTGGATTCTGTAAAAGACCAGCATTATTGACAACAACATCAACTCCATTGGGTGCAATGGTGTCAAGCACTTTCAATTTTTCCTTCATAACTTCAACAGTGTCAGTAACATCGAAATCGACAATTTTCAAGTTAGGTTTATTCAATTCCTTAAGAGCATCAGATGTCTTTGAAGAACGAGCAGTTGCAAGCACCAAATTATTAGGGTCCGCAACAAGCGATTTAGTTATTCCAAAGCCAATTCCTCTAGTAGCACCAACCACTAAGTAAGTAATAGTCATAATATAAACGTTAACTGATGCTTTTGCTATCGACTTGAGATTTTGGGGCCAATTTAAATATCTTTCAGCGGTGATAAGTCTCGGAGGTAAACGGATTTTGGGTTTAACTCCATCATACGTTGATGGCAAAGGGGGCTCCGCAATATGGTTAAACTATACTCGACAAAATTACAAATTATTACTAAGCGTTGATTTTGGAAAATAAGGGATCTGAATAGTTGTGTTTCAAACCCCATAGTAGCCGCTTATTAGGATTTATGGGGTATGAAAAATTGTTGCAAAACCCCGTAGTAGCCGCACAATGAGCCACCAATTGGATTTATGGAATCTGAATGTAGGTTCCATTATTTTCCGTCTTTAAATATTGATGAAAGTGCCACTCACCTCTTTAGTTTGAGCCATACTGCCTGTTTTAATTGGTTTCTACGAATGAGTTTTCTGAAAGACTAGATACAGAGAATTTGTGGTTTCAATCGTCTTATTCACTATACTGAGGCCGCGATAAGGTTATTGTCAAAATAGTGTTCTCAATTGGCGTACCAGGATGCATCCTCAGCTTAATATAGTTAAAAGTTCGAAGAGTTCACTGAGGATGAGCAATGATTATAGTCTTACTACTAAGAGACACATTGTAAAAGTTTCTAACTGGCTTTCTCCGAAAAAATAATTGAATTTAACTCCACCGACAAAACCATGTAATTTTGACACATTCTGCATATACTTCAACATATTAAGGTTCTACTTAAAACAAATGCATAATGTATAAAGAGTTCAGTATATAGCTAAGGAAAGCGCTTTATCACGAACCTAAATTGGTTCTGTGTACCATCGGCTGCAATATGAACTTTTTTGCAGCAATTCTCGCGATGGGTCCTTTGGTAACCTAGAAACATTCTTAAACTTCACTTTAAAGCCATCGAACTAAACCATACATTGGTGGTAAAGGTTTGACACCACATTCCTGGTGTCTTCTTACAATTATACTTTTAGCTTTCAGGTGGGAGATAAGATTTATACTATGCCACTACATGGTGTACGGATGTAGAGATTAGGTCATTAAGCGCAACATTACCAGCCTTCAAAAAGACTGGTTAATTAAATCTTTCTTCCATGTATGTTCCGTTATTAGGGAGACTATCCATATTCGAATGGCCCTTCATTATTATATCGCTAATTCTAGCGTGGATTGAATTCATAATAAGTATAATTACTAAAATATTACCGCTCTCTGTCATCAATTTATGCACCAATACTATTCAGCAATTGTATAAATTTACTCCAAATCCCATAAACTTAATAAGCTCGTCAGTTATTCAACCATCTAATATTCAAGACTTGAAATTTAAATATTTTGACTCTAGTGTTAATCCAGATATCAGCCATGAAAAATACAAGTTAATGATAGACCTTTTAAATGCTGATAACATCCAGGAGATGTGCCAACTTTTTGGCTACGATGTTGAGAATAGAATAGTGAAAACTACCGACGATTACCTATTGACGATTCAAAGAATCATGAGAAATGATTGTGATGTCCCAAGGAATGGAAAAGTGGTGTATCTTCACCACGGGCTACTTATGGATTGTGAGATATGGGTTACTATGCTCGAGAAGAATTTAAACCTCCCATTTTTATTATATGATTTGGGATACGATGTTTGGTTAGGAAATAATAGAGGGAATAAGTATTCGCAAAAGCACCTTTATTTCACGTTAAATTCTGATAAATTTTGGGATTTTTCTATGGATGAATTTGCTTTATTCGACATTCCTAATACTATTGACTATATTTTAAAGGTTACTAAGAAGCAAAAGCTTACCTATATTGGTTTCTCACAAGGAACAGCGCAAGCCTTTGCAAGTATGTCAATAAATAATGAGCTAAGTGATAAAGTTGATCGAATGATTGCCATATCTCCAGCAACTACCCCTCAGGGATTATATTCCAAATTTCTTGACATCTTACTCAAGTCGAGTCCAAGTATTGTCTATTTAATGTTTTCAAGAAGGGTGTTGATGCCAAGTGTCACTTTCTGGGAAAGAATCATGTATCCACCTTTATTTGATACCTCAATTGATATTTCCAATTATCTTTTGTTCAATTGGAAATCTTTGAATATATCGAAGATTCAGAAATTAAGTTCTTATGCTCATTTATATTCGACAACATCAGTTAAGACAGTTGTACATTGGTTTCAAATAATATCATCCCGAAACTTTCAAATGTATCATGATTCCACTTCAAATGCGTCATATTTGAATCCAATTAGCTATCCCCTCAAAAACATTAAAATTCCTATCAACTTGATCTATGGAGATAGTGATTCATTGGTTGACATCAAGGTAATGAAGGATCAATTGCCTCAAAAATACACTAGTATTCAAAGGGTTCCTGACCATGAACATCTTGATAACATCTGGGGATATGATGTTTATGAAAAGGTGTTCAAGTATGTACTTGAGTATCTAGGCGAAAATGTGCCCGAAGCCACTAAGCAAATTGTTATTCCAGAAAGGATTCAAGTTGAACAACCGGTTAAAGTAGTTAATCCTGAATCAGAAAAAGTTACTGAAGTGAATGGAAACGCCAACCAAACACAAAATAAACCAAATAAACCTGTTATCGGCCCCAAACAGTCGAACAACGGATTAAAGTCTATTAATGGTGCACATCTGGCAGCGGTCGAGGATGTCAATACAACTTATCACAAGGCAGAGCTTGTCGACAAGCACCAAAATCATAATCTTGGGAATTCACTGAATAACAGTCATATATACACATCTTTATAGCGATTTGAAACAGTCATCATAGCCCTGTATTTTATAATTAATCTTCACTACTATTTCTTGAAGTGTAATTTGTGGTCCGGGATCAGGTCAAAAAGCGTAAATACCAGCACAGATCTCATGCCTCGTCACTATTTTGCACCCATTGCCACTGCTACTGCATTCGGCAAGCGGTCGTGCACCGGCCACCAAAACCCGGTTTTTATCGCTTGTTGCACATCTGGATGTTGCAGTTTTCGAAAATTTGACCATTTAAGTGAGTGATCATTTTGTGAGTAAAGACTACATAAACTGGCACCAATTTTCATTAAAAGGGTAAAAGGATAATGTCAGAATCAAATGTGGATGATAATGTATGTATTTCACTTAAACCGAGACTTCAGGTTCGATTCCTGATGAAATCATTGGTATTTTTTACTAACTCCGTCTATTTAGCCACCAATTAATAATAAGGATTTTCACCCTCAACGACTTATTGAGAAAATTGGAACCAAATTTCCCTGGTTAAAAGGATCAGCTCCTGAGGAGTCTTTAAGTCTTGAAAATGACCCAATTATAACCGATCTCATGAAATTAACTCCTCATAAACCGACCGTCATAAAGCATGAGAATCCTAAACATAAAGGCCGAGAACAAAAGATCTACATAAATCAGTATTCTTCCCAGTTATACGAAATTTTGCACTTTTTGAATGAAGATAAGAATGTGGATGATGACACGAGGATTTTAATGGAGAACAGTTTGTTCGAATTTACTTCTTATATCCCACAATCTAGTTTTGATTTTCAAACTAATGAATCTTTCATGCAACAAAAAATTAGTCCCATTTACTACCCAAATGAACATTTGTCAAAGGTATTGATTGATAATTATGACCAATTGTTCAAATTTTCGTCATCCTATTTCAATCTTACTTTAAGTTCCCATGTTACAAAGTATATGGTGGACTTAATTTATTCTCTTCAGTGTTGGGAAATTTATCATCTTCTTACAATAATTCCTGATTTGAGTCACTTCCTCAAATTAATAGGGATTGAGGTGAATATCACTCCTTTTGGTGCTTTGGTAAGACCTCCGGAAAATTTCTATGAAGTTAATTTAAGACAAGGATTTCAATATCCGTTCCCCTTTCCATTCTATAACTATGCTTACCATAGTGTGGAAGAAGATGCCTCGGAGAATAAACTTTCTCAAATTAAAATCACACCTTATATCGATATCACTTTGAAGAATACTAGTTCAAGGAAAAGAAAAGCTAGCACTGCTTTTCCTTCGAGGCAATCTAATAGATCAAAGAATTCCAAATTTTCTGATTCGGATGAGGCTAGAGCACAACGTAAATTAAATCACAAATTGGAATATGAAAAGCATTATCAAGAACAACTTCATTTACAACTCGAACAACTTAGACAGAAGCAACAGGAAGAAGATGACGAAGATGATGAAGACCACCAAACTCAGGATCAAGATGAAGGTGACTCTACCCAAGAACCCGAAGGTGACGGTGATAATCAAATGGAAAATGACGAAGAAGAAATACAACCTTTATCAGCAGTTATAAATGAACAGGCCGAATACCAACCTCGAAATGAAAGTCCTTTCACACTCAATCAAGCACCTGTGCAGACGCAACATCTTCAGAATCCTCAGGATATTCCTCAAATCCTACCAGTTGCAGTGACAAATGAAGCGCAACTAGAAAAAATAGACTCAACGCCAAATGTGCCAGAGAATGTTTCAGCTCTTCCTCAAATCCAATCTTTTAAGGTAGGAGCCGAGCCACAAGATTATCATAACGCATATCAAGCACCTCCTCCAGCGTCATTACCAATAAACCAGGTACAAGCTAACCCAGCCCCCAACTTTATACTTCCACAACAAGCAGTTGAGACCAACTCGCAAATAATACACCCATCAGAATTCTCTGCTCCAGAACCCTCATCCAAACTTTCTCAAGAGCCAGAATTTCGAGAACAGGAAAGGCAAACATCGAAAGGTACAGACGAGGAACCAGAAACTTTCAAAATTGACCCTGAAGCTCCCGAGTTCCGTGGAATGTCATCTTCACCTTTCATGGGCTCGTCTTCAGAAGAAGATGA
This sequence comes from Metahyphopichia silvanorum, assembly GCA_030574095.1. Taxonomy (NCBI): domain Eukaryota; kingdom Fungi; phylum Ascomycota; class Pichiomycetes; order Serinales; family Debaryomycetaceae; genus Metahyphopichia; species Metahyphopichia silvanorum. Next base: position 468,206 of record JAJMEK010000002.1, on the reverse strand, counting down.
AGAAGATGAAGAAGAAGAAGATGAAGAAGATGAAGAAACTGAATATGATGAGGAAGGATTAAGAAGAAGAAAAATGATTGATAAAAAGTCTAATAGGGAACTTAAAATTATCAGATCAGAACATGAAAAGGCACTAGAAGAAGACAGTTCGAAGAAGATCAGCACCAACAAGAAAAATGGTATTATTCATCAATGTCACTTATCTGATCCCCACAGCGGTAATCCATGCATGAAAATTTTTTACGGTAAGAATGAGCTTTTAAGACATCAAGAGTTTGTTCATGCTACCAAGAAGAAGATTTATAAATGTATTTATTGCTCAAGAAGTGGTAATACTAAGATCCAAAGTTATCCACGTCATGATTCGTTAGCTAGACATATTCGGAGAAAGCATGGAGTTACAGGAAAAGAAAATAAATTAGCAGTAAATTACGCTAAGGAAAATGTCGAAATAATTGATGATAGTGGAAATCCAATTAATCAAACCTCCGGGTCACCTTTACCACATCCGCAGTTTTTGAATAGTGATTTCACGATTAAGTCTAGCTATGCCGGATTTCTTCTGTTCAGTACGAGAGATATCAAGAGACGCAAGTCAAGCATATCTGGAGAAACTTCACCAGGTGAAGAGAAAGAAAAGAAAGATAAAAAGGATAAGAAATTTTCAAAGCCTAGACCCCCCAAGCTACCTAAACCAGAAGGTCCATACCGAGATGACCATGTCATAATGCAAACCAAACCATCGCTTGAATTTCATGAATTTGCCCCTATATACAAGACCGGAAGCTTCAGCTTCAACAAGCCAGAAGGATCATCTATAAACATGAATTTTCAGAAGTTCAGAATCCCTGGACTTCATCTACTTCACGAAAATTCCGACAGACCTGGTTATAACCTCAAGTACAAACAAAATGAGGAGCCAGCAGACATGGATAACGGGGTAGAACCAACGGTACTTCCAGATCCTTCTCAATTGACCACAGGATCTTCTCCCTCTCCACAAACAGAACAAAGCAGGTCTCCCTTGGATCCTCAACCGGGAGGTATTCATTCCCAGTTTCCACCATCTTCATCACCGCCTAACTAAAGTGAGCCTTGACACGACGACGGTGATGTTTTTTGCATCTGCAACAATTTGCAATCTGGTACAGGCACACCGGTTCCCCAGTGCCATGTGTCACGTGTACGGCTGTGCGACATTTGTCCGTGGTGACGATAAACATAGCACAACAATAGTATATACGAATAATAAATGAATAAATAACCTAAGTATAGCTTTAGTAATCCAATCCGATGATTAAAGATCATTTAAGGTTGAGATTGTGGCGAAAAGTCTGGATATAAGCAAGAGGATGACCGGCGGAAAGCCACTATCTCCGCGACATTTGTCGGTCGCATTTAAGTTCGTTCACTTCCTTTTTTTACAACAGTTTTCGCTACCGTTAAATACAGAAGGATATTGCAATTTATTTTGCTAAACAAATAGGATTTCCAGTAATATTTTGGTCTCAAACAATTTATTACAGTCCATAGTACTAGAATCCTCGGTTTTTCCATTCAAATTGGTTGAAAATTACCATTTTTATAAAAGGTGCAAAAAAATTGTTCCATTCTCCTTCCTATACTTAACTACCACAACTTCAAGTACTTATGAACTCATCGTATATTCCTCCTAATCCCCTTTCATCAACTCCGATACATTCATCGATGTTCTATCAACCTCCACAACCTCATGGAATTCCAGTTCCACCTCCAGGCTCTCAGTTACTAAGCACGCCCAGTCATTCTCTGTCGGCAATGAACAGTTCTTATGGGAGTTTTCAACCTCAGGGATCATTTGGATCTGTGGCATCGTCGACATCCCCAGGACAGCAAAACATGCCCCTCCAAATAGCTTTCATGGCCAATTCAGGGGCACCTCCAGCAGTAGGACCTTTGATGAAGCAACCAAGAAGCAGCTTTACTGGTGCCTTGGCTAAGGCCAGTGAACTTAAGGAAGAAGACATATTAAGATTATTAATTACTCAATTTCCTTCCAATGTAATGGAATATGCAGAACATCTTTTCAAAATTAGCTCGCTATTGTATGAAAATGAGGTTCAATATCACCAGTACGAACAGTTAGAGAAAAAATTTTACGTTCTTATGGACTTATTACCACAGTTTGTGAACTTGGACGATCCAATAGATAACCAGCTTTCTGTAGTGGTTGAAAGATGTTTTAGTATTTTTATCAAAATTGCTACCAATCATAAACAAGTGGACTTAGCCACCAGAACAATCAGATTTTTAACTACTATTGTGATGCATTTAAATTATTGGGAAATTTACAATCTTCTTTCCTGGAAACCCTCACTATTACATTTCTTAAATCTTATTAAATTTGATTTACATGATTGTTATGAACGTTTTCTTACCAGCTATGCTAAACATGATTATAGACAGACTCAATTGCCTAATACTATAATTACTAATATATTGAAAGCCAGGGCTCGCCGGGTCTCTAAAGAATCCAAAAGATTTGCTGCTGGATACAATAAATCAGGCTCATCTACTCCTGGTGATGAAGGTGATCTGGATAAATTTGGTGTTGATGAAGCAGAAGGATTGACATCGAAAGAAAAACGCAAAATACGAGTCGATGCTAAATTGGCGGCTCACAGAATCATTAAAAAGACACGAGCTCCTAAGAATAACAACAAGTCTTCAAACTATGATCCTGATGTCGTTCATGAGTGTCAGTTGCCATCAGCGGATGAACCTAATAAATTATGTTTAAGACGGTTCTCAAGAAAGTATGAATTGATAAGACATCAAGAAACCGTTCATTCAAAGAAGAAAAAATTATTCAAATGTTACGTCTGTGTCAAGGAAAACCCAACAATTGGCCCAAGAATATTTACTAGACATGATACTCTAGCTAAACATATTAGGGTTAATCATAAGATTTCAGGAAAAGAAGCCAAAGCGGAAGTGGCATATTCAAAAAAACACGCAGAGGTGGTTGAAGAAGGTGATATAACCGTGCATGTAGGCAGACGGAAAACTAAGGTTGATTTTGAGTTGCGAGCTCATATGGAAAAGAGCAGAGGTTCAAGAGATGGTCTGGATGGCTTTATCACTCAAGAAATCTATGACGCTGGTCCAGATTCTATCAATTCTGGCGATGAAATGACAATTGATTAATTCCACAATAAATAATAAACTTTTATCATTAAATAGGCCTATAATACATTATATTTTCTTATTAAATTGATACATACAATCAAGCAAGGGATTTTTCGTACTCTTGCTGTTCTATAATAGCACGCTTGACTTCTTCATCTTCCAAGTCTTCAAAAATCTCCTTAGGGACTGAAGCCAAACCGGTGGATTTCCGACGAAGATTAGGGTTGGAAAAAAATGTATCATAAGTTATGGTACCTTTTTTAAGGGTAGGTCCTACTTTTGTGAATTTAGATTTAGTGGGTTGACTCGATAACGGGAAAAAATTGAATCCATTATAAATATCTTGAACACCACGATTCCATGCTTGTAATCGTTGCTCTAATAGAGCAGAATTGTAATCTTTAGTTTGCAAAGCAATTTGGTACATCCAGGAAGGGTCAGCTTGATAATTAACCAAAGCAGCACCGGCGAATGCAGGTTGGTTTCCATTGACACCATCACCCAAAGGGTTTGATATTTTATTATTCATAGCTCTGGACAATTCGTAGGGGTCCGCATATTCACCGGCAACATCACCTTTCTCAATTGCTTTTTGTTCCCAGAAATCATCAGTGACTTTTTTACCACCGTCAACCATGATAGCACCAAATTCTCGGAATATCGATCTAGCCGTGACTAAATTAACGGCACGTCCTTTATAAGAATTAGGAATCAAGTGTCTATCGATTAAATCCATCTTTTCATCATGAGTGCAGACTTTTTTGAACAAGGATCTATGAGTCTTGAAAAGCAAATATGAGTCTCTGAATCCAACTAACCGTGCTGGCTCAGTAGAGACCATATATAAACGATCACCGTTGTTTAAAAGAGTAAAAGTTTTCATCCTGTATTTTCTATCTCCTTGAAGATATCCGTTTTCATCCACCTTTTCTCTACCTTTAGGATCTTCATTTTCAATGACAACTTCATCATTCACTACACTGATTGGATTACCTTCATCATCAAGGTAACCTTCATTAGTGAACATCAATTTGGTCTTTTTACGGCCTCGTTTTTTAGGAACTCGGCGTCCGCCTTCAGATTCTGTCTGCTTCGATTCTTCATCATCGTCTTCGTTTTCTTCTTCACCTTCTTCTTCTTCACCTTCTTCTTGTTCCGCGTCTTCAGGTTCTTCTTGTTTTACGTCTTGATGACGTCTCTTCCGGATTCGAGGCTTGATTTCTTCTTCCTCTTCGTCATCTTCTTCCTCTTCCTCGTCCTGATCGTCGATATCATCATCGTCTTCTTCTTTGACTTGATCTTCATTATCTACGTCCCCATTTTCGTTGTATTCTTCATCCCCCGTGGGATCCTCAGGTGTCATATCGAGACCTGATAAATCACCTCTTCGGGTTCTCTGCGACCGGGAAGATCTTACCGGTTCCGAAGCTCTGGTTGTTCTGGGTCTTGGCTTTGCCATGGCGGTTTTTGTGAAGGGAAAATGTGGTGATTAATGGTTGTTTTTTTGTTGGAAGGGGTCGCGCTAAGATCGGGGCCTTACAAAAAAAATCCATGCACCAGATTTTATATTCTACACTATTGAGATCGAATATCAAAGTTATATTGGATGGGATAACTTACTTATTTACAAGATTCATATACAACCAACAATTCATAATTCGTCGTCTTTTTTTTCTTCTAATGGCTTTTCATTCTTAAATGCAGCCTTTCCGTCAAGATATTTATCAAAGGCATCATTTGTTTCTGGGAATGGTCTTTTACCTAACAATCTAATCATATCTTCACGAGTAATAAATTCTTTAGCTAGTAATTCTTCCGCTACCAACTCTACTTCATGTGACTTTTCCGTAAGTAAGTCCTTACATTTTTGATAGCATTCTGCAACAATCTTTTGGATCTCTTCATCGATAATTTTATTGGTTTGGTCACTAAATGGCTTGGTCAAATCATCAGAAGATCGAGTATCAGCATAGTTAACCATTCCAACTCGCTTAGACATCCCAAATCTTAATACCATCAGCTGGGCGATATTAGTAACTTTTTTGAAATCATCGTGTGCTCCACTAGTCACTGAGGAAAAATGTAATTCTTCACTCACTCTTCCACCTAATGTCATAATCATTCTATCATATAATTGCAATCCTGACATTAAGTACTGATCTGGTGGTAAATACTGAGCATATCCGAGAGCTCCTTGTCCTCTTGGAATGATTGATACTTTCAAAAGTGGATGTGCGTATTTTAAGTACCATCCACAAATTGCATGTCCGGCTTCATGATATGCAACAATTCTTTGCTCTTCTGGACTGAGGATTTTTGACTTCTTTTCAACACCCCCAATAACACGTTCAATTGCTAACTCAAAATGTCTCAAAGTAACTGATTCTGCATTGAATCTAGCAGCAATCAAGGCTGCTTCATTACATACATTAGCGATATCAGCACCCGAGAATCCAGGAGTTAATGCAGCCAATCTTCCAGGTAAATCAGCGTCTATATCCTTCACTAATTTGATCTTTTTGAGATGAACTTGGAAAATTTCTTTTCTTCCTTGAAGTTCAGGATTATCAATCGCTATGTGTCTATCAAATCTTCCAGGCCTCATCAAAGCACGGTCTAAAATATCAGCTCTGTTAGTACCAGCTAAAACAACAACGTGATCACTACTATCAAATCCATCCATTTCAACTAAAAGTTGATTAAGAGTGGTTTCACGCTCATCATTAGCTCCACTAGCATTTCCCTTTGATCTTTGCTTACCAATAGCATCGATTTCATCCACGAATACAATCGAAGGAGCATTTTCACGAGCCACTTTGAATAAATCACGAACACGAGATGCACCTACACCAACGAACATTTCAACAAATTCTGAACCTGATACTGAATAGAAAGGAACTCCCGCTTCACCAGCTGTAGCTTTAGCAATAAGAGTCTTACCAGTACCAGGAGGTCCAGATAAAATAGCACCACGAGGAATTTTAGCACCCAAGCGTTCATATTTTTCTGGATTTTGTAAAAACTTTACAAACTCCATAACTTCTTCTTTAGCCTCTGCCATTCCAGCTACATCCTTGAACCTGATTTTAACATCAGTCTCTTGATTAAATTTCTTAGCGGTAGATTTACCAAATCCTAGAGGACCACCCATACCGCCCATACCAGCTTTTCTTGTCATATAATAGATAGCTCCAAGAACTAAAACAGTAGGCAAGAAGTTCACTAAAACTTTACCGGTGTTACCTTCGGTAATATAGATAACGGGAATACGAAGAGGGTCAGCGACATGATATTCATCTTGTGCAGCTTGTAGCGAGCGTTCAAATGACTCAACAGAACCAAGGTTGAAATAAAACGACCCACCACGAGGAAATTGAGCCTTCCCATTTTCATTGAGTTCGACGATAACAGTTCTATTATTGAGAACTACTAATTTAGAAACCAAGTTCCTAGCCAAAAATCTAGAAGAAAATTCTTGGAATGAGATTTCATGATTAGAATCAGAGTTCAAACTGGTGAAGTATAGAGCAAGTCCGAGTAAAACCCCTATCTGGAATAATTGGGGCCAAGAAGGCATTTTATTAAGATCGACCATAACGGAGTATTCAGGTTTCTTGTCTGATTTGTTCGTATTTTTTGAACCTTTTGGATCACTTTTTGGTTCTTGCTTGTTTTCCGACGATTTGGTAGTTGTATCTTTGTTAGAGTTAAAGTTAGCGAAAGGTTGATCGCCAAATTGTTTTCTTGTTTTACTTATGGCATCAAGTATATGTTGGGAGTCTTCAGTAGCAACATCAAATTGAGGAACAGATTTGATAAGATCAAATATGTTGAACCAACTAATGGCAACTCTCTCATTGACTCCCAATTCATTAGAATATTTTGAGATATTATTGGCAAGAACCGAAAGAGGATGCTTAGATTTGGTTGAAACATAGAGTTCAAATAAGCCTTGAACCTTTTCATTTCCAAACTGCAACTTATTAAAGTTTTCAATGGAAGACAGGATTATCAAAAATGACTTGATGTACTGGATAATTATGTCGTCTGAAACCTGATCGTCAATGTCTAAAGACAAGCTTCCACGAACTTCTTCAACAATATCATCCAGGGTTTCAAGCTTATCCAAGTCCAAGGTAGGTCTTAAAAGGCCATCAGCAACCCTAGATTCATAAACTTGATAAATAGCCTCAACTAGTTCGAATTCCTTTTGGGCATTTTCTACCGTAAGAGGGTCGTGATTGAATTTGATGGTAGGGGGATTTAATGCTTGGTACGCTACGATCTTGGTTTGTTCGACAACGAACTCTTGTATTTTTATTTGCGGGTGAATGAATGCTTTATCAAGAAGGCCATTTGCACGGCTTAATTGATCGTTAAGATCCTTTAAACGTTGAAGTTCAAAGTTATGCCTTTTTGTCCATTTTTCCGAGGATTCACTGTTTTTCAACAGTTTCATCTGCGAAAAAAACCGGGTAGACGAAATGTGTTGCCATTTATAAGTATTTTTCCACAATCCTCCGGTCCTAAGACGTCCTGTTGATGAAAGAAGCATAAGAACTATTTGGTTGATTTTAGAAGATTTGAAAAAAATCGCCTGGTGATTTTTGCCCTCCGAGATAGACTTCCCAATCGGGAAGTGCACGGAAAAACGAGTCTTTAATGAAATCTTAAGAACATTAGACAAGTAGGATTAAAAGTAAAAAGTAAGCGTAGAGGGGCATATATTCTTCAGAACAGTTAAGAGATACTTAACGATGACTAGAAAACTTAAAATCACTACTCATTTCACAAACTTAATTAATTAATATTCGTTATTTTTATTAATATACAGGGTATGCTATCATTGAATAATTTCTTCTTCTTTTGGAATTCTTTTGTTTGTTCCAAATAAACAGAAGATTAATCCAAACCATGAGAATCCGAAACAAAGCCAAAAAGTTCCTCTAATGGCGTCCATTAATTTGTCATATATTTGATCACTGATATAGTCTGGCAATTGATCAATTAATTCTGGTGAACTTAAAAATCGTTCACTTGATATTCCAATAAGTTGTTCTTGAACACTAGTTGGAAGTGCTTCTAAAACCTTAGTAACTTCATTTTTACCAATTGTTTTGAATACAACTGAACATAATGTAGTACCAACAGCTGCCCCTAAGAATCTAGTAGAGTTAGCAAAAACAGTAACTAAAAGTAATGATCCTGTTTTGTCTCTTGGGGCCTTCATTTGACAGGAAAGGACTGTACATTGAACTTGAACACCAGCAGAAATACCACTAATAATCAAATATCCAATCCTTTGCTGCATGCTTGAATCACGTTTAAGTAAAAGTAACATTCCTGTTCCCACAACCCCACAAATTCCAGAAAACACATAATAAATTTTAATGTGTCGAGTTACTTTGGTTAAAATACCATTAAAAATAGCGGAAACTGTAACACTAACAATTAAAGGCATTAAGTCAATACCTGATTTCAAAGAACTATGCTTAAAAATCACTTGGAAATAAACAGTTAAATATGTCACATTACCCACAAAAAATGCAAAATTGAAGAATCCTGCAAGAACTGGGAAGATTATTTGAGGGGTGGTGAAAAATTCTTTGAAAAACATTGGTGTTTTAGAAACAATGATGTTATACATGAGGAAGATTATGAAGAAAATAACTCCAATAGGTAACATTAAAAGAATAGGAGCTGAAATCCAGGAGAACTCACTTCCACCCATAGATAAACTGGTTAAAATCAAAACCAAGCCAATACTTAATAAGACACTACCAACATAATCAATTGCTTTCAAACGATCAACCAACTTACCTTTTGGAGATGGTGGATGATAACCAACCAATAAGAGAATTAAAGCTAAACCACCACAAGGTAAATTAACATAGTAACACCACCGCCAACTTACTTTTTCAGTAAAAGCTCCTCCTAAAAGAGGGCCTATAGCACTGGCAATGGAATAGGCGATAGCAACGGAAGACATTGAAAGAGTTCTTTGAGAAATGGGCACTGATTCAGTGACAATGATACCGACGATTGTTTGAATACAACCAGCCCCAACTCCCTGAACAACTCTTCCTCCGATTAACATGGCCATAGAGGTTGAAAGAGCAGCAATCAACGATCCAAGTTCAAAAATTATAACACCTGCAACCAAACTGCTTTTTCTTCCAAATGCAATGGCTACTTTACCATAAGAAGGGGCAAAAACAGCCATGGGAATCAAAAAAGCTGTAGGTAACCAAGCGATCTGATCAAAAGCATCGAATTTATTCCCAACGGTATCAAAAGTAGTAGTTACAATGGTTTGGTCCAAAGCAGAAATGAATAAACAAATGAAAGTAGCCATAATGGTTAACAAAAGTTTCGTTCCTGTCAAATAATGTTCCGACGCTAAAGTTCCGTCCCCAGCATTACTTTCATAATAAAAATTTGATTTTTCATTCAGGACATCAGATGAAAAATCATCACTTGGATTCAGATGTTTCATAGTTTGACCATCAAGATCAGGTTGAGATTTAACAGTAACTTTGGGTTTCTTCGATTTTGTCTTAACTCTTCTAGGAAGGGGAAAATCTCCTCCGTACTCATCGGGACTATCATCATGAATTTGAGCTTGAAGAAATTGTTGATATGGAGTTAAATGTTGATGAGTTTGAGAAGTTCTTGAGCTATGACGATGTGATTTTCTTGAAGATTTAGAATGAGACTTAGAATGTCTTTTAGGATGGATGTGATTTGATTTCGGCCTTGATTTGGAAGTATTAGGACTTTCAGCCAAGGTTGTTCCTTCATCATCAGGAATCTTTAGGGTATTACCTCCAAAGTCAAAATCGTCTAAATCACTCATTTAGAATTCAGTGAAATTAATGAAAAAAAAGTTTTTAAAAAATAGATCACTTGAGTAAAAATTTATTAGTATATATTACAAGAAATACGATGAAATGGTGGGGTTTGGGTCCATATTTGGGCATAGAACAAATTGCCTAATTAGGCAAATGGTTGACGGAGCCTGGTCCCAATGCGGAAACAAACAGACCGTATTTTAGAGGGCACAATAGACTTGCCAAGCTATAATAGAGGCAGTGATAATATGACGCAGATATCGATCAACTTCAATTAGGTCTACTTGAGCATCAAAAAGGGTTGATACGGGTTACAGTTCTAATGGGATACCGAGTAGTGAAATCGATGAGGCATTTTCCACGTTCTACTCATCGGTTCAAACGGTACCCTGAGGGGCTCGTGTGACAGCATGTGATCATGTGACTCTCCTCTCTATCAGATGGGGTAATTAATATTATAATAATTCGAATGATGATTTCTTCTAATGGAGGGTCTACAGTAAAGCAGGGAGCCTTTGTAATTTGAATGTAGCATGTCTTATGCTAAAGACATGTATGCCTTCCTAATTCAGATATTTAAGTAGACGCATGCAAACTGTGCGTTGATAGAAATGAATAAGTAAATGCCGAGGCAGCGATATATTGACATATTTACTATTCCTAAATGGTATATTGCATACTAAGATACTGCAAAAGCTTTTTTTGTGGTTCGTTAACTTATATCGGTAGCAGATGATCTTGTCAACAGGAGTAGACAGTTCTGTTCACTATTTAATCAATCAAGCAGCCATAATGGTCAGGCAAACTCCATACTTACGTCAAACATCAACAATGGTAGCCACACAAGATTAAGAAGGAATACACCGAGTTCACGGCCTGTAATAAGAGGGATGAGTTACGAAATCCGAATTACGCAGGTGCACTTGTGCTGCATCAGTCGGGCTAAATAAAGAATTGTTGTATTGAATAGTGCTGCTGAAACTGGCGACCAGACCCTAAAGTTCCGATTCATGAATTTGTCTGTTATCAATTGCAATTGTTGGCCCGGTCCTAAATATGGCAGTATGGTTTACCATCAGGTATACTGACGCACCAAGACGTGAAAAATTGACTTTACCCGCAATGCAAATTAAACCCCTTAATTATTTTTATCACCGACAGCAGAATAAAATAAATTCAGGTAAATAAGCAACTGTCAACACTAAAGGGATTTCTTTTGTTCCGGCAACAATAGCTATTGTTGACGCGGCTGAAGCCTGCGTATTGTTATCAATTATTGTGTCAATAATAAAGTTTTTGTTCTTTAAGCAAAAGTTTAAGAAATTACCGGATTGACTCTTTCCCTTTCAATGGCCGGAAAGACGATCAGATTTACTCATTGATATTATATTGTACTCTCAAATTGTATGCGAATAATAAGGGTCTGGATAATTTTTACCGCATTGGGAAAAAACGGTTTAGTGGTTTTGCAGCCACGGGTTCGCTCATACATGAAATGAAGGAACAAATATAGCAATAGTACAAAGGATAAATAAGGCTTCAAACGACGATCACGAGAATAAATTTAACGGGGCTTAATCAATTAGGCTCTTTTAACTAAAACCAGGGTTAAGGAAGGCACGAGTAAATCATTGTTTTTTATTCGCTGGTCTTGGCTTTCGGATCGCAATTCTACCTAAATGACTTGTTCTTTAATGTGAATTATTGAAATTTTATAATCTGACAAACAAAATGTATATAACTAATTAAGAACGACTGCTTTTATAGCATAAAGGTATCAAAGAAATCAAACTTGCTTTTTTGTTGTAACTCACAGAGCATTAAACAATCTTGAAATGGGTTGAAATTGGTCTATGATCACTAAATCTGTAGCCATCATATAAATTATCAATTACTTCATGACCAATGACTATATACTTTCCTTGCGATGATTGAGCAACCATTGGTGAGAAGATAAAGTCAATAGTATTGGTACCACTTTCATAAGGGTTAAATCCACTATAACTTGCTAATGAAGTATTATAATGATTCCAAGCAATGGAATTAGTATCTCTCAAATTGTTAGTCACGATCTTGTAAGAATCATCAGTTGAAACGGAATTGAAGTCTCCACTTAAATAAGTGGGATAATCGTTAGGAATTTCTTTAATCCAATTGACAATCAAATTGGCAGAGTTGACTCGGGACTCTTCCGACTTATCGTCGAGATGAGTGTTCAAGTAGTTGACGAATTTTCCTGATTGCTTATTCTGGAAGGTTGCAATAGTGACAATTCTGTTATTTCCAGCACCCCAAGACTTTCCAGGTTTATCAGGAGTTTCACTTAACCATTTGTAAGTACCATTAATGAAGTTCCATTCTTCAACATTGTAAACAATTGCAGCATATTCGCCCTTTTCATTACCATCATCTCTTCCAACACCATAATGAGTGTATGGATAATCTTGATTACCATTTCCATTAAGCCCAAGTTTGATATCAACAAGTTGGTTATGTAAAGCTTCTTGGATTCCAATTAAAGTGTTATATGAATTAATTTGACCTTGAAGGGCAGCAATAACTCCATTCTTTCTGGTGCTCCAAGGTTGTTCGTAATCCATTCTACTAGACTGTGGAGCATCATATCTGACATTATTCGAATAAATTCTAAAGTTGAACCCATCATCATCTCTTTTAACATAAACCTTACCTGATTCAATTAATGAACTTATAGTTACTGGATTAGTTGTTTTAACGAGAACGAAGACGGTGACAGCCATAGAGATGGCTGCGAAAATAGCTTGGAAGTAACCAGACTTCAAAAAATTTGATTTCATGCTTTATAGTAAATAATTGAATTAATCCTTTCAAACTGGATTAATTTGGCATTTATTTATACCATTCATTCAACCATTTAACATCCCTGTTTTTACGGGGGAAACTCTGCTTATTTTGAACGTGGGTAAGTAAATCCAACTGCAACCTCCACGTTCACGCTCACGGACTCATCACTTATCCGAATCAGGTAACATGATGATTTGCATAACCGAGACGTATTTTTAAAGTGAACCCCCTTGAATTGCGGAATAAACGTCAATGTTCAACTATATAATCGGTGAAACGTGGGGTTTTTTGCTTCAGCCGTGACGGTTGATGGGTTAACAACTACACGTGCTCTGCTACAGGTTGCAAAACGTGGATGTTTCAGAAGCAGAACAAACTTTCAGACTATTGAACTTTCATTGAAACTTGATTTTAACCATTTTTGAATTTCCGTCTGAGTGAATATACGAACTTTGAATAAAGAAATAATAAGTCTTGCCCGAAAATAGTATTTGATGAGGCTCAAAATGGTGTTGTAGAAAGCCTCATTAAGATGGGTACGTTGATAGGAAAAAGCCCCTAAGCTAAAGCTATAATTAGAAAGGCGTCCAACATTTATCGAAGACTCCCCCAAATGGCTTATTGTGAATCCAGTGAAAACGTGGATCACCTCTTACCATTATATATTGCAAGGAGTTACTTACATTATTGTCAGGACTACGAGTAACAAGAATACAATAACCCCTACAATAATTTCTACAATAATCACAAAACGTGTAACTCCTGGGACTTGTAACAAGCGAAATAAAAATTCTTAGCTTTGCTAATCTTGTTCGTGTCACTAATGGAATCCACACCGGGTACACGTTGATTATGGAGTCCAACGCTTATAACCATAGTGCCACGGATAAATTTGACAGGATTATTTTTAGTCAACACACGGCTGTTTGTTTAGTTAAACCTTAATAATTTTTAATGGGGTGATTGTACCTAATATAGAAGGATTTATGTGGGACAAATAATAATTTTTAACAATTTTTCATGACTGTGACCTTTTCATAGGGGAATTTGACTACAAACTAAAAATATCTTTTGAGAATTTATGTGGAATTTCCATAATTTCACACAATTGAATCAAAACCGAGTCTTCGATGTTCCGGATGCAACATGTGAACATCCTGTCAACATATTGAAAGCTCGAATTTTGAAGAACCGTTAGGGCCAAGGGGAAGATTTCAACATGAACCGCCGCCAGGAAAAATGCTCTCGTCAAATATTCAAGTGCATTTAATACAACCGATCAAGTATTGAAATCATACTACATTAATGGGTGTATCAATATGAATTTTGCTTGGTTATGGTGTGCTGCTCGTTCTTGAAGGCAGCAATCGCCGAATTAGGAAGGTTCTGAAGATGGGTGTAAAAAGTTCATCCATCAAAGTGAACATTGGTAGTTTGCTTGAAATGAGGTACAACTCACATTATTATACACTATATTAGATTGTAAATAAGTGAAAAAGTGTATCATAAGGTACATTTTCTCTGTTTAGCCTTGCCCGAGTATCTCATGGTGACAGTTTAACGGTACTCAAAAATGCAGCAGAGTAATAAAAAAGAATCAATTCAGTGAGGATGACAAGCTTTGAACGTGACTGCTCACTTAGGACATTGAGTGTATTTAGTGAATTAAATGATTTTGACTCGACTTGAGTTGGAATTAACATTATGGGTTTGTTTGAAGTCTTGAAATACTGCTTTTCAAAGAGTTACTGTTAGAATGAAGAAGATATTTCGTAGCATAACTACAGTTATGCAAGTGTTTCAACAGTTATCACAAATTAAGTGTTCGTATATCAGCCTCCAATTACTGCCAGATAGTTTCTTATATTCAAGGAAAATACAGTTCTTCATGATCACCTGTATTGGTAATATTCCTGGGAGGACTGTATAATGTTGTCTACATGCTGCAAATGTGTTATCCAAGGCTTTCAAGATGATATTGACACACAGTGAGTTATTAATACGAAGAGGCGTTGAAATAGTCTCAAATAAGATTGTGATATGCTTGTGAATGAACTTTTTTGTTGTAATACAGTATAATATAGAAATAACTTAATTACAGTGTTGCTCACCTAACTGTTCACTAATCCACTTTAAGCTTTGCAGGCATAAAAGGCCCCTTGATTTCATATTGAGATTCTTTCATGCCCGGCTCGAACATAACAAGAATCTACATTAATAATTGTTCGGGTGATGCGAATTGGGTATTATCAATCATGGCGGATTTAACCAAAACTCATTTGTAATTATGACGCACGATACGGGTTTCAAAGTTTTGCAGCCGCAAAATCCACCATAATCATGAATATAACCATTTGATTAGTAATTTGTTTGGTATAAATGAGGCCGGAAAGCTGATATTTTTATCAATAATTCATTAACAAATCTAATACTGAATATGCCTATAACTACTTACTTTATTACCGGTGCCAGTAGAGGTATCGGATTCGAATTAGCCAAACAACTTTCCGAAGTTGAAACCAACGTTGTTATTGGAACTGGAAGAACTTCCAAAACTCTTGAAGCTTTAAATGATTTGAAAAGATCTAATATCCACACCATTGAGCTTGATGTTACTCAAGACGAAGAAGTAATTGGAGACAAATTGAAAGTTCTCGAAAAATTAGCTCCAAATGGAGTTGATGTTGTGCTCCATAATGCTGGTGATGCTCAAAAGTTAATGACTTTGAATGATGTACCAATTAGTGAATTTAGAAGATTGTATGAAATCAATCCTATTGGTTCTTTCAAAGTTTATAGACAAGTCTCCAAGTACTGGAATGACAAATCCAACTCTTCTGTGCAGAAAAAATTTGTGTTTGTTTCAAGTCTTGCTGGTGCAATCAATGAGTTTATGTATGCTCCTGTGATTAGTTACGGTGCTTCCAAAGCTGCTTTGAACTATATCGTTAGAAGCATCTCTGCCGAAGTTGCTCAGTCAGAACAACATAAGGATTCTATCGTTATTGCCTTACATCCAGGTGTTGTTGGAACAGAATTACTCAACAATACAGTTTCCAAAGGAGCATTAGAAGTGTTAGGTATTCACGATTTTGCTGATATTGTTGTTATTACCCCGGAAGAAAGTGCTGAAAAAGTTATCAAAGTAGTTGGTAACTTAACTAAGGAAGATCACGATTCGTTTTTTGACGAAACTGGAGCTAAGCGTAATTGGTAGTTTCAAAATATAAAAGTTAAAATAAATGTGCATAACTCATTATATAAACTATGCATTTGGTTATATTTTACTTTAATAAATACCTTTACAATTCTTTGTAGCAACTAAGTCAGTGGTGAACATGTCGTATAACTAGTTGAGCTTTCTATAGTACCCCAAACATCGAAAAGAAACTAAATATCAAAATGTAAGTTAAATCTAATAAGTTTTCAGGAATCTGATATTCTCAAAAATGTAACTGAGTTTAACATTCAGAATGACAATTCCCAGAATCGAAAGTTTAAACTAAGTTATGTTGGTAAAGCTATATTGTTCTTGGTGATCTACTGTATAAAGTGTGAACGCTTTCAGTGAGAGAATGAGTTGTTCCAAAGAACAATTTATTGACAATAACTTACCTGAGACGCACACGGTAGCTTGTCTAATTAGGCTTATCATTCAACTTGAAGCAGACACAGAATCAAAAGCTAAATTAGTTATCTAACTCTTGCAATTTGTGATTTTTATTATCAAATCTTCTGATGGTATATAATTTACAGTAATTTACATTTAGGCTCTGTTTTTGCAGGTGCTGCAGCCGAATTTGCACCCATTTCAGGGTCCAGTCCCTGACCTGTGAATGCAATAGTTGTAGCATTTTGTTCACCAAAAATGGCACAGAACATGTATGGTCAAAAACTGGGTCGAAAGTACTAGTACTAGTACCATATAAGTCAACTTTGAACGTCTTTCGTAATACCTACAATGTATGTTCTTTTTACCGAGGCTCATCAGCGTATGGACCCATATTCGGCCCATAGCAAAACCTTCCGCGGGCCGACATCACCAAAAATTATACTTTAATTTCTCTTCCCTACACTTGGACAAAAAGATCATGTCGGAACGGAATTCGGATGATTCAGACTCAGACTCGGCGATCGAAGAGTTCTCAGTGTCTGAGTCATACGTTCCTCCAACTTTAAGTAGGAAATTATCCAAGAATGATGCCAACTCTATTGTAGGAGGTGAATCACTCAATGAGACAAAAACTCCCATAATAACCAGTAGTAATGAACCTTTACAAACCCCCAAAAAAGGCGGATTTGCTAAATTCAATGACTCTCAAAAAGTTTTCTCCTTCTCCTTGCCTTTTGGAGGTCTTAGCAATATCAGAACAAACATATACAGACAAGTTCAGAATAGACTTCCAAGCCTTCCCTTTAATAAAAATGAAACTACAGAAGAGGAAATCGAGCAGATCAGGCTTAAATTACAACGACAACAATCTGTAAGTACTATGGAGGAGGCTAAAATCTTTCTGGGATTCAAGGGTACAGACGATGTTCGGTTCCGGGCCGTGAAACATTCAATTAATGAGTTCCTACCAGACTTCATGCATGCAAAGAAAGAAAAACCTTACGAATCTATTTATAATGAAATCGATGGAAACATAGTAATCATGGGTGGATACAGAGGATCAATTTTACGAGATGCAAAGACCAAGAAACGAGTGTGGATCCCTCTTAAAGCTGGGTTTCATTTGAGAAAGATCAACTTATTATTGGGGCCTACTTTAGAAGATGAACTTAAGGCAACAGACTTGATTTATCCCGATGGTATTCTAAAAAATATAGGTCCAATTGATATCTGTAAGAAACTCATCAAGCGATTGGAGAGTAATCCAAATACAAACGTGAAAGAATTTGGATACGATTGGAGATTAAGCTTGTCAAATCTGGCTGGTAAATTGCAAGATTTCTTACAGGATATCTACGATAAAACAGGAAAACCAACACTAATTATTGCAC
This sequence comes from Metahyphopichia silvanorum, assembly GCA_030574095.1. Lineage (NCBI taxonomy): Eukaryota > Fungi > Ascomycota > Pichiomycetes > Serinales > Debaryomycetaceae > Metahyphopichia > Metahyphopichia silvanorum. Next base: position 450,360 of record JAJMEK010000002.1, on the reverse strand, counting down.
ATTCAATGGGTGGATTGGTAGCACATCTGACTATGCAACTGAATCCACACTTAATCAGAGGTTTGGTCTACGTAGGCACTCCAAGTGAGTGTCTTAACATATTGGGTCCAATCAGATATGGGGACTCGGTGATCTTGTCTGATAAGATTTTAACCTTTGAAACCAACTTCATGATGAGATCAGGTTTTTGTTTCTTACCACTAAGTGGGCGGGCGTTCGTAAATAAAGAAACGGGTGAGTGGTTTGATCTTGACTACTTTGACCCTGAGACATGGGTCGAGTACAATTTAAATCCTTTGGTAGCTAAAAAGAGAAGATTACAAGAAATGAATCCAGGGAGCCCGGATTCAAACTCATCCAATTCAGCTATTAACTCGATTAGTTCAAAAATAAGAAATTATCGTTCATTATCTATAAGCAAAAAGATATCATTTACATCTGGCGGATCTCCAGAGCCACCAAACCGAAAACAGGCACCTTCAGGAACATCTGAGACCACTTCAATGACTCTGACCATCAGAAAACAGCTCTCCCCTGGAACTTCTGAATCCACCTCTCTCACCCTGACTATACGGAAACAGTTTTCTTCAGATGCTACATCTAATAGCCTTTCTCCTGTCAAGTCTCCTATTTCCGTCACTCCCGTTTCCCCACCTCCTATAGATCTCACCGACTCATATTCCTTTACATTTACGGAAGCATATAACTATCTTTGTGAAACATTGAAGTCAGCAAAAGAATTCATGTTAGGGTTACAATTTAAACCCGAAATGAGATATGAGTATCCTCCATTGGCAGTAGTATATGGGAACAGGGTTCCATCAGTACGGGGCTCAAATGTCAGGGATCGTCAAGATATCAAGGATGGAAATTACTATGAATTCTTCTATGGTCATGGAGATGGTGTTGTGCATCAAAAATGGTTAATGCCAGAGCAGAAAGGCTTCACATTTTACGATTCCAAAACAGGAGAAGGCCAAATTGTAGGAAAGTTTGCCAGTGATGCTGGTCATGTCAATCTCATGACAGATTTGGAAGCCATTGGAAATGCATTATATGCTATCCTTCAAGCCGAAAAGACTTGGGGAAATCGAGAAAAGAAAAGTGGCCATCTCGATAAGATTGAAGAATAACTGGGCCGATATAGCAGTAAATATATTTATAGAATTTATGCCTTTATGATCAACTCCTCTAGTTAGGAAACTCGTCATCTCCACTCTCTCCGTCTTGATATTTGACCCGAATCCAGAGGCTGCAGCTGCTACATTGAACTATGATTTCATAACCTCCTTCTCCATCGTCTGTACCATTCGTATCCAAATCGTCTTCGCTTAAAATCATCGACTCAGGTGCAGTACATCGAGGACAGTCTTTTGCCCACACCATTACATCTTGCGTTGAGTCGAGACTGAAATCCTCTAAATCATAAACGTCAAGCCCATCACCATTGATATTGAAGCCTTGTTTTTGAATTTGTTTTTTTAGATCCTCGTCATATTCCTGTCTTTTGCTAGAGTCAGAAAGGACCTGATACGCAATTTGAATTCGGTTTATGGCATTGTTAAAATTATGTGATTTTTCCTGATTCTTGTCCGGGTGTGTTTGTAGTAGTTTTCTCTTGTATGCCGAACGAATCTCTTGGTTTGAAGCTTCTGGTTCAACCTCAAGAATTTGATAGTAATTAGACATACGTATGGAATCCTGAGTGCTGCAATCAGTCCTGCAACATGTGCACCAACGGGAATATTTTTCGCGATGAGGTTCCATACATAAATTTTTCATTACTTACATTATAGTGGGTTTAACATGAGCCAAAAGGTTAAAACTACGGAATTAAGAGTCTCTTCGTACAACGAGGATCCATCCATGGTGGTGGGTTCATTTTTCAATGGACTTTCTGTACCTTCAGACACAAAATTTGATGTATATAAGCATAAAAAGAGTCAAGAATACCTTATTCATGGAGAAAATGATCATCTTGATTATAACGGGGCTACCGCCAACGAGACAAATGAATATTTAATTGGTGTTTATGATCCTTTGAATAAAAGTGTGGATTTGTACAAGAGTCCTTTCATAAACGGTCAAGTCACTGCAAAATCGAAACGAGTTCATAAGGGGCCTGCCATCAAGCAAACTGGACTCAGAATTTCAGAACAAAGAAAGGCTTTGGGTGAAGCTTTCGGAACTAAAAAGGCCAAGGCCAACATTAATAGCTTGGAAAGAAATAGAATTGATGCAGACCGTTTAAGAGACCTTGAAATGGATATTGTTGACAGTGTTAAGGAAAATACTTCTGCATTACCAAGTAATGAACAAATTACCAAAGCTATTTCTCACGAAAGACCAACTCCTGTGGCTAATGAAGATGCAACCAATGTTGAGAACGTGTACCCTATCGAAAGCATCATTCCAGCTAAAGAGTTATCCTTTATCAGAGTGGGGAGCTTATTTGACGAAGAAGATGAAGAAAAACGATTGGAGTTCTTACCTTGGAGCAAATCTAATTATATTAATAAACACGTTGGATCAATAATTGCCGCTCAGAACGAAGAAAAACTACAATTACTTTATTATGCATCAGTTCTTCTTGGTGTTTATCACAATAGAAGAGTCAAGGATAAGCAAAAGCTTATGGAAAAACTCCAAAACAAACCATCAGAAGTCTTAATCGATGGAATTTTAGAAAGATTCACCGTTGCAAGAGCTTCACAATTTGGAAGATCCAAGGACAGAGCTTTCATGATTGATCCTCACCACGAAGATAAATTATTGTGTTTCCTTTTGGCCATTATATTGCATATTGATAATTTCATGGTTGAATTACCACCTTTAGCACAAGAGTTAAATATGAAGCCTACTCGACTTGTGGGATTATTCAGAGCTTTAGGTACTCAAATTAAGGCTGCTACCGTTGCTCAAGCAGAAGCATTTGGAATCCCAAAGAATGCTGCCTCCACCTATAAGATTGCTACGTTAAAGGTTCCTTTCAAGCTCCCAGAAATGACTAAAAGGGGTCGTCGTTAATCTGTGTATATAATATCTAGAAAGCAAAATGTATAAAATTTATATGTTATCGATTGCTTTAGGCTTGGCAAATACATATGCACGTTCATATGACTACATTTTTGAAGATTGTAATGTTTCGTAAGGTTAAAATATTTTCTATGCTAGTGATATACGAAATGACTTATCAGCAACGTAAGTCTCCCAATCATTGGACGAATACAAGTCGACCTTCTTTGTTTGTTTCCGAATGGAACCAAAGCTATTTTCATCACTAATACTCAAGTCCCTTAATTGCCACACTCGAAGAATAATATCTTTAGTTTTGTTAACATTACCCAAACTGTTTTCATCTAATTTATCAAGCAATTGTAATGATAAATATCTCATATCGTCACACTGATCATCAAACACTGAAATTTCAACACTAACTATGAACAAAGACCAAAGTAAGTTTGAACACCATCTATAATTATGATTTAAGATGATGAATTTCAATAATTTAAATACTTTTTCCACACCTCTTTTGATGTCTTCGTCCTCTGGAGTAGTATTCAATAAGCAGCAATGAAGATATATATCAGAAGCAATTCTTTTGATGTCACACGAGAGTAAAAAGCAAAACTGCTCTTCATCGATTTGGTCTGTGACATATATCATGTTACTTTCGATGACGTTGCATTCCTGTCTTAGATCGATAATGCTACTCCCCATATCAATCAACAGCTCTTCATAATTCAAGGTCAAAGACGAATCACAAAGTCTCTTTTTCAAATCTTGACAAAGCATTTTGTAATTTGAACTTGTGATAGATTTATCAGAACGTTCTAAAGATAAGTCTGTGATATCAGAAATAACTGCAATAATATTTTTATCACAACCCATCCAAGATAAGTGGACCTTAGGTACCTCAGATGCCACATCTTCGGTCTGCATAAAAAAACTGTTTGAGTCTTTACATGCTGTTCTTCCCATACATTCTGAATAGTCAAGATATTCCAAAGCAAATTTATGTAAAGAAGATTCCAAGCCTGCTTGGGGTTCAATGAATTTAGGAGAGAAAACAATATTCTTACACCACTTAAGGTACTTGACCCAATTGCTATTACAATCATTTGCGACTTCAAACATTAGTAGAAATACTAAACAAAGCAAAGAATCGGTTGATTCTTTAAAATGATTGTTTAGCATATCAAGACTGGCTTTCTGAAATCCTTTAGCTCTAGCAAACCATAAGTCCCGATTGACGCCAGAATTTGATTTTGATAGATATATGGACCCGAGGGCCAATATTAGGTAAAAAACATGAGCCTTATGTTGAGAATACTGAATTAAAGATGTCAAACAGAGCCCTTTTTCTATGACAATATTATGCTTATTTAGATGCTCGATCGAGGATATTGAAGTACCGATTTCAAGAGGATTGAAAATGGGAGAAACGAAAGATATGTAATAGCTCAAGGCAGCATTTAGACTAGAGCCGTCAAATAATTCAGCAACATCGTGAGGAACAATAGAACTTTGTAGTGGAATAGGAAGTTTATAATGGTTAACGTCAAAATCACCAAATCGATAGTTGATAAAGATGACCCGGTCATTTCGTAACGTAATGTAACGGGCAACACTACTTTGATGTTTTGGCTTTTTTGAGTTTAAGGAATTTTTAGATCGATTTTTACTCCATACCCCTTCTCTTCCGAATTTCTTCCCCTTGGCTTCAAAGTCTTCTTTAAATTGGAGAGTTATGTGATAATTACAGGATAAGCCTCTGGATTTGCAGGTTAAGCATGCTGGTTTTGTTTCATCACACTTCACCTTCTTGACTCTGCATTGGGTGCATCCAAAGCGAGATCTTCTACCTTTGTTTCCATTCATGGGGTGTTATAAAAGGTTTAAAGGCGGATGCGGAATTATGCTGATGAATCACCCTACTCAATAATTCAGATCTGCGCGCCATAAACCGTTACTGGCAATTTAGGCTACATATTACTTTTTAAGGAAGTAGGTAAGGTTTTAAGAGATTGAGCAGATGAGAACAAAAGCCGGGCACGAGTAGACTTTGGTTTGATTGTGGGAACTTGGCTGGGGTAAATTTTTGGTTGCTTTGGGTGGAAATCTATAGTGCTCGAACGGGAATTGATTATGTGTGGCTGCAACCAATATTTGCGATAAGAGTTGCAACTTAAGCAAGTTATAAGCTAAGCAAATGATAGTCTTTCATCACTTAAAGATATCCTAGTAGCGACTAGAACGAAAGGAGATATAAACTTGATTCCTAACCACTGTTATTAGATGGCTTTATTGAAAGAATTCGTTATGAGTACCTTCATGAAAACCATATACCAAAACAACCTCGTGAATGGGGTTAGGAAGTCCAATTAATTTCCCTCTAGAATATAACTTGTGTGTGAAGAACAAAGAATTTTGGAAAGTTTGGAAATATTATGAGGATTTGTTCACCTGAAAGCTAGGATTACTATAGCACACAAGACAATGACATGATAAATCACTTTAGCATCCGTCCTATTCGTCCCTTGTCACTCCTTGACAGTGCTAATAGAACCCCCCGCTCCCGTGACATCCCCTTGATTTACAGACACTTCGGAGGTTCCCATGTTTGGACTCGCCCTTTAAGCCATGTCTTTTTTAAAGAAATCATATCAGTTGCTCATCACTAACATACGCATTCTGATTGCAAAACGTCTGACTATTTGAATTCTTCCCAGAACATCCACAAGCACATCAAAGTCCTAGGACCTCAATGAATCCCTTGGCTTCTGTAATCACTAATTATACAACTTTTTGAGAGGCTTCTTGTTGCTGCGAAAACCATTGATTCTCGAGAAACTCCGTTGTAAAATTTACCAATTTCTTTCAAATTTCAGTTTTCAAAATTTATCAAATAGCATCATAACTCTCTTGCTTCTCATCCAAGGTAGAGTTGGGTAGAGTCGGGGATCAAACGTAACACGTCTTTATGAATAAACACCTATAACATGATTGAACAATAGTCGCAAAAAAAGGAAATGCGAGCCGCCGCCAGGCGATAAGATATCGGAATCGATTCCTAATCGGGGGCACCGCTTTTACCTTCTTAGCACTCAAATTTATTTTGTCCTACCTTCATTTTGCGAGAATAGATCCGAACCTTTAACTATAAAAATGTATTAGGTTTGGGTGATAATTTTAAATTAAGAACCTCGATCAATTATGGATAAAAATACCTCAATTCATATCGTTGGGGCAGGAACTTTTGGTTTAAGCACCGCTCTTGACTTAGCAAGAAAAGGGTATACTAATATTACCTGTTTTGATAAATATCCCGTTCCTTCGAGTATTGCAGCAGGAAATGATAGTAACAAGATGCTTGACTATGATGTGGTCCCAGACGACGAGACACCTTCTACTTCAGACAGATTATCTCTTGAAGCTCGTGACGCTTGGGCATCTGATCCAGTATTCAAGCCAAATTATCATCCTGTAGGGTTCATTTTATGTTCTATATCAGATGAACCTCTTAAAGGAGCAGCAGAAAAATATGCCAAGTTGAAAGCCAAAGGTGTCAGAGATTACGAATACGTTGACACTCCTGAAAAATTTAGAAAACACTTACCTGTGTTATCTGGGGACTTGCCTAATTGGAGAGGATACGTTTTAGACAAAGATATGGGTTGGTTACATGCTAGAAATTCATTGATAAGTGCCCACAAAGAATGTGTCAAGATGGGGGTCAAGTTCGTATTTGGTGATGATGGCGAAATTATTGGTATGGAAAAAGAAAACGGGGTGGTGAAGGCCATCACGGCAAAATCAGGTAAGTCATTTTCTGCAGATAAATTTGTCATCTCTGCTGGTGCAAACGCTGTCACAATATTGAACTTTAAACAACAATTGCAAGGTAAATGCTTTACATTGGCTCATATTAAGCTTACCGACGAAGAAGCTAAGAAATACGTTGGATTACCAGTAATGTGTAATATAGAAAAAGGATTTTTCTTTGAAGCCGATGAGAATAATGAAATGAAAATTTGTAATGAGTATCCAGGCTTCACCAATTTGAATGAAGAAGGCGAGTCAATTCCATTATACAAAATGGAAATGCCTTTACAAGCTGCTGAAGAGGTCAGGCAATATTTAAAAGAAACCATGCCTGAACTTGCAGACCGACCATTTGTTAAAACCAGAATCTGTTGGTGTACCGATTCCCCAGACCGTGAATTGATTCTTTGCACTCATCCAGAATACAGTAATTTAACGGTCGCCTCAGGAGATTCCGGGAAGAGTTTTATGCTCATGCCTGTTGTTGGAAAATATGTTAGTAAGATTGTCATCGGTGGTGACGAAGCCTTAGATCCTATCGATCGGGAAGTATGGAAATGGAGACCAGAAACTTCCGCATCTAGAGATGACAAGCAACAAAGATGGGGAGGTAAATACGTGGTTACCGATCTTAAAGAATACGACCAATGGGTTTCCGTTGAAAACCCAGAGCCACATAAACTAGACTATTAGTAGCAATATATTACTCCACAAAATTCGTGTAGTTCCGTGCTTTTCAAGTTTCCTGTTTGGGGATTGAAACCGATGAAGTTCTTATCGGCAGCAGCGCTACCAAACAATATCTTATCTGATAGTTAGGCTCAGGAAGGTAGAAGCAGCTACTAAGCGATAACAAAAAATTACAGAATGTCTATAAATTTATCTAAAATACTTTAGTTACGCCTAGTAGTAGGTAAATTGTCTAGTAAGTTATGTCAAGTGAAGAGTTAATCAAAAAAAATGTTACTTCAGTCGCCATAGACGAGGTAGAATCGGAAGATCATGTGGTGGTGAAGGATGCTGATGGAAAGGTGATCGTTAGAGCTAACGTGCTAGAACAACCAGTTACAACAACCTGGGAAATGTTTGGATATGCCCTCTACTATTTTGCCAATAATTCTTCTGGTCCTTATTCTTATACACCAACTGCGTTCCAAAGTTTGTTGAATCAAGGTGGTTGGGATGCCAAAAAGGGTAAATCGCATCCATGTGATGATGGTACAACCAGATGTTTGGTGAATTTTGGAAGTGCCGTTAAATCTGTAGATTCCGTGGTGTTAATTAATCAAGGTATAGGTTTCTCTTTGCAGACGGTTGTGTTTTTATTCCTTGGTGGGTTTGCAGATTATGGAAACAGTGGTACTTACATTTTATTAGGTCTCAGTATAATGACTTGGGCAGTTCAATTTGCCTGGTTAGGAGTTCATGATGGATCCAAGTATCAGGCTGGATTTGCTCTTTCTATAATTGCTTCCCTCGGATATCAAGGATGCCAATCATTCTGGACCGCCATTTTTCCCACATTAGCCAGAAACTTACCAAAGGAAAGAGAATTAGAAGACAAAATGAAAAATGGAGAGATCACCGAAACCGAATATTATAAAGTTGATGAGTACTACAGAAATAAAATAACAAACTATTGTTGGGCTTTCTCAAATGTGGGTATGGTTATTGTATATGCGGTTGCAATTGGTATTCTTTTCTCTTTGAACACCAGGGAATCGGATGCTAATAACAATTGGGGAATTTCTGTGGCTATTTCATGGGCAACTGGGTTCTGGATCGTGTTTGGAATTCCATGGTTCTTCTTAGCTCAGAAGAGACCTAATCAAAAATTACCTCCCGGAGTGAATTTTTTGACTTTACCTTTCAAGCAGTTGGCTTATTGTTTTAAAAGTTTCAAAATTCTTAAACAAACAGCCTTATATCTTGTTTCCTACTGGCTTCTTGGAGATGGTTTAAACACCTCCATTAATCTTCAAAGTATACTTCAAAATGAAGTCGTTTCGTACGATATGATAAGTGTACAATACTTACTGTTGTTGAACGCTGGTACATCAATAATCGGTATGGCTATCTTCTGGTATTTCCAAAAGACTTTCAATCTTTCCACTAAAACAATGTTCATTATCAATGCGTGCTTTATTACTTTCTTCCCCTTGTACGGTTTGATCGGTACCTGGACTGATAAAATTGGTTTTCACCTGGTGTGGGAGGTTTATGCTTATAATGCTTACTTTGGCTTGTTTATCTCACCATACTACGCATATAGTAGTACAATGATGAGTTGTGTCTCTCCAAGAGGGAAAGAATACGTTTTCTTTGCAATTTTCAGTACTATTAACAAAACTTCAAGTTTTATAGGGCCATTTGTGACATCTGGAATTATAGATAGAACAGAAAATACCAATTCTGGGTTTTCTTTCACTTTAGCTTTATGTGTCGTGGCTTTGGTACTTTCGTTTTTCATCAGTGAACCCAAGTCAAGAATAGAGTGTGAAACGTTCTTATTAAAGGAAGAAAAAGAGTTGAAAGAAAAAGCTAAAAAATTGCAAGTTGTATTCTAGATTAGCCAGTAATCCAGGATTCTTCATTATTATAGTTAACCGGCTTGTATTGTTAATATAACGCTATGATTGTACTTATATATCTCGAAGTAAGATTAGATGAATTGAATGTAAATGGAGTTGAATCTTGTGTAAATAAAGTAGATTATTATCCTCGAGATACAATCTGTCCGCAAAATACGGCAAATATGGGCGGTTGGTGTAGTGGCTAACATTTCTGCCTTCCAAGCAGGAGACATGGGTTCGATTCCCGTACCGCTCAGTAAATTTACAGATATATTTTTTTAATGATTTTCTCTATTTGTTGAAATTGGATTGGTTTTCTAACTTATTTTTGAAGATACCAGTTGAACTATACAAAGCACCCGGACAACATGATACCATTGGGGTATCTGGTCATTTATCAAAGGCAGGAAAGGAAAATCAGTCAAGGGGCTCGCCCGATAAAATTAAACTTTGATTCTTGCAACCCTCATTTCTCAATCAGGAAAAACCCTTCAAATGTGAAAAATCGGGATCTTAGGAATTGGAAGTAAGAACCTTCACATGATCATGCACATCCCTTGACAACAAGGGTTCGAAAGCTCCCTTATCAATAATTCGAAATAAAGTGGCTAGTTACATGCGAAGAATGAATTATGGCTTCTTCAGTGGACACAAAAAGTATTTGACGTAGATCCTCCACCGAACATTTAATAGATTGAAACAAAATGAAAAGCCACCATACCATGAAAATTAAAGTGAAATTAGTTTGTCGACAAAAATGTAGAGGTGTCTAGAGGTGGGGCTAGTATACCTGCAAGAGACCAAGATATGCAGCATCTAATGCCCTAAACCGGATAAATTGACTTCGTAGATTAAGGATCAGCTATGAGCCACAAATTTAATAAAAAACCCACATATGCCGAACAAAGAGGTGTTGTGGCGAGGGGTTTTAAAGGATACTTCGGTTAGTTTAAGTCGATGTGACAGATGATTGAGCGATTCCGCTTAAGGTGTCTTTTCTCTTGTCTCAAAGCACGTTGTTTTTCTGAATAAGCTGCCCGTCTAATGATCTTTTCAATTGTTTCTAAATCATATTCCGGAAACCATATTGAAGTGTAATCATGCACTATTCGGACTTGAGTTTCTCTTTCTGCACGAGACAATTTCTTTGTCCAACAATCTTTACCTAATTTGAAATCAGTTACAGCACTAAAAATCGTTAGGATTTTAAGTTCCACAAACCGGGTTAAAGACAAATCGTAATCATCTAATTTCATCAAAGTTGATAAACTCTTTAAGTTCAATCTGGAATTATGCTTTGTGTTCAACTTGGTATTAAATGACGGCATGTCGCATTTTTTGTATTTTGGCTGCAACTTAAGAGTTTGCAACGTATCATTTGAAGAAAAGAAGTCATAATATTTCAAATATTTGGTTTCATTGGTGTGATTATAATGAACTTTAGCGAAGACGTTTGATTCGAGTTTATTTGGATCTTCACTAAGTATTTGAATTGTTGAACATGGTAATTGTTTTGTGGAAATAACAACCGGGTCATTGATACCATTGATGGGTGGGAATTGTTTGGTTTCAAAGTATATTTCTTTTGACACAATGGGAACTTCATTATCATGAAACCGACCATCTTGAATAGGCATTTCGAAAGTAGATGGATACTTTAACAAGTCAAACTCAATAGTTTCAAACTCTGATGCATCTGCGAGCGAAGTAAACGAAGGATGACAACCTTCGTAATCTTCATTGTTTGTAATTACCGGAGGTGAAACCACATCTGGTGATATTGTGAACACAGACGAAGGTTCAGAAAGTGCTGGCGAAGTCATTTTTGAAGGTCTTTCAAGTGCACAATCTTCATTTCTTACCAACATTGGGTCTGAAGCTTGCTGATCCCAATCATAAACCCAAGGGTCTAAATATTTGAAATATTTGAAACATTTGTTACTATGATTCTCATTAACTGACTCCATCGAATAAACTGACGTTGAATTTTAGATTCTTGAGGGGGTACTTTACTTTAAGTATTGGGCGGCTAAACTAGTTGTTTGTGGTTATCAGAACCATTTAACGCGTTTAGCAGCCGCCCCGCCGTGCCTATAGAGGGGTGCATAAAACCCATGGTAACAGGATTCAGTAGATCGGCATCATGTATATTTACGGGAATATACGACTATATCTGAGCTTCTAAAATATTCTCCACTACCCCATTAACATCAACTTTAAGATACTTGCTATTCATTAAAACTTGAATGAGTTTTTTAATTCCGATATTTAATTGACCATCACCGATTTGCAGCAATTGTTGGCAAATGTGATGACGGCTACTCTTATCCATGAAGTTAAGATTTTCCATCACCAGGTTTAATTCATTGACTTGAGTGATTTTCTTGATTTCAATGGTTTTGGTGAAATTTTCAACAAAGTTCATATGTTTTAAAATAGAATATTGTGAAGTAGTACCCACAATTAAAAGTCTCCGGCCATTTGGAGGTTTCTTGTTAATATTAACAATTAGCATTTGTAAAATCTCATTACTAAATCTTGGTCCGATTGGCACATAATTGATCAAGGTTTCGATTTTATCAATCACCAATACATTTAATGGTGAACGATAAACATCACGGAATACATTATCAATAGCAGCAATCTTACCAGCTTCACTCATACCAACCAAGCTTTCAGCACTGAGCATTTTGACAAACGGGAATTCTGATTGTAATGCTACCGTAGAAGCAATGGCAGTTTTACCTACTCCTGTTTCTCCATGTAATAAAACACTGATGAGACGTTCAGTTTCTGAGTTTTTAACTTCTTCCACATAGGACTTTAACCTATCAAATAATGGTACCACCTTATCATTATAAGGAATGATTCCGTATGGAGCACTTCCCGTTAAATCTTCTTCACTGACACCAAATGCAGGTTTAACTTCATTCAAAGCCAATAAAAAGTGATTCCTAGTAAGTTTCATATTGGCCACATTTTCATCAACTTTAGCAATATTCTCCGATTTGGTATATTGGTTAATAGCAAATGAGGTAGCACTATTGCATAACCCTTCTAATTCAGCCCCGGTAAAGTTCTTAGTTAAAGATGCTAATTCGTCAAAATCAATGTCATCACCAATCAAATTGTTTTCCTTCATTTTATTGGTATGAATAAGTAAAATATCTTTTCTACCCTTTTCATCTGGTAAAGAGATTTCAATTTGAATTTCAAAACGACCTGGTCTAAGAAGAGCATTATCTATTAAATCAAGACGGTTGGTCATACCAATAATTAAAATGTTATTAAGTTGATCTACACCATCCATCTTAGCTAATAATTGATTGACCACGTTATCTCCAACCCCGGTTCCATCGCTTTTACCACCACCTCTTTGTTTGAAAACAGAATCCAATTCATCAAAGATAATAATATGCAATTGACTGTTTTCTTTCTTAGTTTTGTACTCTTGTTCAGCATCCTTAAATAAATTACGAATATTTTCTTCAGAAGAACCAACATATTTACTTAACATTTCTGGACCATTAACAATTTTTGGTTCTTTAACATTTAACATTTTACCAATTTGTCTTGCAATTAATGTTTTACCCGTACCAGGAGGACCAAATAAAAGTAACCCTTTGACATGTCTTAAACCTAATTTTTCAACTAAATCGGGAGATATGATTCTACTAGCAAACGCACGACGGAAAATTTGTTGAAACTCTTGATCCAAACCTCCGATCCCCATACTTTCTAATTTAAAATCAGGGTTAATGATTGGATTTGCCCTAGGTCTATTAGCCAGGGATGATGACTTAGCACCTTTTGGTTTAACAAGATTGATTATTGAACCTTCTTGAGGATAAAAATTGATGGCAGATTGTTTAATCAAGATCCCTTTAGTAGATAAATCTTGAGACATCACAGCAGTGGAAGTTAAATTATTTAAATCAATTACTTGGCACCCCAATACGTATACCGAGTAATAAAAACCTCTGAAATCCATGATTAATGGTTGGCTGGGTTGTAAAATCAAATTTTCATAATTAGCCAAGAAGATTTTAACGAGTTCTTCATGATCAATTGGGTTTGAATTGGCCTTTGCTTTCTGTCTGAAATCAATCAACAAGTCAACAGCTCCTAAATAATGAGTGTTGTCCTTGCTCCCATTCTGAAAGATACTGTAAGGTTCGACCAATACTTTTTGGCCTAGAGACCATCTACCCCAAGGTCTAACATTTCCTGCTAATCCAACTTGACCTGGTTCCATATCATTATCTTTATAGATGGAATAAACGTAATTGCCATCGAGTAAAACTGTAGCACCGTCTGGAACTTCTTGAAAATCTTTAGGACAAACTCCAATTCGATTAGTTAAAGCAATTTTATTGGAAGTACAATTTGCCGTTACTAATTTCTTGGGACCAAAAGAAGGTCTTGCCGGCACCGGTGGTTGACCAGATTGATTGTGATTGATAACAGGCTGTCCTGGGCCTGGATTATTAGACACTTTGTGGAATCCTAATTTCTCCATGGTATTTCTTCTCCAAAACTATAAATTTATTTACCGGAGGACGTGTTAAAAAAAGATCCAATGCGCGAGATAATGGCTGCGAACAAGAAGCGACATAGGCCCCAAAACGACATCCAACGAACGACATAGGCCTGGCAGAAAAGTCCGCTTGGGTAGCCGATAAGGAAATGGCAATTGACATTGATGGAAATTGCCGTCAAAGTTTCACCGTGTCTAAAATTTGGGTGAAATACGATCATTTACTGGAATTGGGCCCGACTCAAGAAACGACCGGAACCAACCCCACCAACAACGCCAATTTCTTGCAACACAGCATTATTAATATTCTGCTTCACTACAATCATCCTGCTCGACACAACCAACAATCACCACCACCATTCAGTTGGCAACCACGAGGTTATTGCAGCTGGTGTTGTGCCGGAACCTGGGATTTGGCACCCGTACCTCTAATGTAATCGTAATCGGCAGGTGCTCGGAAAGCCACAGTCTTGGGCCTATTGTGGCGGGGCTTTCACGTGCGAATCTAAGCGGGTCGGGACTCACGATAACGGGCATTAAGAATGGTGATACACCAGTCAGCTAACGAAGCATCTGGTATCATTACATGAAAAAGGATCAACCCCGATACTCGGATAACGACCATGTTAATTTAGTAATCATATCAGTCTAATTGCTTTCAGAATCAGTGAAAAATTCGGTTACCCGGCGACCTCGAGGCCTGTGGCCTAAATTAGTAATAATGCGGGTCTTCTAGATCAAATTTCCTTACAAATGGAATCAGTCCGCGGTCGAAATCCTTGGAAATTAAATAGTATAAATAGGAGACAATCCGCCACATTTAATAGGGATAGTTTTTTTTATATCAATTGAAAAATCAAGAACTAATTTAATATCAATACAATGGCTCCAGTTATCCAACAACCTGCTCCTGCTTTCAAGAAGACCGCTGTCGTTGACGGTGTTTTCGAAGAAATCTCTTTAGAACAATACAAAGGTAAATGGGTTTTATTAGCTTTCATCCCATTGGCTTTCACTTTTGTTTGTCCAACTGAAATTATTGCTTACTCTGAAGCTGTCAAGAAGTTCACCGATAAGGACACTGAAGTCTTGTTTGCTTCTACCGATTCCGAATACTCTTTATTAGCTTGGACTAATGTTGCTAGAAAAGATGGTGGTTTGGGTCCAATTAACATTCCATTGTTGGCTGATACCAACCACACCTTATCTAAAGATTACGGTGTTTTAATTGAAGACGCTGGTGTCGCTCTTAGAGGTATCTTCTTGATTGATCCAAAGGGAATCTTAAGACAAATCACCATTAACGATTTACCAGTTGGTAGATCTGTTGATGAATCATTAAGATTGGTTGAAGCTTTCCAATTCACTGAAAAATACGGTGAAGTTTGCCCTGCTAACTGGCAACCAGGTTCCGAAACCATTAAACCAGAAGTCAAAGATTCTAAGGAATACTTTGGTAAAGTTAATAAATAGATTATTATAGATTGAGCGTACGCTTTCAATAAATGACATCATTCCTCAATATGCGAGCAAAAAAAAGTTGTAGTAATAGTAGTTATATTTAATCATTGTGGTTTTTAGTTGAATATATCTGCTATCATGGATACTTATTTCTATAAATTCTTAGTGAATGGTCAGGTGTTTTATCGGTCTAAATTCACATACGCTCTTGTTAACTTGAGACCTCTCGTGCCTGGCCATGTTCTCGTGGTTCCATTAAGAACCAACGTACTAAGATTTGGAGATTTGAATCACGAAGAATCGCTTGATTACATGAACACTCTCCAATTGATCCATAAATTCATCATCAAGACTTACAAAGCCGACTCGTTAAATATTGCAATTCAGGATGGTCCAGAATCTGGCCAATCGGTTCCCCATCTACATACTCATATAATCCCTAGGTTTAAGGCTGATAACTACGGAGACACAGTACACAAAATGATTGAACAACTTGACCTAGAAAAAGCTTACCAAGATTTCAATGACCGCAAGCGTCATTTCACTTCGTTTGTAGCGACCAAGGATGAAGACAGACATGATCGTTCTATGGAAGTCATGGAACAAGAAGCCAAATGGTTGGCAGCTGAACTCAAGAAATTCTTGGATGACAATTAGACTTTATAGATATCAATGAATATTCTCTCCCTAATATAGAGTTAGATTTCCTTTAACTTGACTTTTGTGGCGTTTTATCTCATTCAACTGTTTGCAGATATTTAGTCCATCTTGTCTGAGACTAATATTCACGCATTATACAAATAATTTAATTTTCAAGGTTTTTACTTCTTTTATCATGACAGAGCCACTTGATGAAATCCAATGGAAATCACCCGAATGGATCCAGCAATTCGGGCTCCATACAGCCAATGTTCTTGATTATTTCACCGAGTCTCCATTTTTTGACAGAACTTCAAATAACCAGGTGCTAAAGATGCAGTTTCAGTTTCAACCTATTCCTCCTAATATTCATCCTACCAAATACCTTCAGAATAAACTCACGGAAATGGCGGGGATTGAATTCATCATTGCATACACAAGAGAACCCGATTTCTGGATAATAAGAAAACAAAAACGGTTGAGTCCTACTTCAGTGATCCCGCAACAAGATTATTATATTATTGGAGCTAATGTCTATCAGGCACCTAAGATCTACGATTTGCTTTCTTCAAGATTGGTTGCAAGTGTCCTTTCCATAAAGAAATCAGTAGAATTACTCAATAACATGAGTCATTTCAGTATTGCTGATGGAGGCCATCAGTATCCTAACTTCACCGAAGAAGGTCTTGAAGCATCTTCAATGCTGATTTCAAATACTACAAATGCAACCAATGCCAATACCAACACAAACATCACCCCTGCCTTACAAACTCCAGGTACAGCAGTGGTCACTACAGGCTCCACCAGCTTTCTTAGTAATAAAAACGACATTCTGGCTAGTACATTCGATAATCTATTGAACTCCATAAGCAATACCGACGAAAGCATTTATCTTGATGATAAGCCCATGTACGGTAAAGGAAGTACAGTGGAGCAACTAAATTTAAAGGTAAACTTACAGGATTGAATGATAAGTTAGTACATAGGTTTTTTAAAATTATATTTTATTAATTGAAATTATACGATTAATCAAAGAAATACTTTGTAATCGATTACATCATTTACTAGAGCTAGATCAAAGTTCATCTTTGATATCTTTAGCTTCTTCAGAAGCAGAAGCAGAAGCAGCAGCAGAAGAAGTAGAGTCTTCTACAGGCAATTCACCAGAATCAGCGATTTTCAAAGTTTTGACTGGTTTGTCACCGTAGCTCGTTTTAACCTTTTCCATGTAATCAACAACGTCAAAACCATCAACAACTTCACCAAATACAACATGGGCACCATTCAACCAACTGGTAATAACAGTGGTAATGAAGAATTGAGAACCGTTGGTGTTTTTACCAGCGTTAGCCATACTTAATCTATAAGGTCTATCGTGTTTTAAATCGAAGTTTTCATCTTCGAATTTGCCTCCATAGATAGACTTTCCCCCGTATCCTTTACCAGTCTCAAAGTCACCACCTTGAAGCATAAACTTAGGAATGATTCTGTGGAAGATGGAGTCTTTGTAACCAAACTTTGGGTCTCCAGAAATAGCCAATTGTCTAAAATTTTCCACGGTTTTTGGTACTACGGTTCCAAATAATCCAATGGTAATTCTTCCAATTGGCTTATCATCTTCGGTGATATCAAAGTAAACTTTGTGAGTGAAAGGAGGATTTTCGGGTAAAGACGCTTCGGCAGAAACAAATCTGGAGAAAAAGAAAAAGATTGATGCTAAAATAGCTGAAATTGTAAGAATCTTCATCATTAATCAGTAGTTAATCGAGAACACGTCGTCGCAATGAAAAATTACCCTCACCCAATTGAGGCCTAACATTAGCAGGGTAATGAAATTTGACTATATGTGAATATCTACTTTAAAACTTGCAACACCAATAATTAATGAGTTCTATTGTTATTTACATATGTACAACACCCTATGAAATAGAAAAAAATAGGGTTTAAGATTAAAATTCTCGTTCGTCCTCTTGTTCCTGTTGCTTTTTGGCCAATTTTTCTTTCTCTTCTTGATTACGCAATAATCTCTTCTTTGCTAATACACTCTTTGCTTTTCTTTCACCTCCATTCTTCTTTTTACCTCGTTTATGCTCTCTTAATGGTTCTAGATCATTTACAAATTTGTGCTTCCATCTCAACATGTATCTTCTTGTAGATACGTCTATTCCCATATTTTTCATTTCTTTGGATGTTGAAGACAAAAATTTGTTTAAATCACCTTCAAACGTGTCTAGGTGTTCCACGGTACCACGTCCAATTAATTTAAAGAAGGTTTCAAGGTCATGGACGTTTTCTTTAGTTCTGGTTGAAGTATTAGTCTTTAATAATGTGATTCCGTGGGAGAAGTTCCTTATGCATGTGTGGTTGAATCCGTTGGGTCTAACAGGTATGATGGATCCCCTTAAAGCCTGACCCTTAAGTTGGGATATTAAATGACGTCCAAACATGAATATTAACGGTACTAAGTATATATTAGAAATTTTTCACCAACTGAAAAAAACCCATCTTTGGAGGCGCGACACGACCCATATTTAGCGGTACGGATCAGCGTTGAATCAATGGGATGAAACATGGGGAAAATGACTACTAATCTAAGTAATACAAAAAGTGACAATTTATTTATAAATCTAGTATTATTTTGAAAACTTCACTTTACTTACAATAAACCTTTGTTTTTGAATTCAGACAACAAAGAGTTACCTAATCTAGCTGGAGATTTTTCAACAACGACACCAGCAGATTCTAAAGCAGCGATTTTAGATTTAGCGTCACCTTTACCACCGGCAACAATGGCACCGGCATGACCCATTCTTCTACCTGGAGGAGCAGAAACACCAGCAATGAATGAAACAACTGGTTTAGCACCTTCAGGTCTGGTTAAATTGTGTTGTTTTAAGAATTCTGAAGCTTCTTCTTCAGCAGTACCACCAATTTCACCAATTAAAATGATACCTTCGGTTTCTTTATCTTCTAAGAATAAAGTTAAGGCATCGATGAAATTAGTACCTGGGAATGGATCACCACCCATACCAATAACCAAAGATTGACCTAAACCAACTTGAGTGGTTTGAGCAACGGCTTCATAAGTTAAAGTACCAGATCTTGAAATAACACCAACTTTACCTCTTTTGTGAATATGAGAAGGCATGATACCAATCTTACATTGTTCAGGAGCAATTAAACCTGGACAATTTGGACCAACCAATCTAGTTTTTGATTGAGTTTTTAAAATTTGGGCAATTCTAACCATATCGTGTTGAGGAATACCTTCGGTGATAGCAACGGCTAATTCAATTTCAGCTTCAATGGCTTCTTCAATGGCTTTAGCAGCGATTGATGGAGGAACAAAAATACCGGTTGCGTTAGCACCAGTTTGTTTAATAGCATCAGAAACCGAGGCAAAGACTGGTTTGTCTAAATGAGTAGATCCAGCCTTTTTTGGGTTGGTACCCCCAACAACTTTGGTTCCATAAGCAATAGCTTGTTCAGCATGGAAGGTAGCTTGTTTACCAGTGAAACCTTGGTAAATCACCTTAGTATCAGCATTAACTTTTAAGTTTTTAATGGTTGAAGCATAATTTTGGGCAACTTTGGTAGAAGCAAAACCACGAACGAATTGTCTATTTAACATTTTGATACACTAATTAAATTAATACTAAAATTTACTCCAATTGATGAAATTTTTACTGCAATAAAAAAATTCAAAAAGGAAAAAAAGTGAACAGATATATATATTTCTGGAGGGGGAGGTTGTCAATTTTTCCACCACTGCGATTTTACTCCATACTTCGGGGCGCTGAGGATTTTGTATGGGCATGCGACATTTTCTCGTTAACGTTCGGGCGTATAGATTCCGCCAGGGTTGAAGGCCGGTATTTTCCAGTTGTGCAACCTTATTGAAGCTTCGGAGTTTGATGCATCGATTGCTGGAATTTCGCTTCAACGGTTATGATTAGGGCTGGTGGTTATGCTATCCGGTGGTTAACTCCAGGCCATTAACTTCCTCTCTTCCGGGACACGAGGGCACGGGTGTACGACTTGCACCTTTTGCGTCCCGGAGCCCGCGTGGAAACGACCCCGGGAAGGAAATGTCGTGGCATGTCGCGGCTGCAACAGAGCTTAAGCATAAGTGCAGGAACAAGTGAAGAAAGACGAAGAAAGAAAGAACAGAACCGAATAACAAATAAAGGAGAAGAGGTGGAAGGGACATAAGGGAGAGATAATTAATTAACCAGGTGCTAATACCCTTGTGATAGTTCCACGCGTCGGACTAGTGTCACTCAATCGTGAAATCATAGTTACCTGGTTAGTAAGTTGTTGAACTAATGTATATTGAAATAGTAGAACCTGTGCACCTTGTGACAAAGTTATATCACCGGTGTCCCAGTATCTCTTCGTTGAGAGCATGATTGCCTCTATCTAATAATTGAACAAACTCTTATAATAAACGGATCGACTTTCAAGCGCATCCCAATCATTGTACGATATCCACATCTCATTCACCACCTTCAATCTTCCATAAACACTTCCTCCTTTCCACGTAAGCATTTCAGGATCAAACTCTCGTGGTGGTGGTAGAACATTTACCGAAAGTACTTGTCCCTTTTCGCTGAGCGAATCAATATACTCAAGATCAATCTTCAATTTATGCGCTTTATCAATCTCTGCTAATTCATTGGCACTGAGCTGAATATCATCAATACTTCCAGGAATTGGAATCTGGTCATCTGCCTTCTTGGTCTCGTTGAGTTTAACCATCTTATCCTTTTTTCTTTCCTTGTATTCTTTAATTACTTCCTTTTTGGCTGTTTCAACTTGCTCCTTCTTAGTTCCGACATATTCCAAAATATCATCTAATGTAGACGTAGATAAGAACTTGGGACGCCAAATATTTATTCTGTCGTGTAATATTAGATCGTATCCACTGATCTTAGCAAAGCCTCCTCCGACAATTAATAAGTTGTCATATAGTTTCTTAACTTTACTGATATCGGTTGCAATTGCTGCATTGGTGATGGATTCAATGATGGCCTTTTCTAATGAAGTTGTCACTCGAAACTCAGTATTTTCATCATTTGGGATGGTTGGTGGTTTTGGTCTAGCATATGGATTAGCTAACTTGACTCGATTTCTTTCATCCCAAAGTTTATTTAATAGATCCTCATCCACTAAATCACTGAAATTATCATTACGCAATAAGTTTTCTTGTGCTTTGGAATATGGATCATCATGCTTACCTGAATATTGATCAGTGGATTTTCTAAACAACTGAACACCTTTAACTTCATTCTTTATTTGAAAGATATCCGGATAGAATACCCCCAATGGTGCCAACATTACCTCATCGTAAACTTTGAAATCATACTTTTGAGTTGGCTCGAATGGTTTCCTTTTGTAAAAATTGTATAATTGTACAGCTATATCAGCATCCTGGAATGTCACAAAACTTTCTTTCAAGGTTTGAGCCAATTCCCAGTCATCAACTTTACTATTAAGATTAATATCTTTATAAGGGAAATGCAGTTGTAATAATAATTTTATGAAAGTCTCTGTGATATGATCTCCACCATAATTTAAAAGGACACGGGAATCATTAATCACCATACCTTCATCAATACATGATATGGAAGTAGTTTGCGCTCCAATATCAACAACACAGGCACAAGAGGCACCAGCTCCGAACGTTGCGGCCAATCCTTCTTGAATTATAGCAACTTTACCAAAACCAACAGACTTAAATAATAAGTTTATCCAGTTTTCAACATACTGTTTATCATACAAATCAGGGATCAAAAGTAATGCCTTCATATCAGCTAATTGAACTTTATCTATCTCAAAGAGTTTCAAAAGTGATTCACTTATAATGTGTTCAAGATCACCCATAAGCTCTTGAGGCGAGTGGTAAACACCAGGAGTGGTATTGAAAGCACCATTAACTATAGGATATCTCAACTTCCAATTATTGAGTTTGGAGCAAATTGGTAACTTCAATGCTTCCTCACCCACAAAAAACTTCTTATCCTTGGGGATTTCATTAAGTTCAAACCATTCTTTTTTCATCGGGTCATTATGGTCAGCAATCACTTCTGGTTCTTGCTTTTTGTTGAAGTTAGCTGCTGATTCTCGAGAATTTGGTAACATTCTTCGTTTATAGTATCTCATTCTTGCTTTGAAATCCTTGGTAAGTACAGCTTTTGTCTGGTTGAATTCTTCATTGAAGAATATTTCACCATCTTCCCTTTCACTTCTTTCAGGATTCAAGGGCATTTCCTGTTTCAATTCTTCAGATGTTTTAGGTATAGCTATAACATTAGGAATGGTTATAGGATAAGAATCTGTGGCACGAGCCATTCGAATATTCGCCGAGCCTGGCTGAATAACAATTGTATCGTAACCTACTTTAGCCTTTTCTTCACTCAATTCCTCAGCTTCGTTTTCATCATCTTCGTCTTCCTCATCTTCATTGTCTTCAACGGCAGCTTTTTGCCTCATTTCAGTTTCAATCTGGTTAAGGTCGAAATCATCGAAGTTTTTAATATCTTTATCATCTTTTTTATCTTCGGTAGAAGATTTCTTTAATTTTTTCAATTTATGCTGAAATAATTCCAATCTTCTATTTCTAACAAATGATATTTGATCATCTTTTTTCAAATAATCAGTGAAATAATTCTTTTGATTAACGAGCGGGATTGATTTTACACTTGTTAACGAGAATTTATTTTGATTCTCTACCCTAGCGATTCCTGTTTTCTTTAAATTCTGGGCTATTGTTTGGGCAGCTTTAATTCTTCCTTCTTTACGACGTTGTAATACTTCAGCTGAAGGTTTTTTACCTGGAGTAGGCCCTTTTCTTCGCTTTTTAGATTCTTCTTGTCCAGGGCTTGTAGTTACAGAAGTTGCTGGATCATTTCCATTAATCGGAGCTGCATCCAGCATTGATTCACCAGGAGTAGATCCACCGTTTTGATCATTTTGATCAAGCATCACTGTATCTTCTTCTTTAATGGAAGACATGGTTGAAAATTGAAACAAACTACGGTTGGAATCGCGCTTTTCATTTTTACTACTACAATTTATACGGGTGCGAAATCAATTTTCCACAAGCTATTTGGTTGATGCATTTTCTATTACTATGACTGACTATGTATAAGAGAGATTAATAATCTAAAGGTCTTCTGACAGCAGGACTTGTAGTCATTGACTTAGCATAAGGAGCACGGACTGGGGATTGGTTAAGAGGAGGAGTAGTGGTAGTATTGGTAATACTACTGGACTTTTTATGTTTGGAAAGAGTCTTGATATCTTCTTTTAATCTATGTTCATTATCATAATCCCACAATTTCCGTTTCCATTCAGCAAGTTTACTGTGTAACTCAAAAAGGGTGAGTAATTTTTTCTTTTTGTCACGGTCTTGACCTTTCTTTTTAAGTAAAGAATTGTAAAGAGTTTCATACTCTTTGTACTTTGATTTGAATTTTATGGCGAGATTATTATAATATTGTAATTTTTTGTCATTGGCAGAGTTAGAGAGACTTCTACCTTTGATTGTAACCTCTAATTGTTCATCATTAGAAGAATTTTCATCATTTAATGATGAAGGAGAAGTATAATCATTAATTGATTTTTTTTGTCTTTTATCATCATCAGAAGAGTCAGAAGATGAACTGACATATTTCCGTTTTCGAGAACCCAATTTTTCATCGATATTAATAATAGATGATGCCAGACCTGGTTTAGCAGGGAGATTAGGGTGATCAACTTTGGGCGACTCGGTTTGAGATCTTCTGGATGCAATGGGATGGTTTGGAATGGATGCAAAGTTAGTGGAAGTAGTGGTTACCGGAGTCCCGCTCTTTCTACTTGACACAACAGCACCTCCAAGGTTTGAATTTTTAGGTTGGAACGAGCCTTGAGTAGTAAGTTTTTTCCTCAAAGGATGAGTTTCCAGATAGCCTAATCTAGTTAGGGCATTATTCAAATTATGTAACACTGAGGAACGTTCGAGATTATTATAGTAGGTCCAATCCCACGGTTTAATTTCTTTATATGCTTTATCTTTTAAAATAATATGATCCTGGGGTGATTCAGGCTTATTAATGAATATATCGTCACTGATAAATGAATCATTAGCATCATAAATTTGAGTATAAGAATTAATTATCAGCAGGAGTTGAGGGAGCGAAGTATGTAGAATATCGCACAAAGACAGATTTGTAATGGGGCCAAGAGCAACCAAATACAAGAGTTTCTGAGTTAATTGAACTTTAGAATCATTTTCGACACGTTTATAAGGACAAGGAACCAAGGATAATGAGCTAGGCCCATCGGGATCAGAAATGATTGGAGTGTCACGAATAGCGGCAGATTTACCAGGATCGGAGGGATTTTTTTGTAAAGAAGAAATGTAGTCTTTGGCCAGTTTGACATCACTGATTACATTCAATCGATTGGATACGGTTCCCAGAAACTGATAATCATTTTCTGACTTGGTTGAGTAAATGTCAAACTTGAGGCCTTCGGGGATCTGAGTACACGGAAACACCAAATCATCCGAGATTTTAATAGACTAGATTTACGGTTAGTAAGCCAAACGGGTACAATACTAGAGACAAATTGATCACACATACGTAATTGCCATTTTTCACAATGAGCTTGGGGTTTGTCTTTGCAGTAGCACAGCTTTTTAAGTGGTGAAGAATTTCATTATTCAACTTGAGAGACACCGCTAAAGGCGCCTGGTTAACGGGGACTGAATTTAACACCCACACGGTAGGATTCATAGCCATACTAAGCGCTTATTGAACACGAAGGAGAAAGAAGCCGGCGCTGGATGATGATGATAATCCAAAACAATTCAATAAACCACAGAATTTGATCACCAAAATTCAGTATGAAAAAAAAAATTAACCCTTGGGGGACTGACAAATATTTTTTACTTATAAAAAGATTAGATATTTTATTACCCTGTGTGGGACACCAATGCGGAAGCTAACGGCAGGCACCCTGCGGAGCAACAGTAAAATGGGCCCAAAAGACCCAGTGGCTAAAAAAAGAATCCCGCCCAGGTGCACAACCGCAACCGGCCCTGGGCCCATCCGTTGGGAGGCTCGGTCGACGTCGACCCAATTGCCAGGCGGGCTCGCTGCAACCTGTCTGCCCCATTGGGTAATCACGACTCCAGTGACTTCACAACCAATGGGGTCCTACAGGGAAACGGCGGTTGAACATGGAGGCATGACGTCATGTGTGTACTTGCCCTGGACCCACCTCCATTTGTGGATGCCATGAGATGGCGTCGTTAGGGCAGGCCAAACTTCTCGAGCCAGTCGGGCTGATAACTAGCTGGGGTTGGCCCCGCCGGCTGCCTAGCTGCCTATTTGTGAGTGCTTGGCCCCAGGCCTCAGGCCACCGGTTTGACCACCGTTACATAAGCGCTGACTAACGCGCAACTACTGCTCTCGCAAAATTACCACCCAATTTTTTTTTCCTTGATCAAGTACTACTACCCAGAAACACACAATGTTGAAGTGGGTACAATCAGGACTTTCTGCTGTTGCAGGTACTGCTGAACCAGAATATGGGCCCGAGGCCATTCATCCTGTCACCGACACCATCAAAGAAGGCGACGATACTTATAGAGAAACCACCATTAGTGATTTCCACTGGCAAACCCCAACCTCTACCAATGTTGAAACGCAAACGTTCTACTTCACCGATTTGGAATCAGGATACGTTGGTTTTGCCCAGGTGATTCACTCGAACCTTATGGGGGTGCACACCACGGCACAATTTACGTTTAGATTATACAATAATAAAGATGCTAACGATAAGAATATCACTTGGACTTCAACCAAATTAGAAGAATTCAGGGTTGATGGATCCAATTTCTACGCCAATAACTTATCCATTGAGTTGAGTGAAGATAATACCACCTATACTTTGAAATCCCTGGTTAATTCAGATTCAATTGTTGATCTTACCATGGTTAGATTGGTTCCTGGGGTTATCTTTGGTAAGGATGGTACTACCTTATATGGTGATGATATCGAGAATCCTTGGGGCTCAATGAGACATGTTTTCTGGCCCAGATGTTCGGTAAAAGGGTCCATCAAATTGGGTCATACCAACGAAGAAATCAATATTGATGGTTATACCATGTTCGTTATGGCTTTACAAGGTATGAAACCTCATCATGCCGCTAAATCTTGGAACTTCCTTAATTTCCAATCAAAGAATTTTGCTGCCGTACAAATGGAATTTACCACCCCAATTTCTTACGCTACCACCAAGGTAAATATTGGTATTTTAACGTCAAATGATAAAATTCTCGTTGCTTCTATAAACAATGATGTGATTCATGTTGATCCCACCACTGATGAAGTAGGATGGCCCGTACCTAAATCAATTGTATTCAAATATAACAAGTATAATAACAATGATACCATCGTTGGTGAAGTTAAAGGTGACTTGGTTAATTTAGTAGAAAGAGTTGATGTCATGGCTGAAATCCCACAATTCGTCAAAAACATCGTTAGTGGTGTCGTTGGGACAAAACCTTATATTTATCAATTTAGTAATGATATGAAGGTGGAATACCAGGAGCAATCCGAGTCTGGTATTGGATTCAATGAAGCTACTTTCATCACAGAATAATCCCCATCAATTTAATGTTGCAACTCATACAATTTATCATTTTTTATATTTAATTTCCTCTTATGTTTACCCTAATTAATACTTCATGATTAAAATGATCATTAGACTAATAAACTACTTATTTTATTTGTTCACGACATTGTACCCCATTTGTAAAACGACATGGCTGCTCATCTTCGCCAAATCTAGTTAAGGGTCGCGAATATAGATAAGAAACTAAAATACAATGTTCACGATTTTAAATTTAAAAAATAACGACAGGATTTCAACGGTTTTATTTTAAAGATACTTTGAATTAAATGAAAGGGAAGAAATATCCTGACTACAAAAAACCGAAAACTAAAACATTCACAGGATGTTGGAGTTGTCGAGAAAGACACCGAAAGTGCGATCTAAGAAAACCTTCTTGCTATGTATGTGAACGAGATGGAGTTCATTGCTTGGGTTTTTCAATTAGATTATGTTGGGATCATACAAAATCAGATAATCTAAGGAGAACTAAGATATACGATCACACGTCCCATAGTTATATGCTTAAAACAAATAATGAATTGGACTTCCTTATAAATAATATCGATGAATTGAATAGTAAAGCATATAATATTCTCCCATTCTCAATATTGAAGCTTAACCCTAGTCATCAAGATGATAAATTGATCGATCTATGGTTGAACAAAATTTTCCCTCAATATTGCATGCCCATGGATAGTCGAAACTTGTCTATAATGTATACTAATTTCATTAGGTATAGTCTATCATTAACCAATGACCATGATCTACCTCATTTTTTGTTGAAACGAAGTATACTTGCATTTACATTGATTTGGTCAAGCATGAGAAAGGGAACTCTCTCAAAACCTGGGGTCGATATTCTAACTGAAACCATCGATCAGTTTCATTTGACTCATCACCTTCCTGAAGAACTTCGGTCCAAATGTATGCATCTAACAGCAATCTGCAATTGCATTTTCCTCCTCACTATTGCTGTCCGTAATATGCCTCCATTGCACAATATAAGAAGTTATTTAAGGCTAGCTGTTAAAGTATTAAATGAAATTAATTCGAGTATCGGATCTAATATCAGTGACGTTGAAGACTTGTTGGTTGATCAAGTAAGAGTACTAAATCATCTCATTCGTCACTTTATACTTACAAGCTATGCACTTGATAGTACATTAACATTGCCAGTTGGCCTTTTGAGAGAATATGATGCCGAGGAGAATCTTCACGACTCAAGCTTTATAATCCCGGCTTATTTCTTCAATCTTCTCAACGATTTAGCGTTGGCAGTAAATAAAAGCGTGGTGGCCAGTCAGAAGTCCGGAACTAACCAAAATCTTAATGTGAGAATGAACTTTTTCAAAGTTGAAGATGTTCTATTAAGAAAAGATAAAAAATTATTTCATCATTTGATATCAAACTTTCCTCGTGAAAATGTATTGTATCATCAATCTTTTTTATATTATTCTGCTGTCTACATATTTTTCCTACAGAAATGCTATCCTCCTGAGTCAACCACTGCTTCATTAAAGCTGATGATAGACTTGGCCCGTGAGCCATTGAAGCAATTAAATGAGTATTTCACTCATCATAAATATTCCCCCGGCTGTCTTTGGTCTATTGTTATAATTGGATTGGCATGTACAGATGTTGAAGATCAATTGATGGTTACCGAATTCTTGAAGACCCTTTCCACGTTTAACTTAGAACAGGTTGACATCATCAAGCATATCCTTAGCAAAGTATGGAAGGAACCTTTGACCCAAGATGGCGTAAGAATGATGCCCACCTATAATTATTTTTTACTTGAAGGTGCCGGCTTCCTATTATGAACAGCCCGCAAAAACTGTCGCATTTTTTGCACCCAAATAGAAATTTTGTACGAGTTACGCAAATAAAGCTAATAGATAATTGTTGAAATTGCTATAATCTGGCTACATCATATATATTGTATTAATGCAAACAAAGCAAGACCTAAAAGGGGATGTATGCATATTCGACTTATTCATTCAACAAGTCGAGCACGATGCAATGAAATTCCAAGAATCATCTGCCCTGTTTAACACCGACTTTGGAACTATTTCTGACTCTTCCGTCTTAAGATATGATAATCTTTCCGAGTACGAACTTTGTGTTCAACAAAATTACTCGATTCCCCTGATTGGTGGTAGTCGCAAGATGCAAAGAGAATGGATCATTATAAAGTTTATTTCACCCAATGGTTTGAACAACTCTCAGTTCTACAGAAGGGCAAAATTAATAAAATATTTTAACAACGACTATAAACTTATTTTCGGTGACAACTCTTTTTATTCAATCACGGGCCCAGAGAGAAGAAAGCAGTTCTTTGCTCGCTTTAACGGGAATGAAATATTCACTCCTCCTTCAGACTTGGACATGCTTGATGATCTCAAATTATGCGGGTAAGACTCATTATTTCTTTAAACAATAGTAATTAGGATCAACGCAGTAAAGTTGTAGGAATTTTTTTCGCTCAACTGTATGAAAGAAGATTTTTATTCGACTTCAATTTGATAATATATTTATGAAAGTACATATAATACATGGGCCATTCTAAATGAAAAAAAAAAAAAAAAATAACGACAACTGCAGGATTCGAACCTGCGCGGGCAAAGCCCAAAAGATTTCTAATCTTTCTCCTTAACCACTCGGACAAGTTGCCTTAAGCGTGTAATTCCAGAAGCGAGTACACACAGACAATCAAGTTGAGTTACAAGCTATTCAATGGAGTCATAGTGCTAATTTCTTAACCAAAATCTCGAACTATCATACAGAAATGAAAAGACACACTGCTCACTTTCTTACTAAAGCTCGACTGTCTTTACTGGACAAGAGTTACGTTGAATGCATAATAATAAAGGATGCAACAAGATACATTGCTCCGTGAGATTGTTGCTCATTTATACACGTTTCTTTATGACCTAATTTGATAATATTTCACTCTTCCAATTGTATTGCTTGTAAGCAAACGATATAAATCACAATTCCCTAAACTTAGTTTTGTACTTGAATTTATATCCGTGTAGCACTGCATAGTGAATCTAGAAGCTAAAATGCTCGTATGGCGCAGTGGTAGCGCAGCAGATTGCAAATCTGTTGGTCCTTAGTTCGAATCTGAGTGCGAGCTCTTGCTATTTTTTTTTTATTCTTTCAAAGTACCTCTTCTGTGACCATGTAGAGGGATTTTAGTTTATTTAGATTAAAGAGATTGAAAGATTTAAAATTTGAAAAAAAAGACTCGAAATATAAATTCTATTCATTACGTTTTATATATAAAATAGAAAAGGAACAATCTTTGTAAAGGCAGCAGAACTAAATTACACGACTTCAGCGTCATATAAAACAAAAGGTTCATAGTCGGTATCAACCAAAGAAGCATATTCATGAAGACTGCTTTTGTTGGAGAATCCATCACCTCCTAAGTAACCGAATTTTTCAACCAATTCTTTCTTTGCCTTGTCGATTTTTTTCAAGTTAGCACCGGAAAATCTTATCAAATAAGCATCAAACTGTGGAGGTAATCCATATCTTAACACAGACTCAACATAAATTCTTATCGATTTAATGTGGAACCATGCAGAATAAATTTCTGAGTATGCAGTCTTGGCCAACCGAATTAAATCATTCTTAGTTTTAGATTCAGTAGCTTTTGTAAAATCAAATTCTTTTCTTAAGTTATTCAATGTTTCTTCTGAATAAACAAAGTCGGTACGAGGATGCCATCTATGTTCTCTAGCTGCATTCACAAATTCTTGTTGGAATTTCTTAAATAAAGTGACGGTATATAAAGCAAATTCCGAATCTTGAGCAATAACATTAGCAGATCTTGGAATAACAAATTGAGTTAATGTTTCGTAAGATTTTTCAAAATCTTCGATTAATGACTTTGGAACAGCAATTAAAATGGTTGTTAAATGTTCAGAATCCAACACAAATTGATCGGGTCTAACAATTTCGTGAAGAGATTTAATGGATAAATCCCCATTTTTCTTACGATCAGCAGCTAAAAAATTCGATTTTGCAGTTTGATATTGTTGATATGCTGCTCTGACATCATTATCCAAAGTGAGGGCTTCATTTGAAAGAATTTCAACCAATTGACTAATTGGTTTATCTAATCTGTATTTTGAAGTATTCCATTGGAATTTTTCGGTAAAATCCAAAACAGGCTTGCTGTTAACGATTCTAGACGAGTTTGACTCGGTAACCGAATCCAAAACATCAACTACTTTGCTAACTGATGATGATAATTGAGAGTCTAATTTTGATAATTCTTCACTTTGTTGAACTAAAGAATCCAAGGTACCAATTTGAAAATCAGGAAGATTAAATTCATACACAGGAAGTTTACCGTCTGCTAAAGACTTAACTAACCAAGTATGTGCATCAGCCGATTGTGGTAAAGACACAATCAAATATTTAGCCACCGATTCCATTATGGTTTATCTAAAGGATAGCTCTGGTTGAATTCGAACGCTCAACGAGGGAGCCGGGGGTAGTGCGATACCCATGTATCTGTCTCCCAAACTCCTCCAATCAAATACACCATGGCCTGTAGGCCAATACTATTTGAAATAAGTAGAAAACCACCATATAGATTCAACGAGGGCCAAATAGTCTATTTTGAAAATCTTAAGCATTTCCAAAGACTTTTGGTAGAAAAATACCGGTACCTTTTCGCTGTTCAATATCGTAGACCCAATTATTGATGCCTGCATACAAGCGCGATGTAGTTCTAAAAATTTGATTTTTCAGGCATCACCATAAAGAAGAAAGAGACAATTATTGAAGTACAAATGAGTAATTCATTAGAGGTATGTAATGTTTAATATGAAGATAAAGGATTAGAACAGAGGAACTAACATTCAGGAACGTCTCAAGACTCATTCTACAGCATTTGATGGGTTATTATCATTAATACCTGCCAAATACTATTATGATGATGCTACTCAAGATCAGTGGCAAAGTAAGAAGAAAACGAAGAAAGAATTATTGAAAAACAAACGAGCCAAGCTTGACCCCGAGTCCAAAGAATCTGCCGATGACTATAACAACTCCCATGCCAGTGCAAAAGATGTAATGACCAATAAAGCCAAGACTGCTAAAAAAGTAACTATTCCTTCATTAAAGAAATTTCCCAAAGCAATTCAAGATGCTGATGATTCCATAGTAGAAGAGCAAGAAGATTCCAAAGTACCAAACCAAACAAATGAAGAGGCTAAACAACCTCAGTTAATTCCCGATGATATCATGAAGTCTAACGGTCTGTTAGTATTTGAAGAAGAAACAACTTCAGTTTCAAATAATGGAAAAACTTCGAAACCTGAACCTGTCGCATCTAGTAAAGGAGGAAAAACTTCTGCCAAGAAAGAAATGTCACCAGAAGAAAAACAAAAACGAGAGGAGAATTTGGCCAGATTAAGGGAAAAATTAAATGCCAAAATTACCAGCTTAAAAGAAAAGAGGAAAGCTCCTGGAACACGAAATGGGGGTCCAGTTAAGTCTAGGCAACAAATATTAGAAGAACGAAAGAAGAAAGAGGAATTGATAAGAAAACGGAAAGCAGAAGAAGTTGAATCCGAAGATGAATCTGAAGATGATGTCGATGGTGAAGAAGAAGCCACCGAAAAATCAAATAAAAATGAAGATAATGAAGACGTTCTTTTCGGAAATATAGTTTTCCAAGATGGTACACGGGTCACATCTGATTTATCTAAGATTAGATCCACGGTTGAGAAAAAGAAGAAGAAGGGACCTGCTAATAATGATATTAAGGCACATTTATTAAAACTTGAACAAAAAAAGCAAAGACTTTCTAAAATGACCCCAGAAGAACAACTTAAAGAAAAAGAAAAAGATCAATGGAAAAGAGTCATGAATCAAGCAGAAGGAGTTAAAGTCAAAGACGACGAAAAATTATTAAAGAAAGCTCTTAAACGAAAAGAAAAGAAGAAATTAAGAAGTGAAATTGAATGGAAAGATCGTAAACAAGTTGTTAAAGATACCGTTGCAGCCAGAGCAAAAAGAAGAGAAGAAAATTTACAAGCAAGAAGAGATAATAAGGGTAAAAAGGGTAAAAAACAACCTAGATTAAGAAAGTTTACCGGAGTTGTCAATAAAAAGGCTCAAGGTGGTGGTAAGAAAAGAGCTGGATTTGAAGGAAGTGCCAAATCAAAAGGTAAGAAGAAAAATTAGTTAGGTTTTGCATATAGTCTCTTGTATTATACGTTTGCATAGTTAACCATGTCGTAGGAGTTCCTGGAGCAATGTCGGCAAATGTCGCATGCTGAAACTGGCACAGTTGCCTCGCTCTGCCACACCAAATTCCAGTTAACAACCTGTTGTCGATTTCTTTCTAAATAAATTTATCATTTTTACAATGTCTGCTATTCAAAATCAAATCAAAAGCCATTTGGCTAACATCGATAGTGTATGTTACCAATAAATTCTCAATTGACTTATTTCCGAATAAGAATTGTTACTAACCATTTAAGCTTACTTCAGGTGCCACCATTTTAGGTCATTTTGAATCTCAAACGGGATTACCAAGATCATACGCTGTATTAGCAGCTGTTGGTGTTTATTTTGTTCTCATCTTCTTAAACATTGGTGGTGTTGGTCAATTGTTATCAAATATTGCTGGGTTTGTTATTCCTGGTTACTATTCTTTACTTGCTTTAGAAACTTCTACTAGTAAGGATGATACTCAATTATTGACTTATTGGGTTGTTTTCGCCTTTTTAAATGTAATTGAATTCTGGTCCAAGGCAATCTTATACTGGGTACCTTTCTACTTCCTTTTCAAGACCATTTTCTTACTTTATATTGGTATTCCAACCTTTGGTGGAGCTCAATCCATTTACGCTAATGTGATCAAGCCTTTCTCTCAAAAATACGTTGTTAGTAACACCTCTGTTGCTAACAAGATCGATGAAGCTGCTGAAGGTGTTTCAAGTGCTGTTGATCTTTAAGTGAAATTCACGGCTTCACACTTAAATTTCACTGGTTGATGCTTACTTTTACTACAGTTTCCATTTCTCTTGATTTAGTGCTTAAATATATGTTTTTATAAAGTGTTTGTAAATCCTGCAAAATCAAATGTATCCTCAATGGGACTTCCATGACTTAGGTATTTTGCCTTGATTCTCAATTTAATTTTCCCTCCTGGCTTACCGGTAATTTTCAATACTTGTTTGATGCTTGTACCAGCAGTAATAGAATCTCCTCCTGATGTGGATGAAATGGTTAATTTTTGTGTTTTGGGCACCGCAATGAGTAATTGGAATTGTTCGATGTTATTGTTGACGTTCGTAGATGTGACTTCAGCCTCTATAATAGCCAGTCCATCTCCTGGGAATGATTTTTCAATGAATAAAACTTTAATTTTATCGTTGGAGAATGCTTCAATTCCATTAGAAATAGCATTAACTTGTGGTTGAGCAGGAGATGAATCAAAAAGATCCAAGATGTTTTGGTTTCCATTGGGTTTTGATGGTACTTCAGAAGATCCACTGTTACCGAAGATGTCAGACAATAAATCTGAATTGTTTTCCAATACTGGTGGTTGGGGATTAGGCGACGAATTGTCATCCATTAAATCTAATAAATCATTAGTAGTAGTACCCATGGAAGATGAGCTATGGCTGGTTTGTTGTTTGGGTCTACCACTTCCTTGTAATGTAAGGGTAGCTCGTTCTTTGATTGGTGGTGCTGGCATTCTCGATAATAATCCTGCTTTTAATTGATGGTCTTGAGCAAAAATTTCTTGGAATTCAATGGCCCTAACTTGAATCTCCAAATTTGTATCATAAGTTTTGGAATTAAGAATCAATCTTAGTTTTTCAATTGAGTTTGAATCCTTGAATTTGATTGATAATTTGATAACAGCAGTTAATATAAAAGTTACCAACTGAACAGTTTCTTGTTCAGAGTATGTTGAGTTGTCAATTAAATCCTCTAGAAGCTTGATTATTGAACTTTCTGTAACTGTTTGCTGAACTTTTTTAACTTCAATTGGTTTATTTAATATTAAATCACCGTATTCTCCCACGCACCAAACAGTAATTAAAGATAAGCCGTATTGAGTAGGATCCTCCAAACAACCTTGTAAGAGTTTAATAACTGTATGTACTTTCAATTCGGCATCATTACATTGCATTACCAAAGCCAATATACTAGAAATGATATCGGAAGTGATGAAATTTCCCGAGACTTTAAGCATTCTGATGACAGTATCAAAGTGCCATTTATCATTGGGAGAGTACTTATTAGCAGCGATGATTAGCTGGGAAGTGATAAAAGGTTTTAAATCGTTGTCATTGCAGTTTTCTAAGAAAGTAAGAATTTCTCTTGCTAAAACTCTGATATTTTGGTCATTAAGGATAGCAAAAGACAATTCTAGTGCACGTCTTCTAATGGAAATATCACCATCAGACAAACAGTTGACAATGGTTGAACGATGTCTTTGGACAGCAAGTGGCTCGATATTAATCACGGTTAATAAAGTATCAAGGGCCACATAACGAGTGTTATTATCTTTAGTGGATAAAAATTTACCAAGGATGTTGACACCCAAAATCTTCAAAGACTGGTCTGAATTGATGGCAAAAATCGTCTTAACACATTCATACAAGATAGCATAAGCAGCATTTTTAGCACTGTCTAAATTAGAGGCAACTTGAGTTAATATGTCATTAATTTCTTCCAAGTATTCAGGGGGGCATGAGTCATCTTGTACTAATGTTCTCAAGGTAGTTAATAAAGAAACTTGAGCAAATGGATCATTGATACCCACAACGTCATAATCTGGCATATAACCAGCGGTGGAGAGTCTTTTTAAATGCCCGATAATTTTAGGAATGGTTTTAATTAATGTTGGACGACAATCAGCCACGGTATATAATGACTGAATGAGCCTAGTTGTTCCAAGCAAAATACTTGGATGTTTATCATTGACGATAGTAGTTACACGATCCAAGAAGATTTCTGATAAATCAGGATCTTTTTCAACTAATTTGGCAGCGACAATGATGGCCTTCTTTTTCAAATACACATTATTGGTGGTAGAAATGATCTTATCAACATTAGTATACAAGTCACGAGCAAGTTCAGGAGATGCAATATTTCCTAAACAGCATAATGCCAATCCAACCACATAAGCATTTGGGTGTTGCATATCATTATCCAAAGAGTTGGTAAGTAATGTTAAAACTTCTTGATTTTCATCTAAAAGTAACATGGTAGCCAAATAACCAAGTCTTTTATCTGAAAACCGTGGTGATGCTAACAACTTCAAGCATTCAACTTGACCAAAATGAGTCTTTTCTCCCATAATATATAAGTACAATAGCTTGGATATGTTGATTCGGCGGGTAGTTTGATCTAAGCTCACATCTCTAAATGAAGTACGGATTGCTGCCGATTCTTTCCGAACAACTGCTCTCTCATCAGCAATTGTCTTGGATTTACGAACGGCTTTAATGAATGTTTTTAATGAACCCATTGAACCGATTCCTTATGACTGCCTTGACAAATTAAGATACACAGGTTGTTTTTTTCTACTGAGCGACGTGGAACTCGTGTTGATTTGATTTGGTACGACATCGCGACATTGTCGTGGTTGCACAGTACCAATAGATAAGGCTACTTAATTAGTTTCAAGCTTAAAGAAAGAACTGCATGAGAAGCGAAATGCCTATAAGAATCGAAAAGGTCAATCAAAATTAGGACATTGGTTTGATAGAAAAAGCAGAGTTTAGAACGTTGTTTTATATGCCTTTGATGGGGGTCATTACTCGGGGAAAAACTAGCTTGAATAGCTTGAATACCACTGTGGAAAGACTAAATCTTCGATTCATTTAAACTCGCTCATCAAAGAAGGAGCACTCTAGATCTCAATTACACCTTGTCTTTTACTAGTACCTTCCTATAGTCGTTATGCTTGTATTTGCTGCAAAAAAACGCTCCAACTTTGGAAATGCGCATCTCATCAACTTCGATTTAATTTCATCACTTTCTTCTTCTTGCAAAACTTCATGTCACAGCCTTCAACTACGGCAAAGGTGGTCTTCGAGACTTCGAAAGGTTTAATTACTGTGGAATTGTGGGCGAAAGAATTCCCCTTAGTTTCTCGAGAATTCATTTCTAATTGTCTCTGTAAGCGTTACACAGGCCAAGTCTTCAATAAGGTCATTCAAGATTATGTTATTCAAACTAGTTCAATGGGCAAAAAAGATAGTATAAAGAAAGAGTTCAACTCCAGAGTGAAGTTTAATCAACGAGGTCTTGTTGCTGCTGTTCTCAACGGCAATTCAGCCAGTGTGGATTCCTTTTTTATTACATTGAAAGAGACACCAGAGTTCGATAAAAATTACGTAGTATTCGGAAGAATAGTGGGTGAAAGTATTTATACGGTAATGAAAATAACTCAAGGCGAAATAAGCGGAGATACCCCTATATACCCAGTCGAAATATTGAATGTAGATGTCCCAATCAAGTACTTTGATGATATATCTGTGGAAGACATTGAAGAAAATGAATCAAAGGAGCCCCCAAAGAAAAAACAAAAAGCTCAAGTCAAAATCTCGTTTGAAGAAGAGGATGAAGAAGAAGAAGAGATCGAGGTAAAGATGAGATCCGCCCATGAAACTTTAGGTGATACAAAATTAACAAGTCTGGTGGCCCATGACACAATATCTGATGTGAAAAAAGAAACAGCACCTATACCGACCCAGAATGAGGAAAGTGTTAGACAAGTAGATCAACAACCAGAAGCGGACATAGTCACTAATACAAATGAAGATAATGAAGAAAGTAATTATTCAGAAAAAAGTGGCTCTGAACAGGAGGAGGAAGAGCATGAAGATTCTGTTCCTGTTGCTACCCTCTTTGCTCAGCGTGATCCAATCATAGATCCTATTTTCGATCCATATCTAGATTTGTCTGACAGTGATGACGTTTCCGCTGCTACGCTACAAGATAACAGGCTGAAAATACTTGGCTAAACATATGCTTACTATCAACTAGTCTAAAATATCCATGCAATAAAATTGCGGTAAGTCTTTTTTAACTTATTATCAGAATTGAATGCTACTTTACGTTCCTCGGCGGCTCTCTCCAATTCTTCTCCTCTGGATCTACCAGTAAAAATATCGGCTTCTTCTGGTTTAACAAGCTTTGTTCTCTTGACAACTTTGTGGCCAATGTACATGAAAATGTAAATCGGTAATGGGAGGTATCCAGTAATGAATGTTTTATACTGAAACGGGCCATGGCCAATGAACACAGTGAAATTTTTTATGAGGGCCACTAAACTTAAGAATACCAAAGCAACATAGGAAGGAAATATTCCTCCAAGGGCCTTATATGGTAATTCAGATAGTGGGACATTTTGAGCATATAACGCTTTGCGAAATCTGATATGTGTGATCAATATAGTTATCCAAGTCAACAATCCAAACATAGAGAGAAAACTGACAAGATATTGAAATGCTTGGGAGGCTCCAGTGGAGACCGTCATATAGGCTAATAAGGAGAATAAGAAAGCCAATGCAAGGCCAAAATAGGGAACACCTCTATAAGTTCTTAAGAAGATCTTAGGTGCTTGTCCTCTGGTACTAAGACCGTAGAGGGCTCTGACGCTAACATAAAAATCAGTATTTCCTGAGCTGATGGCAAATATCAAGAAAGCTGCGTTGAAAACATGATTTAATCCTTTGATTTTAGCGTTCACCATTGCAGCTACGAATGGACTTGCTGATGCAGACGTGGTAGATCCAACGGCAGCTATTAATGCTGGATCATTATAAGCAATACAACAACCCAACAAAAATACTGAAACGCAGTAAAATAACACGATTCTGTAGAAAGTGAGTTTCACCGCTTTTGCAATTGACTTTCGAGGATTCCTGGATTCTCCTGCAGTCATACCAATTAGTTCCGAGCCGAGATAAGCGAATACACTATTAACCATGCAAGAAACGAAAGCAACAAATCTCCCTGTACTTCCAGATACTCCTGAATATTCATTAAATGCCCCAGGGTTTTTCCAATATCTAAAACCCCTTCTGTCATGATCAGGAGCACCACCTAACATAATGACTAAAGAGATTATAATAAGGGCAAGAATGGTAAGTACCTTAACACATGATAGCCAGAATTCAAATTCTCCAAAGTACTTTACCCCTAATAAATTGATAGTGATGCAAGTTAAAATTAAAATTGTTATCCAGACCCCAGGATTCAAGTCCAGCCAGTATGAGATTATTAAACTAGCAGCAACAAACTGATTGGCTGTTCCGATGAAAATTTTAAGAACGTACGTCCATCCAAAGGCCCAACCTAAAGCAGGATCTACAAATCTCCCAGTATAACCAATGAAGGTTTCCGTTGTGGGGACGAAAGCGGCCATCTCTCCTACTGCGTTCAAAACAATAAAAACCATAGTTCCTATTAACGTGTAGGAAAGAAATATAGATCCAGGACCCCCGGTAGCCAAAGAGCTCCCTGTACCCAAGGTTAAGCCAGTACCTAGAGCACCACCTATGGCAATCATAGACATATGACGTTCATGCAAATCTGTTTTCAATTCATGTGGAGGATCTTGCTTGGAAGATGAATTCAACGATTCCACATCAACATTAGTTGAGTATTCAATATATTTTGTTTCACCCATGACAAGATAAGTTGGATGCAACAACTGCATCAATTTATATAGTGAAGAAAATATTCATGTAATGTTAATGAACAATAAGTAACTTGGCATTCCAAGGCATTTACAAATTTTACCATTCTTCAATTCTATGGCGCAACAAGGTTTGGTTGCGAATGAATTCCACAGTTAAATCGCCGCATATAGAGATCTGTGGAAGCAGCACATCCCCAATTAGGCATTATTTTGAGGTGAATTTTCATGTATTAATTGCAAACATAAAGAGTGCCAGACACTATACAAATGAATTAAAACAAAGTTTTCAAAAAAAAAAGAGCGTATAAATGCAAATATCCCTAATCAAGTTCTGGGGATGTATATCCAGGTATGTCATCATGGTTATTAGGGAGATTAGACAAGGCGATGGGATCATAAACTGGAGATGAATTGAACCAAGGATGATGCAATAAAGACTTAGCATCATATCTCTCATCCAAATTATAGCGTAAGCATTTTAAAATGAGGTCGCTTATAAGCTTGACGTTGATGTCATTTCTATCAAATTTGTATTTTTCTACCAAAACATCTTCTAAGCTCCAAAATTTGAGGTTTTTGATATTTTTCAAAGCAACGTGATCGCCATCTTTAACGAAAAACTTATTGGATGCTTTACAATCCATTAAATACTCGTTACTAGGAAATTCTCCTAAAAGTTCGATGATTTGGGCTAAATGATCTTCATCTTTATCAAAATTCATACCATCATGAGGATCAAATAAGTAGTCACCAGTAATTAGTTCGAATATAATGCAACCAAGAGACCATAAGTCAGTGGAAGCACCCCAAGTCTTGTATTTTAAAATGATTTCAGGAGATCTATATTGTCTAGTTTGAATTTGGTTAGTGAAATGAACGTTTGAATAGGTAGCATTACCTAAATCAGCAATTTTAATAAATATGGAGTCATCCAATACTGACTTTAATGGTTTCAGACCAGTTATTAGTTGGGACTGACGATGGAATTTCCCATGAGTGATCTGGTTGATATCCCCGTCATATTTCACAAGAATATTTTCTGGTTTTAAGTCAGTATGAATGATTCCTCGATGATGCATAAAATCAATTGATTGAAACACTTGTTTAACAATTGTTTTAATATGATTCATGGGAATTAAAGAAGGATTGTAAATTGGTTGTTTGATTGATTTCATTTGTTCAATCTTACAACTTTTGTATTTGTAAATGAGATGAAGAATATTTTCTCCAAGAACTTCGAATACCATGCAAATATGTTTTCCATTAGGACCCTGGATAAGGAAATCATCATATAATTTCATAATGAATTTTTTACCATCATCCTCATCATCGATGCCACATTCTACATCGAGATCAATTGGATGCATTAATTGTTGTAAGATTTTGATTTCGTCTTCGGCAGCTTCAAAATAATTCTTACTTGATTTAACGATTTTGATGGCCACGTACGTTGTATCAGTAGGGATACCATGATTATCAACAATTTGAGCCAACCAAACGGTAGAAAAATGACCCCAGCCCAATTTACGTAATACCCGATACGTAAATCGACCAGAGCGGTAAATGTCACCGGCCTTGACAGGGTGATAACCACCCTTCTTATAGTCACTAATGGGTTCTTCATAAGCAGGATCAAACACGAAATCTTCTTCATTATCTAATACAGATGTCTTTGGAGATTCATCTTCAGCATCCATCTCAAAATAAGATGTCATTTCACTGTTAGGTAGAGATATACATTCTGAGGTGAATGAAGTGTATCTCTCTTCATCTCTTGGAAGAGGATGATATTGAGGCATAGAAAATGAAATGTGGGAAGTATTGGTTGTATAATTAGATTGTTGATCACTATCTATGATTTGAACGTCAGGATTAGCGGAAATGGTGGTACCAGAAAGAATATCCACGGTATCCTTGTCACTAGTGATTGAATCTATAAAAGGCCGTTTGGCATTGATTTTTTTCTTGAACAATCCTCCCAAGTTGAATTTGGTGATGGATTTTCTGGGCTGGCTTAAATCGATAATTGGTTGAGACTCGCCAGGAGAAGCCTTGATGTTTCTATTGATCAACATCATCGTGACTCTGAACTAGATTCGGATGGGTTGTCTTCGAAGCTTTCAACTAGTAATGAAAAAAAGAAACTGATACTAAAAGTAATTCTTGTGTTCTACTATCGGATTGGAAAAACGCTACTGATCTGATTACAATCTACTAACTTACGGAGTCGGGGCCTAATAAATACCATTGCTAACTAAATGCACAACAAAAAGAATCCCACATTATCCTCATGCAACCTTACATAACCAACAATCCAATCAAAATTAGCCGGGTCACTTCCGGATATTCCTCCCTTCCTAAGCTTATTTTAGTGGTATTTTTTCGGGGTATAAAATTGTGAAATTCAATCGGTACGGCACCATTTTTCTACAGAATACGCATGATGCATAGGGCGGTTTTTACCATCCAAAGAATAGGAGCCTTTACCCTTGAGACAACGTGCGGCCAGCACCCTTTATTACAGAGTGTGGTGGAATGCAATCTACCGATGCCATCACAACCGTCTTATCGGTGTTGACAATCAGTTTATCACAACGGCAATGATTATCGGTTAGTTGACGTAATTATTTTCTTTGGTCTGGTCATTAAACCCGTACCGACTCCTATCGGATATTGGTGACGATCGTAGATCTCCACAGCAATAATAACGGGCGATAGCGGATAAGGGCCACAAACTTAAAGGTTTTCTGGAAGCCACTGTCGGGAGGAGAATTCCCCGGTCGGAAACTTTATATTAACCCCGATGGCATGCGGACATTTTGCAATTGCCGTGAAGCCACTAAAATCAGCCACTAAAATCTGGCGGTTTGTAACGAGGGGGAAAAAGTCCCTTTCGAGGCAGTCACAGGCGACAGGGAAAAGCAAAAAAAGAGAGAGAACCCACGGCGGGAGTCGAACCCGCAATCTTTTGATTAGAAGTCAAACGCGTTAACCATTACGCTACGCAGGCGATCTTTGTGTCAGTTTGGTTTCGTGCTCTCACTACTTGTCAAGGCTTACCGTTAAGTGGAGGGTTGGTCAGTGGTCGTCATTTATTTAAGTTGAATATTTATTTGTATTTACATCTGAACGCTTTTCATATGGACTCGTTCAAACAACCTCGTCTACGTTTCTCCATCTTTGTAGTTGTACGTCTCCTTTACACACACCCTTCGCTCGGCTCCTTCTCTTATACAATACACGGCTGATCTCCACATTAGGTAATACAATATATTGCCATACACATACATGAAGAAAAAAATACAAACTCATCATTCAAAACTGCACTCGAACAGACTCAGAAAGTCCTTATTTGGTTGATTCATGTGCAGTAGGGTCTTGAGATTTCAAAACATCAACGGCTGGTCCCAATAACCTTGTGAATCCAGACTTGCCTAAAGTGGCCACTATGACAGTATCCAAGGCTTCAACAGTGGCTTGACGGGGTAAATCATTTAATAAAGCAACTTCACCAAAGTAATCACCTTTTCCAATCTTTGAAACAACACCATCCTTTTCTTTGACAATTTGACAATTACCACTTTCAATAAAGTAGAAATTTTCACCTTGTTCACCTTCTTTCACAATCTTATCACCTTTATGATAAATTTCGGTGCTTAAGGCATCAGCTAACTTAGATCTTTCATGAGCACTTAAACCGGATAAGACTTTAATATCTTTTAAGAAATCTTCATACATTAGTCTTCTGTTAAAAGTACCTTCC
This sequence comes from Metahyphopichia silvanorum, assembly GCA_030574095.1. NCBI lineage: Eukaryota > Fungi > Ascomycota > Pichiomycetes > Serinales > Debaryomycetaceae > Metahyphopichia > Metahyphopichia silvanorum. Next base: position 407,203 of record JAJMEK010000002.1, on the reverse strand, counting down.
AACAAAATACGACGGAAAGTCAAACGATCTAAAGCCCAGCAAGTGACTTCATTTGATGCAGCAATAGCAGTAGCAGCTCTAGGAGAATTATACATTAAAGCCAATTCACCAAACGAAGAACCTTCACCACTTGAATTTACTTTTGAACCATTTACATAAAAATCAACAGTACCACTTTCAATTATGTAAAAGAAATCACCTTCATCACCTTGTTTGATGATTTCATCATTCTTAGTAAATTGTTTTCTGGTTAATGCTTCAATTACTGTTTTCTTAGATTTATCATCCAATTGTTGGAATAAAAAGTTTGAGGCTAAAGTTTTAGATAATTCAGTCTTTTGAGATAAAGTTAAGTCGTTAATTGGAGGTCTCCAAGAATCAGATTTGAATTTATCAGGATTAAGAGCTTCAGCAGATACAGAGGTTCTTCTATTAGCATTAAAAGCTACGGGAATTTTGGTCTTTGGAGGAGCAGAAGCCGTAGTTGCACTTGGAGTAGATGCAGAAGTTGGATCATTTGGATCAAGTTCAGGAACCGGTTTAGAAGAAGGAGCCGAAGATGATAAGGAATGATCACCCACACCAAAATCTCCTTTGAATAATCCAGCACTATTTTCATGACTTGCCGGTTCCGATGAAGGGGCGGCGCCTCCATGTTGTATTGAATGAGGATCGTTATCACCAAAAGGAGATTTAAAACTAGGCTGTCTACCATTAGCAGTGACACCATTACCAGATCCATTAACATTAATATGATCAACGTCAGGGAATAGATTAATTCCAGCTGCTTTAGCTTTAGATTGCTGGGACCATAATTGAGACCGTTGCAATTCTAATTTAGCGTTGAAGTAGTTGGCACAGAATTGTAAAATATCAATAGGATTCTTAGAGATGATCTCTTTCTGCAATTGATTTAATTCGTCCGTGACAAATTGTTTGGACATGATTGAAATGTAGACCCAAGAAAAGATTAGTCTATTTGATAAAGGGGATTTTTCTATGTTTCAAATGGAGAATGCGAAATTTAGTGGCGCGCGACATTGTCGCGGGGTGTGGGGTGCGTGCGCCAACCGCCAAAAAAAACCCAAACCATCTTGTTGATGCAAAAACATACCTCCGTACACCTCCTACCGTCGGCTTAACCCCGGCCCAACCGTTTACGATTGAAACACGGTCCCGATCTGGGCTACCCACCGTATGTAGTACAAAATGTTTAACTACGCCGTGACTAAGGATCTGAGGCTGACACTTGCTCGAGTTTCCTGTTTCTGCAATATTGCCCTGTGTCGTAAATGAGGTTAATTACCTGTTCATTCTTAGACAGGTAATTCCGGCTCGAGGTCGCAGCCGTGCTTAAATTTGCTGACGTGTCGTTTATATCGCGAGTTTTTCATCCAATTTTTTTCATTTACATAATAATAACTATATAAAATTGTTCTTATATATTGGGATCACGTAACGTGGTGAATAATTATATAATCAAATTATTTCCACGTAATTTTATCCTTCCTGTTCATATTGAACCTCTAGCTAGAAACCTGGAGAAGCTCGTAGAAAAAAAATTGTCCGCGCGCCGCCTAAAATGGGCCACCTATACTTTTTTCACAATGCCACCTCACAGTTTTTGCAATAATATTTATACTTGTTCTTTTCTGCCTATTGAACATTCTGTAAAAATATAAGTTACTACTTATTTATTTCAAAATGAAATTTAATAGTCATAGTCGGTGGATATCGGGACTTACATTGGCCTATGTGTTTTTGGCAGTAATCTTACCATTTTTCGCTAATAATCGTGGAGGTTCCATGGTTAGAGCTGATAATGATACTGATGCTGAAAATTATGGTACTGTGATTGGTATTGATTTAGGTACTACTTATTCATGTGTTGGTGTGATGAAGAATGGGAAAGTTGAAATCTTGGCCAATGATCAAGGTAATAGAATCACTCCTTCTTATGTGGCATTTACCCCAGAAGAAAGATTAATTGGTGATGCTGCTAAAAATCAAGCTTCATCGAATGTTAAAAACACTGTGTTTGATATTAAGCGTTTAATTGGTTTAAAATATAATGATAAAACCGTTCAAAAGGAAATTAAACATTTACCTTACACCATTGACAAAAAAGATGGTAAACCAGTAGTTAAAGTGGAGTATAATGATGAAGAGAAAACATTCTCTCCAGAAGAAATTAGTGGTATGATCTTAGGTAAAATGAAGTCCATTGCTGAAGATTATTTAGGTAATAAGGTTACTCATGCCGTCGTTACTGTTCCTGCTTATTTTAATGATGCTCAAAGACAAGCTACTAAAGATGCTGGTACTATTGCCGGTTTAAATGTCTTAAGAATCGTTAATGAACCAACTGCTGCAGCTATTGCATACGGATTAGATAAGACTGATGGTGAAAAACAAATCATTGTTTATGATTTGGGTGGTGGTACCTTTGATGTTTCTCTTTTATCCATTGAAGGTGGTGTTTTCGAAGTTTTAGCTACTGCTGGTGATACTCACTTAGGTGGTGAAGATTTCGATTTCAAGATCGTTAGATACTTATCTAAAGCATTTAAAAAGAAGCATGGTATTGATATTTCTGACAATACAAGAGCTATATCTAAATTAAAGAGAGAAGCTGAAAAGGCTAAAAGAACTTTATCTACCCAAGTCAGTACTAGAGTTGAAATCGATTCTTTCGTTGATGGTATCGATTTCTCTGAAACTTTAACCAGAGCTAAATTTGAAGAATTAAACATTGATTCTTTCAAGAGAACCTTAAAACCTGTTGAACAAGTTTTAAAGGATGCTGGTGTTAAGAAGGCTGATGTTGATGATATCGTTTTAGTTGGTGGATCAACCAGAATTCCAAAAGTTCAAGAATTATTGGAAAACTTCTTTGACGGCAAGAAAGCTTCTAAGGGTATTAACCCAGATGAAGCTGTTGCTTATGGTGCCGCTGTTCAAGCTGGTATTTTATCAGGTGAAGAAGGTGTTGATGACATTGTCTTATTAGATGTTAACCCATTAACCTTAGGTATTGAAACTACTGGTGGTGTTATGACTACTTTAATTAATAGAAATACCGTTATCCCAACCAAGAAATCTCAAATCTTTTCTACTGCAGCTGATAATCAACCAACCGTTTTAATTCAAGTTTACGAAGGTGAAAGAGCATTAGCTAAAGATAACAATAAATTAGGAAAATTCGAATTGACTGGTATTCCACCAGCTCCAAGAGGTGTTCCACAAATTGAAGTTACCTTCTCTTTGGATGCCAATGGTATCTTAAAGGTTGAAGCCATGGATAAAGGTACTGGTAAATCTGAATCTATTACCATCACTAATGATAAAGGTAGATTATCTAAAGAAGATATTGATAGAATGGTGGAAGAAGCCGAAAAATACGCTCAACAAGATGCCGAATTAAAGGCTAAGATTGAAGCCCGTAACTCTTTAGAAAACTACGCTCATTTATTGAAGGGTCAATTAAATGATGAATCTGAAAATGGATTAGGCTCTAAATTAGATGACGAAGATAAAGAAACTTTGGATGATGCCGTCAAGGAAACCCTTGAATTCATTGAAGATAACTTCGATAGTGCTACTGCTGAAGAATTTGAAGAACAAAAACAAAAATTAATTGATATTGCCAATCCGATCACCTCTAAATTATACTCTGGTGGTGCTGGAGAAGCACAATTTGGTGATGATGATTCCGATGATGATTTCGATCATGATGAATTATAAGAAAGTTTAATTTCATCAATTTGTAAGTATGTTTAAACTCATCATACCCATCATACTCAGAGGTGAATGTGTGTTGTAATTAAATAGTAATAAAGGGATATATACTTTAAATCATTTAAAGAAGGGGGTTGGTTCTCTGAGAACTCTCCACCCATTGTTCGTGGTGCGGAATCCTACCACGAAGTCCACGCTATGACGTAGTCTCCTAAGTAATTTACGTAGTTGAATTGATGGATAGAAAAATTGAATACGTAGTCTGATTTTTCATAATTTTTTGTAGAATCATGTAGATTAACTTTAAAGTTCTTTGGAAACTTCGGAGTTGTCTCCCAGTAATTCCGCTGAAAAAAGGGTATGCTTCAAAAATTTTCCAGACTATAGAAAAAAGCTCACCTAAACCTCAATTTTAAAAAGTTACAAGAACCTCAGCTGTAAAAAAATTTTTTGGTTACTGAACATTTGCATTCGTCATGTCTCACCGTAAACTACAGAAGTATGTGATTCAAACTAAGAGTATTTAAGATGATAATATACTAACTATTATTTTAGAGAGGTTGACGCAGTATTTAAAAAAATTCATGAAGGATTGGATTTATTTAACTACTATTTTTCTCGACATGAAAGTTCCACCAATGATTCTCAACGAGAAAAACTAGAGAGTGACTTGAAAAAGGAAATCAAGAAACTTCAAAAATTCAGAGATCAAATTAAAACATGGCAGCTGAATGATGCAATAGAAGCAACCATTGCTCCTCTGAAATTACAAGAGCATAGACGACTTGTCGAAGAAGCTATGGAATGTTATAAAGATGTTGAAAAAAATTCAAAAATGAAATCGTTTTCTAATCAATCGATAATGTTGGCGGCATTAGAAAGTGGAGAAAATGAATTATCTCAAGAGAGTTTAGATTCAATAGAATTTTTAAACGGAATCATTGAAGAAATTACCGAACAAAATGAAACTTTAGATTCTGAATATGAAAAGTTGTCACTGAAAAAGTCTCGAAAAAACAATGCTGTTGAAGAAAGGAAACAAGAAATTGAAGGTTTCCAAAACAGAAATAACTTTCATATTGAAAAACTAGAGACTTGTATTCAATTTTTGAAAAAAGAAAAAATTGATGCTAGTTTCATTGATGCAATTCAAGATGATCTCAGCTTTTATGTGGAGTCAAATCAAGAACCTGATTTCATTGATGATGAAACTCTTTATGATGAAATATTCAAAGAGGCCAAACAAAGTTCCGAGCGAGCTCCAAAAGAAAAGGAATCTCCTCCTACTGACATCAATAGTAGCATAGGTGAAATATCTGTGATTAAAAAATCTCCTGAACCTTCAGAAAGCATATCGTCCCCATCCCCTCCAGCCACAAGTGTCGTCAATAGTAATAATAACAGTTCCGTTAGTCTATCTCATACCCCTACGACTTCGGCTGCTAAAATATCTCCTTCAAATTCACTAGAATCAAATAGAGTAACAAGGACTCCATCTCTGTCTACCCCAAAGGCAAAACCTGCTCAACTCATACATGATTCAAATGATTCAACCAGTCCAGCTATTATCAAGACCTTGAAACCAGCCGCTGCTCCTCCAAAACCAGTTGGTACTTTAAAGTGGGCTGCGGCTGCTGCTGGTACCTCTAGTCCAGTGACTCTGAATGGCGAAAATGGTCATTCGAATGGTATTATCTCTCAACCCCAAACTAATGGTAATAGCGTCAAGACTGAAGAACCTAAGCCTGTTATTCAACCTCCTCAACCCCCATCCCAGCCTCCGTCCCAACCCCCATCCCAGCCTCCATCCCAGCCAGCTCCACAATCTCAACAATACGCAGAAGTTAATCAAAGACCTATTAACGAAAATGATCCTAACTACAGATATGTTAAAGTATTGCGAAATTCTTCACTTTCTCCTACCGAGTTAGAATTGTTTAGTGATGTTGATTTGCCCAAATTACCCCCAGGAATTCAAGATTTGATTGTTTCTTTCACTGCTACTCGGAAAGTAGGATCTTCACCCCATCAACTAGGCTCTAAATTATTATTAACTCCAAAAGAGTACAATCATTTGAAGACTCCGTTGTTGAAACCATATCTTCCCGAAGCAATTCAATTATCGTCGTCGTACCATTCTTCATCTTTACTTCAAGGCCCAAAACCTCCAGTTCAATTGTTAAAACTACAGTCTTATTGGAATAAGGTGCGAGCTCTGAATCAGTACGATAAATTTGTAGATGAAATCAAACTTTTGATTGCGGCTAACAATCCAGAAAACATTCCATATATTAACGAACTTACTATGGTATTATTTTATGGGTTCTACTACGGATACACTCCTCTTGAAAACCTTATTGCTGAAACTTGTTTATTCATGTTAGGATGGAAACCATATGGAGCTAAGGTCAATGCTAGTTTGAATGGTAGTGGTGATGAATCTCTCAAGAATCTCGGAGAGACTAACAAATTCTTTTACTGGTTTAAGTGTATCAAGAGTATTCCAGTACCTGCTTTAGATGCAAAAGATAATATCGAGTATGGGGACTATCAGGTATTTGACTTATTTGTATGGGAGATTTACGCCAAGTATGGATTCAAGTTCGACGTAAACTTGTGTCAACTTCATCCATCAACCATTATATGCTAGTAATTATTTATACTTACTAATCATGTGTAGGGTTCCGAGTTTAGTATTACAACATCAGACATTTCACCACTTAAAATTGTAGGAATACAGGACGATGAATCCCCTTCACTTGTCAAGATCTCTATTAAAGGACCCGAAGATGTATCTACATTGGTATTTTTGTTCAGATTTATGCCTTCTTGTTTAGCGGTATATTCAACTACCAAACTCTCCATGGGCTCATCCATTACGTAACTGATATCCTGTTCCGTCAATTCTTGTGGAACTTGACTTGTCATGAGAAATGGCTCAGGACTACTCGGAAGTATGGAACCCAGTATATCGCTTTTTGAGGTTTCCATAGCATCATCATCTTCATCATTATCGTCGGTTTGTATAACTTTCCCGTTATCAATTAGAGTGAAATCTGATGGGCCTTCAGGTAAATATAGACCATTGGGAACATCTTCATAGTCGAGCCCCAGAATCCCAAAAAGTTCGAGAGTTGACTCTTTAATTTTGTACTCTTTTTTCAAGTACCCAACAGACCTGAAAGCTTCCATTGTGGTTTCCAACTTGACTTTTCTTGTGATGTTGACGTGACTGCAAAAAATGGATTCTAAATCATGGTGCACGGGTGTATATATACCTTTTTACAGGTGCAGTACCAGGCCTCGGTATGTGGAGAAGATATTATCAGTGACTTTCCAAGGTATTTTACATTATTGATCATGGAGTACTATTCATCGTTAGATGCGTCACAACTTGACTCGGAAACCCCGACATTGTTTGAGTTGATTTCTGCAAATCAATTAGAGCTGTTGTTGTCACCTTCTCTTCGATATATCCTTGTTCACTATACTCAGAGATATCCTAACTACTTACTTCGAATTACCAATCGATTTGATGAAATCAATTTAGTTCTACGTTCTTTTATAGAATGGTATTTCATCAAATATTGGCAAGGTACATTTACTGAGAATTTTTATGGACTCAAACGAGTGAATAGAACTCCTTTATCGGATAAGAAATACAACAGTAGTAAATTGACCCAGTTAGTTCCTTCGATGATTGAAGAAAGACGGGGTTTATCTTCATTACAACTATTTATATCTATATTTGAAGTGACGGGAGTGGCATATTTGGGTGAAAAGTTCAACTATTGGCATGAATTATGGTACTCAAAGTATATCACTAATCAACTCAACTTATCTGATGCTAAAACCAAGAAAGAGTACTATAACATATTATTTCAACGAAAGTTTGTGGAATTGTTTCCAACATTCCAAAGCTTGTTTAGAGCTGGGAATTTTATAACCACTTTGTTGTATTTGGCTGGAAGTTCGAAGTCACCATCTTTATTGACTTATTTATTCAAAATGAACTATTCAAGGCTCAATCAGTATGATTATTCTAAGAACGAACCTTCAGGCCTTCGTACGAAAAAGGAAAAACCACATAGAGTAAGCCCTCCAACAACGGTAGAATATTTATTGAGATTCTTGACCAGGAACTTCACTAAACCTTCGTGGAGAATCATTAAACTTATATTAGGAACATTTTTCCCCGTGGCCATATTTACTTTGAAGTTTTTGGAATGGTGGAATAACTCTGACTTCTCGCTGAAAATTGCTAAGAATGAAGGTAATGTTCTTCAAGAGACGATTCCTCCTCCATCAAGCATTTCCAAGCACCCATTCGCTGAAAAAAGTAAAGTTTATAAGTCAGGATCCAAATGTCCATTGTGTAAAGAAGATATCACAAATCCTGCTATCATCGAGACAGGCTATGTTTTCTGCTATACATGTATCTATAACTACCTTTCAGAATCCCATAAAATTGTCAGCGAAAAGGCAGCTCAGCACCAGGAAGACAGTGACGAAAGCGATAGTGACAATAGTGATGGAGATAATGATTCAGATGAAGATGAGGATGATACAAAACTTCCGTCTACTGAACAAAAAACATATGATTTGAATAAAGGGGGACGGTGTCCTATTACCGGAAAGAAACTTTTAGGCTGCAAATGGAACCCACTCAAGGAAGAGTATGAAATTGAAGGTCTTCGCCGCTTAATTTTCTAAGCATGATTTTGACTCGATGGTCCTATGTAATATATAATGGTATATATTTCAACTAATCAATAATGATTGTATGACCTTAATTAAAGATGTGCCAATCATCATCAATTTTCTGTGGCTCCATTTTGCAACAGCGCTGATAAAAGAAAATTTATTACCTCCACGTTTTTCACCAATGTCATTACAGGCCATCAAATTCGACAGACAAAACATCAGGTTGCAAATATTGGATCAACTTCTAATTCCATATTCGACCAAGTATTTGGATATTAACCTGATTGAGGATGCTTTCCAAGCCATTCTGTCTATGCAAGTAAGAGGTGCTCCTGCCATCGCAATTGTGGGTGCTTTTTCTATCGTGATCCAGATCAAATCCTTGTTAGGATCCAAAACTTCAATTCAAAAGCTTATTCTGGATATAGACTACCTTGTGACTTCTCGACCAACTGCAGTAAATCTTTCCAATGCTTGCTCGGAGCTTAAAGATCTTTTAAACTCCAAGTTCAAAGGTGATGACTTAATTTCCTCTGACGTTCTTGAAGTAGCTTTTAATTATGCTACTAAATTATATGACGATGATTTGAGTAATAACTATCGAATTGGTGATAATGGGGTGAAGTATATTGTCGACACATTAAAGCAACAAAATTTTAAAGGTGCCTTCTCCATAGTTACTATATGTAATACTGGATCACTTGCTACTTCTGGCCATGGAACTGCCTTGGGAATCATTAGGTCGGTTCATAAACAGCTTACAAAAGACTCAGGAAATGAATTCTGGCTTGATCATGTTTTCCCTCTTGAAACAAGACCATATAACCAAGGTGCCAAGTTGACAACTTTTGAGTTGAAGTATGAAGCCATTCCATTCACTTTAATTTGTGATAATATGGCATCATCATTGATTGCTACCAATTCAGCTAAAGCCCCAGTGAAATTCATAATCGTAGGTGCTGATAGGATAGTGGAAAATGGTGATACTGCCAATAAAATTGGTACTTTTCAATTGGCAACCATTGCCGACTACTTCAATAATGCTAGAAACACCTCCATCAAATTTATTGTGGCCGCTCCTAGAACTACCATTGACTTAAAGACTAAGACTGGTAGCTCGATTGTGATCGAAGAGAGACCCTCGCATGAATTGACCACGTTGAAAGGACCTGTTCTTCGGGATGATTCTATTGGGGAAAAACAAACTGTAGGTATTGCAACACCTGGTATAAAGGTATGGAACCCAGCATTTGACGTCACTCCTCACGATTTAATTCACACTATTGTCACCGAACAATCTATCCACGTTAAAGATGAAAACGGGGATTTCAATTTACATAAATAGATAATAGATGCTATATTATATTCTAAGTACATGATATATGGCAATCAGCTTCCGGTAGTTGTATCACTTTCAGGTTTAGGCTCTTCCTTGACTTCTTCTGGCTCTTGTTCCTCGGACTCTGGTCCTTGAGATTCTGCTGCTTTGGAATCTGCCTCTTTTGAATCTACCTCTTCTGAAATTTCCTTCTGCTGTTTATCATCATCTGCAAATACCGCAAGCAGTTCCTCATTAAGAGCTTCGTCATTTGAAACTTCAAGTTCAGATGGTATTTTTTCTGACGATTTTACCTCAGGTGTCACTTCTAAAGAACTTTCCTTCTTTTCCTTTGGAGTCTCTTCCTTAGGGGCCTCTTCCTTAGGGACCTCTTCCTTAGGGACCTCTTCCTTGGGGACCTCTTCCTTGGGGACCTCTTCCTTAGGGACCTCTTCCTTAGGGGCCTCTTCCTTAGGGACCTCTTCTTTAGGGACCTCTTCTTTAGGGACCTCTTCTTTAGGCTCTTCCTTTTTAGGCTCAGGTGTACCTCTTTCTTCGGTAATATTCCTACGCATTATGGCTTCCATTTGTGTATCCTCTATCGTAGGTAATGAATTAACGTTCTCCCAAATTATCTGACCAGAATTACCATATCCTGGTAATTCACATAATTTTACTCGGAAATAATCAATGTCTTTCAAGAGAGAATGTTTCTCGTTAAAATCTTTGAATTGTGGTAGTTTGGTACAATAGCACTCAATCAATAGTTTCTTATAGTTGTCAAATATCCGCAGAAGAATTAAGCCACATTTGGCTTCTGATAAATACTTTGATAGCACTTTACCCACTGTTGACGTTTCCTTTACCAAGGTTTCCATGTAAGGGTGGCATTGTTGAGGATGTTTCAATGGTTCAGACAAGTTAATTGCAGGAATATTTTGAGTATGAAGTATGGTTCGATCATACATTATTGATACCAACTTGGAGAACAATTCATTTTCATGGTCTTTGTAGTTACTGATCACTCGTTCAAATGTAGGTTCTTCTGGTTGTACATGTGATGGTTGATTAGAGGGTGGTGGACTTGCTCTTGCAAATTTGAATACAATTTTGATATGATTGAGCAACTCATGAGTGAACTCAATAAATTGAATACACAATGCTAAGTGTTTCGTAGTAATGTGTTTTAACCCTGCAGTTCTAGTGGCACCTGCACTAAGCACAGACTGTGAAGTTTTTGAGTTTATAAGCTTGAAAAGGTTGAGAAGACTAATTTCAACTGAATGGTTCCTTGATGGAAAAATTTTGCTTATTATGATATAGTCCTTTGTTTGATTAATGATGCTGATAGCAAGTTTAGGAACGAGGAAAGCCTCTGACTCAATCTGTAATCTGATCAGCTCAGGTTTTTGTTGATTATCATTACTTTCACCCTGGCCATGTTGTGAGCTGTCATAAATGTCGAGCATTTGAAGCCAATGGTTACCAGCATTTCCTGATTTACCGTTTGTGTCAATATACTCAGCATATGATAATACCTCGTTGAGAACTGTTTGACTTTCTTGAGCTACCTGTGGATCTAAAACTTCCTTCCAAACTTCACGATCACATTCGCTTGCAAAGCGCTTCATTGAATTCAGGTGAAACCTGTGAACAAAATAGCCAACGTGATTCTTAACCCAGTCATTTAATGAGCTCCCCGGGCCATTAGCAACAAAACCAGGATTAACAAATTCACACTCTTGAAGATAGGCAGACGAGTATGAGTAAAGACGAAGGTAAGAATGTAATGGCAAATCTGCAATTTGTTCCAGGCGAACATTTATGACCTTTGTTAACCTTATTTGGGTCAACTCAATGGCTCTATTAATTGCAACAGTTATATCCAAGGAAATTACATCAATACTTTGGGATGCAGAAGGCGGAAGTGCAGTTAGGGCCAAATCTAATAGAATTTTTTGATGGGCCGTAAGACGACGAAGGCATTCAGAGAGCGATGCATAAATTTTCACCATCATTGATTCGAATGCTTCTGGAGATAATGAACGGATGTTTGTGGATAATGAATTAGAGCCTGAGGACCCAGGTACTGACGAAGTAACAGTGGATATATCTGAAGGTATTGGAGATTGCCTTGAAGGAGTATTAGACATATCTACCAGAGACGCGTCTTGTTTATTGATGGGAAGATTCAACTTGATTATATCCTTAATTTCAGTAATTATTCTATCTTGATAAATGGAATACGCTTCGGAAATGTGACCAGATTTAGATAAGCTCGTGACAAACTCTTGAAGTTTTTGTTTCGTGACTTCATTAATCAATTGGTATGATTTGTTGAAAGGATCATGGGCATACTTTTTACTTGAATCGATGGAAATATAAATTCGATTGAACGTTTCAGACGGTGAAATGGATTGATAATGATCTCTCAAATCATCCAATAAAAGGTCAATAAAGTCATTGATATACCCTCTTGAACACTCATGTTTTAAAGTGGTTAAATTACGTTTGAGTTGATTTAATGCAGGTAAATCTGATAAGTCAGACAATGGATAGTTAAAAGAAGGATAATATGAATCATCATCTATTTCTGAGTAGTCCTGTTTGTCGATACCTTTGATTAGATGCTCCACAATCAATATTTCATTGAGACACTTGCTATGATCTCCAGCTTTGAAAAATTGATTAGCCAATTCAAAGTATGAAGTAATGTATTGTAATTGTAAGATTGAAGTTTCTAATTCCTCCACTTTAGTTCTCTCATTTAACTTATCAAGAATATCTAAACCAGTTTGAGATTGTTTATTTTCAAGGAACTCCAATTTGTTAGTGATACGGTGAAAAGTATCCATGCAAGACTTTGATTGAGCCAGAAGGTGTTGAATGTCACCAAGAGTGTTAAAGAAAGAATCAGATGACTTAGATATCTCTTTAATTAATTTGACTTCAACAATATCTAAGTAATGGGATAATTTATCTTGAAGTTCAGTGTTTCCAACCAATTGAGTGATATTTTCATCTCCTGAGTCATCGGGGAGGATCTTACAGCCTTCGATAACTTGTTTAAACACCCTAGGGTCATCAAGGCGAAATGATTGATCAAGATAAACTGGAGGAATCAATGAGTCAATGTCAACGTCTTCATCGTAAGGGAGAGTTTCTTGGAAATTGGATATGGAAGATGAGTTAGATACCTGACCTGAGGGCCTTACTAAAGTTTCTTGTTCTATGAATTTTTGAAGGGTATCTTCAGTTAGTCGTTTATAGCTCAGTTCAAAACTCTTATAATCTGAGGACAATTCCTTTATGAGTAAATCTTCCAAATCTTTATTGGAGACCTTTTGGTGAAGCTTCAGCAATTGAATCTGTGGTATATCCTTGACGGTTGGAGAATTAACATTAATTACCGTGGTTTGACCTCCATTAACGGTTACTGAAGTTTTAGGATATCGTTTACGTTTTAAACGAGCAACATCCGAGCCATTAGTTAATTCAAAGATTGAATTAGGACCCAAAGGAGAAAAAGTTTGATCTTCAGTCCCAATATGATGATTTGCTCCGTTGAAAAATGCCGATGACAGGAAACTACTGTCTGCATCTATACTGGTTCTATGAGAAAGAAATGACCCCGACATTCTTCGATTGTTAGAGCCATAGACGGTAGAAGATTCCGATTCGTTAGCAAGATCGTCATTGAGATTCACACTACTTTCTATCGATGGTCTCATCGGCACCACTAGGCCGCCGTGACCATTGGAGTTCACCGATGATTTCAGCGACATGGTGTTGGTGATGGATCAAATTTGGCGCACCGTGTTATTGAGGCTGGAGTGGACTTGTGTGCACGTGACCGGGTGTTGGCAAACGACTTTGGATTTACAAGATGCTCATTTCTCACCTGATAGTTTATTAGTAATAGAAATAGGAAATGGCTTGTGGAGGAGACGAAACCAACTGTACTTCATGTTCAGTTAAGAAGGAAGAACCTAAACCTAAACCATGTTGTGTGTGTTTAGACGAAAAAAAGCAGCGTGATGAATGTTTGCTTTTTAATGGACAAGAGAGTGGAAAGTGTAATGAGTTGATTGAAAAATATAAAGTTTGCATGAAAGGGTTCGGATTTGAAACCCGTTAACATATAGATTAATCTTCATTAAAATAAATAAGTATCTTGTAAATAGCTATAGAAGGATAAATATGATGATGTATAATTAAATTTCCCCGGTGTAGTTACCTATGTAGGTAGGCTTTAACTGACCACTAAACGTATCTATGATTATTATGAGCAGTCACATATATGTGGATTTGGGTAGGCGTATTGATCGTTTTCGTAAAAATAGGCTATGGGAATGTCCCGTAAGACTTGGGTGGATCTCTCGGTGAAGACGACGGTGAGGAACTGGTTGGTAGACTCGAGTCACTTTGAACGATTTCTTCAATGAGCCCCGATATCTCAGCAGCACTAAGTCCCTCGTCAGCCATGATCTGTTGGGCTGTGACCTGAGAATTATGATGATCCTTCGTGTTGAATCTGTCGATTAGGTTGCTTTTGATGAAATTATCAACCAATAATAGCTGTAAGGTGTTCATGAGAATAGGAACAATAAACATGACTATAAATATTTCAAACTCATCCGGATAGTCATTCAACCATATTAATAGCACATGACTGGTAAACCATAATAACGGCTGATCAAATATTTCGAGAATTCCATATATGATGACTTTAGTTACCATCAATGAAATAAAATAAATACTTAGTTGCTTTAAAAATACTCGAAATGACGGTTTATGAGGATTAGGTCCATATTGTCCTGACTCAATTTGACGAATATCTAAATACTTCCGACAGAAAAATGTCATTGTGGTGAATACCAAGTATAACACATATACCCCTATAGTACAATCAAACACAATATTAAGAAAATACCAATCACAGGGATCATCGCCATCGTTATTATCATTGCTATCGTCAAAACTGGTCACCATATCTTCACCTTTAGACTTCAATATAGAAATCATCACATTCACAACATGAATCCCCATGGCTCCAATTATTTGCTTGGAAACATCAAATGTCCATACTGGCCAAGTTCTCCTTACTGGATACTCATAAAATCTCTTTATAATTAATGCTGAAACACATAAAAGCCCTAAAAATGCTTGGGTTAATAAAGAGAATGTTCCAATCAACTCACATTTACCATCATCATCTCCTTGGTTCCCTCTAGAATAGGTGGTTGCCATAAACACGTTACCACATCCAAATTGCATGCTAAGAAACGTGGTCTTGGTTACAATAACGGCAGCCTGATAAGATATTACTGCGCGGTGATAGAAAAGTAGCGACATTTAATCACCGCTGGTTAAGTTTTCCTCGTCAAGAGACATCATCCACGACATTATCTAGACTATGAATGTTACAAATATATATTAGAATGTTTTATATATAAGAAGAGGTATCGTAAAGATGAGGGGTACTTTTCGTAAATCATAAAGTAAAGTTTACTCTTGTTTTTCATTTTTCCAGTTTCCTAAGAAATGATTGGCAAGACCTTTGGCTTGACCAACAAAATTTTTACCTTGGCCTGATTCCAAGTGACCATGATCTTCTTCAGGGGAAGGACTTTTTATCCCATTGATATCTGCAATTTGAGAAAGTGAAGCATAACTGGTACGAGTTTTATCATGTGGGGATTGGCTATCAATGGCCATGGGTGGTGGACTAGCATCTTCAATAAATTCTTCATCTGATTCACTTTCAGAATCAAAAAGGAATGTGTTTTTTTTATTGGGTGGAACAGCTGTATAATTCTTGGTTTCATTAGGAAATGCATTATCTGAATTAATATATGGTGATACCGGACTTGACTTTTTTTGTAATTCAGATGAAGGAGACGCTGTGGACCGCTTTGGTTCTAATATTGGCGGAGAACTTGCTCCATGTGAGCTATCTCTTGTCTGTGAAGGTGATGAAACATTAAAGAACAGTTCCGACAATTTACTCGATGATTCTTTGTTCTTTGATAATTCACCAGGACCTCCAACAAAAAATTGACTAGATAATGAATTAGATGAATGCGGCTGTTTTGACAAACTAGTAGTAGAGTGATTAGGGTTCATTTCTGAAAAAGACCTGGATACTGGCTCTGGATTGTGAAATGATTCTGGGAAATGTCCCTCGTCCTTAGAAGAAGTCATGGTATGGCCACCAAATATCAGTTGCGCCAATGATTGACTTGAATTTCGGGCACTGATTGATAACCCTTCTTCTTCCAGATCCGAATTAGAGTCAGATTCCGATCCATCATGACTTAAGAAGTCGTTTTTGGCTGAATCGTCTAATAAGGAAATAGGTAATTTCTCCAGTTTTTCTTTCCTATCATTCACTGAATGTTGAGGAAACAGTTGGCTGTAATTAACACTGTTAATAAGAGATTTATCCATGACTGGTAAACTTTTATCAAAATCTTCGTTTTCAATGATTTCATAGTCAAAATTAGAACCCAATGCAATTTCATCGGGAACATCGACTACGTCTGGAGGTTTAACTTCCTTGGAGGTATTATTGTTTGCTCCATAAATAGCATGATTGGGGTCAACAGTGTAAACACTATTATAATCGTAGTAGTAATCATAACCTCTACTACTGTTATTATTGACATTGTGAGACAAACTGGAAGTGTAAGGATTTTCCTCGTCACTTTCTTCATCAGAAGATCCATAATTTAATGCAGTTGAAGGGAGTAAATGGATTGTTTTATAGACTTTGCTATTGTTTGTCGAGACAGATTCAGTGTCTTCAGTATTGTCATTTCCATTTGCCGTTTCTTTAGAAATAGAAGAGGCAAGCCCTGGTACTCCCATTGAGGATGTTGGTGATTTGACATTCAAGAAAAATCCACCTTCATCATCCTCATCTTCATCATCTGTATCTTCATCATATTCACCATCGAAATCATGGCTTGCAGCACTTCCTCCGTCTTCATATATGTAGCTTTCTTCTTCATCTTCGTCGTAATAATAGTCATCATTGGAATCATCATATTCATCATCGTAATCAGAATCATATTCATCAACAGCAATACATTGTTGAACTTCACTATTGAAATGGATATGACGGTCTTTCTTGGAAACTTTTGTATCTTGTGATTCATCAGAAGATTTATTAAGATCTTGTTCTAAAGTTTCAGATGTATGCTCATGGGAATCTGTTTCATCCGGGGTACTGGAAGAAGCAGCTGATGCTTTTTGGTCGGCAACCAATTGGTTTAAACGATCCTTTAAGGACGTTGTACTAGCATTTGCTAAGTCGGTCAAATTTGCAGAACTGTTATTGGCAGAATTAGCAGTTGATATGTTATACTGACTGTTCAATTTAGCTGATATGGCGTCATAATCAAAATATTCAGGAGGAGCATTAGCTTCATTACTATCAGAAGTTTCAGCATAATCATGATCGTAATTACTATTGGCAGCATCAATTCTTTCTTGTAATGATCTAAATTCTTTATCTTTCATTCTATTGGTTGCCAATTGTAATTTAAGTAAGTTCAGATGACTGATCATCATATCCTGAACGGTTCTTTTCTTGAGAATTGGTTTAGGACCTTTTCTAGATTTATCAGCAATTGAAATATCACCAGCAACTGCACTAGTTGCGGTGGTTTCACGCTTATGATCTTCATTATTAGTTGAGCTATCATTTTCTTCGTCTTTCAAAATAGGACCATAAAGCCAAGTAACATCACTATCTTTTGACCAATTGACTACTTCGGGGCTGATTGTTTTCAAGTTTGAACGCCTTTGAGCCCAAGTTCTCCAACTTGCATTTTCTAGTCTAGCCGAATTAGCAACATCTTTTCTTTTAGAAATGACGTACCTCCAAGAACGAGAAATATCAAATACATCCCATTGATGAGAGAGATAATCAACATGTCTTTCAGGTTCTTCGGCAATATCAGTATCATCATGAGGCAACATTTCAGGAGATTTAATGGTTACCACTGGGGAAGGGGATTTTGTTGAAGATGCAGCGGAAGAATTCAGAGGTACAGCAGATAGAGGAGAATCCGATTCATCAACAATTGCATAATCTTCTTTTTCCTTATTCTGATTAGTTTGACGTTGAATGATTTTTTCTTGTTCTGAAGGATCAATAAATTCATCGAGTAAACCTAATGACCTGGTTCTTTTTAATTTGAAGGTTGTATTTTCAAAATGATCATCATCTTCTGCATCAATATGTTGAGATGTGGTTGCCCCACCGGCAAAAACATCACTTAGATTCGTACTGGATGACATTCTAACTCGAATGATCCTGAACAATCAAGTGGTTTATATGTGATTAAATTAATTGAATGAGATTCGATATAAAAAATCTATTCCCAAAAATGTTGGGGTTAATTAAACACAGTTGAAGTCTTTCAACTAACTAATCAATTATAAAGTAGGTGATGTAATGAAATTTTATTATAAATGATTCGAGTCTTAATAACCCTTGTATTTAAAATTAACCCGGTTGGTTCTCCACGTTTTGACGGTTCGAAAAAAGTTTATGTTATTCCTACTTTTTATGGGGGTGTCTGGTGCTCACAGTTCTTGTGCCATTTGCTGGTATATTATGGTGCACGACCTCCTCCTCTGGCCATGACCCGTACCCTCAATGTCCGCACCCGAATTATTCCCTATTGTGCACCTGCAGGGCATCGGAATTATTCGAGTCATTGGTTGACGAGGGTAATAAGCACGAGTCACTGGGTTAATTATGGCGGTATTTTATCCGGAAACTCACGGAATCGTAACGTTGCATTGGCCATTGCAAATGCTTCACCAAGAAATTTGGATCGGGTCAATGTATGCCCGTTATCATGCTAATTAACGGATTCTTCGCCTGGGTTAACTGGAGCTTAACTACTGATCTTTAGCATTTATAGTTGCGCTAATCTACGGGCTAATATGGCTCCGTTTCCAAGATGGTGAAACTAAATGTCGCGCTAAAGATTAGCGTCTGCAGCCAAGTTTGTCGGAAGAAAACGCCCACAGTTCCTGTGTAAAAAGGAGGGAAGGGAAGAAAA
This sequence comes from Metahyphopichia silvanorum, assembly GCA_030574095.1. Taxonomy (NCBI): domain Eukaryota; kingdom Fungi; phylum Ascomycota; class Pichiomycetes; order Serinales; family Debaryomycetaceae; genus Metahyphopichia; species Metahyphopichia silvanorum. The sequence continues at coordinate 388,363 of JAJMEK010000002.1, read as the reverse complement.
AAAAAATGATTCTGCCCAGGATCGAACTGGGGACGTTCTGCGTGTTAAGCAGATGCCATAACCTACTAGACCACAGAACCGATTGTTGTTTTTTTTTGCGGCGATTTTCAAGTTGATTACTATTTTATATAATATTGGTATTTGCTAGACGGGTACCTTAAAAATAATTGTTTACTCCTTGAAACAATAATAGATTCTGGGTGTATATTTGAAACTAGGCCTAGAGCTTGTGGTGGTGCCCACTCTGAACCTGACAGGAAAATGAGGATTATGCAAAAAAATGAGTAATTGTTAATTTACTATGAAAATTGGGTGGTACTTAGATGTTTGTAATGATATTTCGTGATGAAACATCTTTTTTGCGATTTTCTACAAAATTTAACAAAATTTTCATACACCATAAAACATAATAAAGGGTCAACATATATCAAGAATCGCCAATTCTAGATATCTTGTAGTGTTTCCGAGGGTGAATTCTTGTTGGCTCAACGCATTAGCTGAAATTGTAGTTTTTTGACTCTTTGAGTAATCTAGCTTACACCTTTTCTTGCAAGAAGGAATCTTCCCATCCTCCTATAGCATCTCGTCACTATTAATGAAATAATGAAAAATATTAACATATATATTTGTGACTTAGGTACCGGTCCTGTCTTCAAACACTACCGGTCGACTTTTGCGGGTATAAACTTTTATTGTGGTCGCAAGTTTTTTTTGCAGCCACAAACTTCTTCCTTTTCTTCTTTTTAAGAGTACTTCTAAGTCATGATTGCTCCCATTGCTATCCAGTCTGCTATATCACCACCCCAAACCTCATTTTTTACTGGCTCTAAGGCCTCCTCTATTCTTTCTGCTGAACTGTCTATTCATTCCAAGTTAAATCCTAGCATTCTGCCGAATCTTTTGCATTGTGAATACCTACGAGAGTTACCTTTTTATCCAATCAATGATCATTCATCTAAAAATCCCGAATTAGACTATACGTCGATGGAGTTGATGCTTGATGGTCATCCTAGGACAAAGTTAGCTCATGATGGTATCCACAGCGTATTTTCATTAAAAATTTGCTGCTCCAACGCTCAACAGATGGCAAAATTTTTGAAATTAACTATGGGGTTTGAACATGTTGCTTATAAAGGATTAGAGACAGGCTCTAAGAAAATTGCCTCTCATGTTATAAGAAATGGGAACGTTGTTTTCGAAATTGTGAACACCTTATGTCAGATGGCGGAAGACTTTACTGATCTTTCTTATAATAATATGTCTCTAGATAATAAAAGTTTCAGTCCTACTTTGACAAAGGAAGATCAAGATTATCAAGATACTGTATTAACTCCTGATAGTTGTGAATCTGTGACTGAGTCAATGAAAGAAAAAACTTCAGGTACCGTCAGGACTATTTATGATGTATTGGATGCCCGTTCGATTCAAGACTTTGTTTCAAAGCATGGAGATGGCGTGTGGGACATATCATTGCTTGTTTCTAATATCGAATTAATGTTTAAGAAGGCTGTTGATGGTGGTGCTGTTATGATTAAGCCAGTACATGTATGTCAAGACGCTTTTGGTACAATCAAGACAGCCACAGTCGCTATTCCTAATACAGATATACGTCATACATTGGTGCAAAATATCAATTACCATGGACCATACATTCCGGGGTTCATACTGGCAAAGGGATGTCCAAGCCCATTCAGTTCCAGTACTATTGAATTAGCAGAAATCGATCACTGTGTTCAAAACTATACATGGAATGAAATGATGGTTTATGCAAAGCATTATACTAGAATCTTTGGATTACACAAGTTTTGGTCGGTTGAGGAACAAGACATTGATACCGGAGAATCATCATTACGATCGGTTGTTATGACATCGAGTAATGGTAAACTCAAAATCCCCATTAATGAGCCTGCCAAAGGTAAAAAAAGAGGACAAATTGAGGAGTTTTACGATTTCAACGGAGGACCCGGTATTCAACATGTTGCTCTCAGAACTCATGATATTATCAACACTGTCAAGGAAATGAAGTCTCGACTTGTTGAGTTCAATAACATATCAGACAGGTATTATGAGACGTTGCGGCAACGATTACTGCAGCACCAAATTGAGCTTTTTGAGAATTTCGCAGCCATTCAAGATCTTGATATTCTTGTGGACTTTGACCCCAGTACCAAATACGTTCTGGGAGACGGCAAAGTCCGGTGCCATTACATTCTACAAATTTTCACCAAGCCTGTGAGTGACCGGCCTACTTTGTTTTTCGAAATCATTCAGCGTCACCATCACGACGGGTTCGGTAAGGGAACTTTCAAAGGGCTCTTCGAATCCATTGAAGCTCAGCAACGACTTAGAGGTACGCTCACTCCTTATTAAAGAAGAGAAGTGTCTTATAAATCTCGCCTCTCTAATATATAGTTTCGAATATATGTTTCTGTAGGTAGTTACCTTCGTTTTCACTAAAGATGTGGTCCGGGGTTTGGTGCAAGGCAGACCTCATCGCCAGTTTCAGCTGACTTTCCGCGGGACATGATTTGTCAGTTGATGCCGATTCTGGCCACGATCAAATCTGCTATTCACCTCCAATTACCTAACAGAGATCTTCAAATCACTCCCAATTTCTTATTGATGAAATCAACTTGATTGCTTAGACTCCTCACTATTGTCAAAATATGTTAGTTCCTTCTCCAACCTTGCCTAGTTAGGGAATACGATCCCCACCTTTTGAACCTGGCCGCACTACTCTGTCTTATGTTTTTTTTGTTTTTTTCCTTCGCATCCGCTAACGCCTGTCGTGGAGCCGCAAAAAAGAAAAAACCTGGTCTCGAGTTTTTATGACTGATTTTTCAATCTTTATAATCTTTCTTTTATAGTTAACATGGAATCGATTACTCGTGCTTCTATGAATGTTTGTCCTTTTGTTAAGTCTAAGTCTGTTCAGGCATTACGTCAAATGTCTCAGACTCATTCTTTGACTAAACAAGCTGGTCAATGCCCTTTTATGAAGGCTGCTTTGTCTGCTAGACAATACTCTTCTGCTACTAGACCAGTTAATGCTACTGCTGCAAGTGCTGCTTCTGCTAAGTCAACCCCTTATTCATTCAAGGCTGATAACTTGACTGAAAGTAAAGTCGATTTAACTAGTAAGGAATCTGCTTTTGATTATGATGGGTTTTTAACTAATGACTTGTCTAAGAAAAGATCGGATAAATCTTATCGTTTCTTCAACAATATTAATCGTTTGGCAAATGAATTTCCTAAAGCCCATCGTACCAATGAAGAAGACAAGGTTACTGTTTGGTGCTCCAATGATTACTTGGGAATGGGGAAGAATGAATCAACCTTGACTGCTATGCGTGAAACTTTGGCAAAATATGGTGCTGGTGCTGGTGGAACCAGAAATATTGCCGGGCATAATAAACATGCCATTAGACTTGAATCTGAATTAGCCACCTTACATAAACACGAGGCAGCACTTGTTTTTAGCTCCTGTTTTGTGGCTAACGATGCCGTTTTATCATTATTAGGTCAAAAAATGAAAGATTTGGTTATATTCTCCGATGAATTAAACCATGCATCTATGATTCAAGGTATCAGAAATTCCAGAGCTAAGAAGGAGATTTTCAAACATAATAATTTGCAAGATTTAGAACTGAGACTAGCTCAATACCCTAAGTCTACTCCTAAATTGATTGCGTTTGAATCGGTTTATTCAATGTGTGGTTCCATCGCCCCAATTAATGAAATTTGTGACTTGGCAGAAAAATACGGAGCTTTAACTTTCTTAGATGAAGTCCATGCTGTTGGTATGTATGGTCCTCATGGTGCTGGTGTTGCCGAACACTTAAATTTTGAATCCCATTTGAAAGCAGGTATCGCCTCTCCAGCTGAAAAAACAGTGGTGGATAGAGTTGATATGATCACTGGTACTTTAGGTAAAGCTTTTGGTACTGTTGGTGGATACGTCACTGGTAAAGCTCACTTAATTGACTGGTTTAGATCCTACGCCCCAGGGTTTATTTTCACCACCACTTTACCTCCTTCTATCATGGCGGGATCCACCGCCTCAATTAGATATCAAAGATCAACTTTGATGGACCGTATTGCTCAACAAAAGAACACTAGATATGTCAAGAATAACTTGAATGAATTGGGTATTCCTGTCATTCCAAATCCTTCTCATATCGTCCCAGTTCTAGTAGGAAATGCTGCTGATGCTAAGCAGGCATCAGACTTATTATTAGAGAAGCATAAGATTTACGTCCAAGCCATTAACTTTCCTACTGTCCCTATCGGTCAAGAAAGATTAAGAATCACTCCTACCCCAGGTCATGGACCAGAAATCCTGAATCAACTTATTGAGGCGGTCGATTCAGTGTTCAATGAATTGTCCTTACGTAGAATTAACTCTTGGGAGAGTGAAGGAGGATTATGTGGAGTTGGTGAACCAGATGCCCAAAAAGTCGACCACATCTGGACAGATGAACAATTGAGCTTGACTGATGCCGACTTAAACCCAAATGTTTTTGATCCGGTTATCGAGTCATTAGAAGTCAGTTCTGGAATTAAACTCTAGGACCAATGATAATCACTTATTCTATTTATTGTCTATCTCTCTCTTTTTTTTATGTGAGACTCATTGGTCTGTTGGTCAAAGGATGTGGAACTTTTTTTTGGGGGATGATTTGACACCATATGCCCTTTTAATCTTATTTACTAATAAAAACACAAAAATACTTAATTCAAGCGATTCAATTGTAGCTTTTCCTTAGTTTGTAGACATTTTGGTGAAAAATGGTGTATGGATGTTGTTCCCATTGAGACGCGGGTCACAAATCAAAACAACATCTAGCCGCTCTCTACTCATCTTAAATCGATAATTACGGCAACCTTTATGACGATGGAGGTAGATCCAAACCAAATCATCAGGTTTCAAGTGGACAACTTAGTCCGAAACTTGATTCCAGGAGATTTTGGGGCTGAATACACTCGCAATGTCAGCTTCAACATCCATCGGTTCCTTACTTCCCAAAAATCACCGTTCAGCCCTGGTATACAACCAATGTTAGACCAATTAAGGAAAGACTTATTGAGTCAAGGTCTTTCAGATGAGTGGAGTACTCTACAGGATCTTCTCCACGAATTGTCGAAGATCAAGTCTCCAGAGAGCATGGCTAATTACTTGATGTTTCTTAATTCTACACGAGATCCACCACATCCAAAACCATCACGTCCAAGAGCCCGAGAATTCTCCTCCCCCCAGTCTCCATATACCCCATTTCGTACATCTGGTGGACTTTCACCACGAAAACAATTCAATTCATCCCCTAATGTCCCTCTTGCCGAACTAATTAATCCTTATTATGAGTCCATGCCTGAAGAAGAAATATTAACCTACCTTCCTTATTCACTTCTAGGATTGGATTCCGAACTACTCACATTCACGACTGCCGAACAACTTACACTTCCAGAATTCCTAAATACTAGTTATTCTAACTTACTTGCTAATATACTAGAAGCCGGACTACTATATAAGTGGCTTCAAGACGCTCTTCAGCAGAAGAAAGGGAAGCTTACTTCTCCTTTGAAAACTGCCTTCATAACATCATTGGAAATAGAACTCAATGATTATGCAGGTCATATAAATGCATTATTCGGATCTGGAGTTATTTCTTCGTTGATTGACGTCCTTAGTGAAATTCATGAGTCCATATTACGTTTTCGATTATTATACATGCTTACAAAACTTATGGTTTCAGAAAATGGCTATGATATCTTACTAAAAGTGTATGAATTTACGAAGTATGGTGACGATATAATTGCAAACTTGAGTACCAAAATTTTCAATGAAATCTCAGCTCCTTATTATGAAATACTAGAACACTGGATAACTCAAGGAGAACTTATAGATAATAACGAGGAATTCTTTATTAAGTTTAACGGTCAAGAGAACCATATAAGTGATATCATTGAGTTCATTCCATCAAAAATTCCTCCATTCATATCATCTGTCAATAAGTCCACAGGATACAAAGTATTTCAGATTGGAAAAACGTTGATTTTTCTTAATAAATATTGCAAAGAGCTTACTTGGGTGAACTCATTCCACAGGAAATATACCGAACTAATTTTTCAAGAAAATTCCGGGTTAAAGTCGATGGATTTAAACTCAATTAATAATTTGATCAACAGACAATATGAAGAAATTGTGAACCAATTCACGGTATATTGTTTCTCAAAAAATGAAATTCTTAAACATATAAGTAATTTTAAAAAATTCTATCTCATGAATTCGAATGACTTCATTGAATGTATAGTACGTCAAGGTGCCACACTTTTCAATGAACCTTCCAATAGTCTAACATCAAATCAGCTAAGTCAAATTTTAAATGATTCGATTGCTCAATCATCTTTGAAGCATGAAACACCTGAGGTGACACATAGATTGGACGCCAGAATCCTCGACCTAGCACAAGGTAATATTGGGTGGGAAGTTTTTACTTTAGAGTATAAAATTAGTGACTTACCGATCGATAACATATTAAATCATAATAAAATAGCAGTTGATTATTTAAAAATGTTCAATTTTCTATGGAAATTGAGACATATCCATTTTTTACTTAAAGAAGGTTTTGTGGAGCTTAATTACATTTGGAAAAATGATCTTAAAAATTTAGTTAAGAGATACCAAAAGCTTTGTTTGAATTTAAAGAAAGATCTCAACTACAGAATAACATTGAGAGATCGGAAGATTTTCTGGTTGATAAAATCTTTCAAAACAGTTAATCTTATAAGACATCAATTAATTTCCTTTATCTTGTCGTTAATAAGATATTTTTCGTTTGACGTAATTGAAGAGAATTTCCAGACGTTAATTATTGAAAAATTATGCAAGACAAACAAGTATAATTCCACAATCATGCTAAAACCTCAATTTTTAGAGGCAATAAAAGGACAAATCACGTCAAATTCATCCGTTTTAGTCCAACATAACATGAATGAGAATAATATTGATGAATTGACCCTGATCCATTCTTCGTACATCAATTCAATCACTCATTGTAAATTACTAAACGAAAATATCATTGGAAAGGCTAGCGGAGAATCATTTGTCAAGACGATATACTCAATTCTCGATATAATTTTTATGTTTATAAAAGGAGATGAAGAATTTAGTTCTTTGATCATTAACTATGTTTCGATTTTGAACATTGGTGATGAAGATGAAACAATGGATGATGATTTAGAAATGGTGGAGGAAAAACTAAAGATCATGATTAGAAAACTCTATCATCAAATTTATTTACAAGAGTTCCGCAGTGCACAGCAGCTATTTACAAGAGACTTGAAGAATGATTTAGAGTTGAAAGATTTATATCGTATGTTCAAATAGTTGACTCGGAATTTGCAGTTTAAGGTTATTTTTGTACCGAGGACGAAAGGAGCCAAGCCCGCTATGTGCCCCACAAACCGGTGAGTACACGCTGAAAATTGACACTCGATCCGGGGGTTATCCATACTTACACAATAGCAGGTAGTTAAAAACCGCCCCGCCACACAATGGATATCGGAGTTTCTAAAAACATTTGGGTCACCAACGGGGAAAAATTGGAATATCCGAATACCGTTTATGTGATAACTCGTAAATGAGATGAAATGAGCTTCCCGCGGTTGAAGTGTGATTTTGACTCGCATACTTTTAGTCTTCACCCGCAAAAAAAAAGTGTATATATATGGGGCTTGTATCCAGGTTTTTTTAGGTTTTTTCTTTTTAATTCTGCTGTATTATACATATATCAATTGATTTAAATATGGATGACGTAGATAGTGTCTTAGTTGACAATGTGAAATCGTTTGCTTCCGGAGGATTTGGAGGTATTTGGTATGTAAAAAACAGGTTTATTTTGAAGTAATTGGTTGATAGCAAAACTAACAATTTAGCGCCGTTCTTACAGGACATCCTTTCGATCTTGTTAAAGTACGTTTACAAACAGGAGTTTATTCTACCGCTAGCGCGTGTGTCAAACAAACATTGGCTAAAGACGGATTACGTGGATTTTATCGTGGTGTTCTCCCTCCATTATTAGGAGTTACACCTATGTTTGCTGTTTCATTCTGGGGTTACGACGTTGGAAAAAAATTGGTTAGTGGATTCACTGGTCGTAAACCAGAAGAATTTACAATTAAAGATATTTCTACTGCTGGTTTCTTTTCAGCAATTCCTACTACCTTAGTGGCTGCACCATTTGAGAGAGTTAAGGTTATGTTGCAGGTGGAGGCAGGATCCAAAAAATCCACCATGGGATCAGTTATTAAAGAAATGTATAGAACTGGAGGACTCAGATCCATTTTCAAAGGAAGTGTGGCCACATTAGCAAGAGATGGACCAGGTTCTGCATTATATTTTGCAACCTACGAATACTTGAAACAAAGATTATCTAAAGAAGGTGAACAAATGTCATTGGTTGCTATTATGACCGCTGGTGGATTTGCCGGTGTCTCTATGTGGTTAGGTGTTTTCCCTATTGATACCATCAAATCCACTCAACAATCATCCAACACCAATGTATCAATCTTCAAGACCACCTCAAACATTTATAAGAAAGGTGGTGTTAAAGCATTCTTCCCTGGGGTTGGTCCAGCTTTGGCGAGATCTTTCCCTGCTAATGCTGCTACCTTCTTGGGAGTTGAACTTGCAAGAAATTTCCTCGATAAAATTATTTAAATTATACAGAATTATCGAAATACAGTAAAAATATTTAGACTCAATGCAAAAAAAGAATAAGTTTACGCCAAACCTTTCTGTATCACTTAATTTACATTCAATTGATATGTAACTACTACTCAATGAACTTATAATTTGTTCTTTATAACCTTCTATTAGTACTTGTAGTATATTGATAAGGGCGTGTGCCTGGTCGAGGAGATTGCCGATTTTGGATGCCGACACGACCCGGGAGGGTTTGCACGCACTCAGTCGTGGAAATTCTCCCTTTGAAATGTCGAGTCTATAGCATTACGATAAGATAGAACCATCAATTAGTTTAACATGTCCTTAACCGATGATCAAGTATGTGCCAATCAAAATATTCAAGATATAATGAATGGTTGTAGAATACTAACAAATAGGTGAGCAATGAGCTCCGTAAAATGAAAGCTTTCATTGAAAAAGAAGCACAAGAAAAGGCTAAGGAAATTAAATTAAAAGCCGATGAAGAATACGAAATTGAAAAAGCATCAATAGTTAGATCCGAAACTGCTGCAATTGACTCAACTTATGAGCAAAAATTAAAGAAAGCTTCGTTAGCTCAACAAATTACTAAATCTACCATTGCCAATAAGACTAGATTAAGAATTTTAGCTACTAAAGAAGAAGTATTGAATGAAATATTCGAATCAGCAGAAGAAGAATTGAAATCCATTACCAAAGATAGCTCGAAGTATAAACCCATCTTAGCTGGATTAATTGAGGAAGGTTTATTAGCATTATTAGAAGAAAAGGTTGTTATTAGAGTAAAGAAGGAAGATTTACAAATTGCTAAGGAAGCTGCTGAAATTGCCGCTAAGGAGTTTGAATCAAAAACCAAATTTTCTGTTGAAGTTGATGTTGATGAATCGGACTTCTTGAGCTCTGACATTGCCGGTGGAGTTATCGTTGTTAATGGTACCGGTAAAATTGAAGTTGATAATACCTTAGAAGAAAGATTGAAATTATTATCAGAGGAAGCATTACCAGGTATCAGATTAGAATTATTCGGCCCTTCTGCTACTAGAAAATTCTTTGATTAATTTACTTCTACTTCCGAGAGAAGAATTTATTTGAATATATAAAGATCCATTCGTAGTATTTAATTGTAGATCCAATATTGAGGCACGACCCTCTATTTAGCAGGAAAAAAAAAGTTGTTTCAAGAAGATATAATCAAGCAAAAAAGACCATTCCAGGAAATCCAGTATAGTCATACCTTAGCATGTTTAAACAAATATGGCGATACAAATGTCCTCAGGTTTGTCCTTCATCGAGATTTGTGAGATTTAACTCTACTCAAATGCGTAATGCAAAGCTTCGAGAAACTCTTACTGATGACACCTTGAATCATGATAAATTAGACATTCGAACCGAAAATAATTACCGGAATCATATTTTTGATAGACTCAAACCAATTACTCCTAACGATCTTTATGTTTCTTGCACTACGTTTGATTTACATGGTGATATAACTGCTGTATCTAAAAAATATCCCAAGATGAGATTTTTGAAAGAGAACAATCTATTCCCTCGAGATTTACGAAAAATTGATACTTCCTTGATTGATGTTGTTCCTCTGATCATGGTGAGATCTTCCAATACCATCATAGTTAATTTATTGCATATCAAAGCCATCATTAAAAAAGATTCGGTAAATATCTTTGACACATCCACCCCTGCTATTGCCACTAAACTAGGATTATTCATGTATGATTTGGAGCTTAAACTAAAACTACCCTCTAGTGGACCCTTTGAATTCAAAGCCCTCGAGAGTATGTTGGTTAGTGTAATGGGATATTTAGAGGCAGAGCTAAAGAATCATTTATCGCAATGTGGTATGATCTTAAGCGAGTTAGAAGATGAAATTAATAGAAGTAAATTACAGGAGTTGCTTATTAAGCTGAAATCTCTATCGAGTTATTACCAGAAAGCGGTATTAATTAGAGATGTATTAGAAGAAATTTTAGACAATGACGAAGATTTAGCAGGGATGTATTTAACTAATCCTATCCAAATCAGCTCTAGTGATTTTAATTATAAAGTTGAAGAATTAGAAATGATGTTAGAGTCTTATTACAAACAGTGTGATGAATTCGTTCAACAAGCAGGATCTCTTATTAACGATATCAAGGCCACAGAAGAAATTGTCAATATTATTCTTGATACCAATAGAAATTCCCTTATGCTTTATGAGTTGAAAATTACCATATATACCCTTGGATTTACCGTGGCTACCTTATTACCTGCTTTCTACGGTATGAACCTAAAAAATTACATTGAAGAATCTCATTTTGGGTTTGGTGCTGTAGTAGTTGTTTCCATAATCCAAGGTCTTATTATTACCGGTTTTAACTTCAAGCGTCTCAGACAAGTTCAGAAACTTACGATGATGGGAACCGCTAATAAAGTCTCAGAAAAACGAAAAATTCCTAGGCAGAGATGGTTTAATTATCCTCGGAGAAGATTCAATCGGTTGGTTTATGGTAATAAGACCAAATACGACAGACCAACCTCAAAAGAACGTGATGTTATTTGGAGAATGATTAATGACGATAAACCTTTAAGATAAAATATCTGTTATAATTTTAATGATTACGAAATTTATATATGTACATAGTTCACAAATCAACTTATATTAATCCGATTCAGATTCATCGGAGTCAGATTTATTGACCACTGCATTTTCATCATCTTCATCGTCACTACTATCAGCATAAACTGGGACAGCTTCGTTATCATCAGCAGGTTCTGGAATTTCTGTGACCACAGGAATCTCTTCAGGCTCATCATCAAATCTCTTATGTTGACTTGAAGATGTTTCTGGTTTTTTATCTCTAGATATTGGTTGTGAATCTTTTTCAGCTCCTGGTTTAATTAATGTACCTTCTACTGAAACAACTTTACCGGCAGTATGAAGCGCTTTAATCGTGAACTTTAATTTTCCTTCAATCTTAATTTCATTTTCATCAACCCAGTAGCCAAATGATTTGAAACGAGAGTCAGAAGTTTCCGTGTCTTCCAATGCATATTCATCAACTTGACTAGGTATGAATTGCCAATCAGTAGGTATATTATATTTTTTTATTGATGCATTGAAGGTATCATGAAGTAATAAACCAATATGAGATGCTGTTTGCATATAGATATAACCTTCAAGAATATCACCAAGTTGGGGTCTCCATATCAAGAAATCAACCGTAATCCATAAAAATGTGAAAGGAGATGAGTTGGATACTTTAGCAACAGTGATAGTTGAGCCTTCAGTATCAGTAGTTATATTATCAGAAGATATTTTAATGTTAGAATAAGACAAAACCACACCATGAGCTCTTGGAAAATAAGTCATGACTAAAGGATCTAAATGCTGAGCTTTAATCCCATTTATAGGATTGGATAAATGACATGGTGCAAGTGAAACATATAAAGAAGTTGAAATTTTTTGGAAACATTCAGAAATCCCATTTTCATTCACCGGGTTGGTACTTTTGGGTATCACAAAAGGTTTTCTTTTCTTAGAAGGGGCATCACCCAACCCTTCACTAGGTCTCTTTGACACTTCTACTGACATCACAGAATATGAAACTTTTTCAGATTTTTCAGATGAGATGAGGTTGAGAAAAAATACCGAATTGGTGGTAGCGAAAAATTACCCTGCAGAGAGGTCCCAAAGAAATAGTGAGCCAAATCACTCGACACGTTTATCTCTGTTGTAGTAATGCCGTTCCAATATCCTAAATTCCTTCTTTTCGGTGACTCAATTACTGAGTATACCAGTGACCAAACCATTGGATTTTCACTCCAAGCAGCTCTTCAAGATCAATACAAGCGGAAATTTGATATCATTAACCGTGGTTACAGCGGCTATAATAGTGACCATGCGATAAGGATTTTACCCCAAATTTTAGAACAAGAACACAATATTAAACTTATGACCATCTTCTTTGGAACCAACGATTCATGCACAAATCCGATTCAGTCTGTTCCACTTGACAGGTATGTCAAGAACTTAACTCAGTTGGTTGAACTTTGCGCTCAGCATGATATCAAGCCTATCATTATTGGAACTGCTCTTCATGATAAAAAGTTATCATTCGAGAAAATTCCTACATATGCTGGAGAAATGTGTGACAATACTACAAATCTTGCCTATTCTGAAGCAGCCAAGTCCGTGGCTGCTAAGTTTGGTCTTCCATTCATTGATTTATGGAATGGATTTAGAGAAGCTGGGGGTTGGTCTGTAGACCAAGTTCTTCACGATACAAGTATAAGTTACGGTGAATTTTTGAAAGACGGTATTCATTTTTCTGCCAATGGATACAAGGTTCTCTATAATAAATTGAATGCTGTTTTAGAAGATTATTTCCCTGATCTTGTGGCATCTAAGCTTCCTCTTAATTTAAGTTATTGGAGATTAATTGATCAAAATAATATTGATGAGACAATGTTTAAACAACAGTTGCCAGGTCAATTATAATAGACTGATAAGATTATTATTAGATATTAAAATAGTAGTACATACATAAGTAGACATTAGAATTAGACGAACTTGCTCTTGAGCTTAGTCAACTTATTTGTTGATGGGGGTTTCTCTATACTGGAATTCAACGAGGACATCTCCACCATTGCTGCAGCTGCACTTGCAGCAGATTTAGTTCCAACTTCTCTGTTCTGTTTGAATAAAAGGCTTTCCTCTTTTTTGAGCAACTGATCTTTCTTTTTAACAGCAGGTTTGGTAATTGGTCTGAAAACAGCAAAATTCTTCAAGATTTTATGTGAATATTTTGTAGGGGCATCTTCGGCGGGAGTCCATTCAGGTACTCCATGAAATCTGACCTTTTTGATTAATTCCGTGGTTTTTGAATTATTGGAAGATGACCTGGATTGTTCCAGCGTGTTATCTTTTTCGTCACTGATTGGCAGGGATATACGACTATTCTTCTGGGTGTTCATCCGAGTAACCTGAGCTCTACTTCTATTGGGAGATGTAACAGGAGATGTTACTAGAGTGGAATCAGATTCTTTAATAGGGATGCTTACCGGGGCCAGTGTCGAATCAACCAGGTCTGCTGCTTTGTCGTCAGCAGCAGCAGCCGCTGCCGCTGCAATAGTAGGTCTTCTAATTGGAGTAGAGGAAGGATCATTTGGGTCAAACACAACTCGTGAGAGCACCTCCTTACGTTGGGTCATCATAGTTCCCGACTTAGATGCTTGCCTGATATGTTGCTGTAGTCTTTGGTTCGCTGTCAACTTAATTTTAGATGTTTCAGGAACAGGACCTTCTTCCTTCTCTTCGAGAATAACTAATTTTTTAGTCACATTATTAGTTGATACTGGCGGTGTGATTTTTGAAAGAGATGAAGAGCGTTTCACTGATCCAGTCGGGGATCTGACCGGACCGCTTGGATTCACGGAGATTGGAGTAGGTTGGGAATTAGATCTTCTTCGTCCAGTAGCAGGAGGATTAATGGTACTAGCAGATGAGGGACTGCTTAAGGCATCATGAAAGGAGTTATTAGAATCATTAGCATTCATAAATATCATAGAGTTTGGTCTTTTCGGGGTAGAGGTTGTAGTATGTGAGGTAACTGGAGGGCCGATAAGAGAATTTCTATTACCAATTCTGCTCAGTGGGCGCTTGTTCGATTGTAGCAAGCTAATAGAAGAAGCACTGGAGCTCGAAAGGGAAGAAGTTCTGGAAGAATTGACTGAATCTATCTCAAGTTTTTTGAATTTATTGATGACGGGTGCATCTAATGGTTTTGAATATTTTTTCAAAATGACGGTTAAGTTATCATGGGGCAAATTATAAATCTTTCTAAAGTTTAACTCTATTTGGATCCATGCGTGAGCAAACTCGTTGAACTTAACTAGTGATGATTCCATATAAGTTAGTGCTTGAAATAAAAAATTTGAAAAATCTAAAATATTCTTGAGGTTATTTTCATGTACCGAGTTTGCACGAATAAACCGAGTAAGATTTGCAATCAAGACCCCATTTTTCTTGGTGCTATTGAACATATCATTCATGTCTTTTAACACCTGAGTTTTGAAGTACAGAGAATTCTTATTGGTGAATCTTTGATCATTAAGGTGTTGCTGGTTTGACAAGTATATTTTCCGACCGAACTTTCTCATAACAAAGAATAGGTCATTCAAGCGGAAGGTCCACAAAAGGATTTTGTGCAAAAGAAACTTTGAATTTTTCAATAAGGAGTCTTGTTGTGGTTTTTGCATGGTTCTTAAGCTTCTTACTTTCAATAACTGAGGTTTCATGCTATCAATAGCGGACCGCAAACCCACCGATATCACAAAGGCCATTTTGATATCCATATCCATAAGGGTGGTTTGGGTATATTCTGGTCCCGTAGAGCCAGGAATGCCAAATACAAATCCTTCATTATCGACATTGATGTCTATATCGGATTTAAATATATCCTGCGTTATTGAGCCAATGGTATTAATAAATCCATCATTATTTCTTTCTTGTTTGGCTAATGCAAGTTTTTTCTCGTATCCTTGAATGCAATTACTAATTAAACCATCTAATTGGTTTAAACATTTATGGGCCATGGATGCAGTAGGAATTGATTGCAACGGCACCACCGTCGAGTCTTGACCATCATATGGAACATGAGTAAGAACCGGGTTAATTGTCACCGGTCCAGGCTTGAACAACTTATAATTCGACGTCAAATTCAAACGAGAGTTAAACCCGGTTTCATTAATAGCGAAAAGATTACCAGGTAATAACAGAATATAATGAACCACGGGAATAGTTTGGGATGGGTCACTTGTATCTGAGGCCAATTTTTTAATGGATACTTGTAACTGACGTAACTTGGTGATGGCGTATATGAATTGAATTATTTTAGCATCCAACGAATCCACCCGGACCAGGCCATCATCATCATCTGTCGGGTTCATTGAACGAATACAGAGTAGGTTCTACAAGTAAGTATCAGTCGCGACTCGTAGTGGGGGACCGAAGTAAATGCGGTCGTCGATGCCGATGCGGCTGGCCCTGATAACAATGTGGGAATTGGGAAGGTGCCAAAAGCAGCAATTTGTTCGATTTTAAGAGGGCCAGATCGAATGCTTATAAGTGAAAAGAAACGGTGGATGAAATACAGTGGCAGCTATTTCTGATGATTCTTATTGGGGAATCTAGTGGTTGTTACCGACCCATAGAGACGGATATGCAAGAGAAGTTGAGGAGGCCTAGGTGTTTTCTGCAAAATTGCAGCATTTTTGACGGTAGTGGGCACCAAATAATGTAGAAGCCCATCAATCAGCTTGACAGATGTTTATAGAGCATGTAAATTGGAAAATCATAAAATGTCTAGTTTTTGCCATTTTGGAATAATCCTGCCAAATGCGAGTGAAGGTAGCAAAACTCTAAAGTTATATTTGCTTGTAACTAATGATTCACTAACCTAAAATTACCCAAACGAATCCAGATTAACTCACAGTCTTCCTGAAGATCCAAGGAAAACATGTTAAAGCCACCACAAATACAAATGAATACTTGATGGTGATTATATTTATATCTTATCTTATCAATAAGTGGTGCACGTGAACAGAGTGTCGCATGTCTCGTACTCATCAAAATGACATTGTGTACGCGAGTTGTGTTTACTAAAGATATTGGATCTACTTAATCTACTAGAACTAATCAAGAATGAATTCGGCAGATTATCGGGCCACTGCTCTACTAACAGAACATTTGGGATATCCTCCGTTGACCCTCATAGATCATGTGATAAATGCCGTCAATCATATTCTGTATAAATGTATCGAGGCGCTTGAAAAATATCTAAATGAACGTAAACTTGAAAAGGAGAAAACTGCATCGGCAGCAGAAATCGAAGATTATGGAAAGGAAATCGAGTTGGGAACAGCTAAACTTGAGACATTACTTGAAGCTCAAATTGATAAGAATTTTGATAAGTTTGAATTATATGCCTTCAGAAATATTTTTACTATTCCCAAAGACTTAATTGAAGAAGGATGGATTAAACTAAAACATCATGAAAATATTGATTTCTCCAAACCTTTGCAACCCAGCGGCAAAACAGATCAACAGATTAAGAGACTAATGAATGAGATTGACTTAGAATTAAAGTTAAGGAAAATATTAAAACTACAGATCATCAAAGCTGATAAAATCATAACTTGTCTCAAAGAGTTCAAACAGGTATTGAACACAACTCTATTTAATCCCCAAGACCCAACGATCAAGGAAAACTTGAAATCTTTGGAACCATTGAGCGATAACCTTCATTTCATATTGACCCAAGTTGACGATTTAATAACCCAGGTAACTCAAATCAATTCCAAATTCATGAAAGACCAACAACTTGGTGACTTGGACAAGGTTAAATTTGCTCCAAGTATTCGTGATCAATATGTTACTAATAAGACCGTCAAACTCTTGGAGAACATTGGTATCATTGAAGCTGGATCGCAAACCTCAAAATCTCCCTCAATTGACCCGGAAATATCCACCACACCAGCTGATATCGAGACATTTAAACGCTTTAACGCAGCATTAACATGATACTCCATAAAAGATTAAAAGGAACTATATAGTAGTTGTAATTATATGTACACTAGACTGATTTATAAACTCTTATAAAATAGGTGCACGGGTTTATCACCCCTGTTGGTGGAGAAACGACCATGGAACTAATCCTCTTTAGGTGCTCGCCCAATAAAAACTCCGACAAATTCTTTTACCACATACTTAACAACATCATGGCTAATACTTTAAGACCAGATCCTGCATTTCAAAAATTCAACGCCGCTAAGGAGTTGCAAGGACACTATTTCCGTTTCAAACCAAGATCTGCCATTTTTGCTACCGTTACTATGCTCTTAGTACCAGGGGCATTAGTATACTTAGCCTATGGCCAAGAAGGACAAATTAACTTCCACCGAAAATTCAGAACGGGAAAAGTTATTAGCGGAGAAGAATATGTTCCAAGAGACAAGGATTTATAGATTCTCATGTATTATTAGCATATATTTATTTAATTTATTCATGACTTGAAAATAATTAGTATCTGTATTAATGTAGAAATCGTATAACAAATATTTATCGAGGAGAATTATATTATACATATTATAGATTTTAGTATCATTTCTTCATGTCTACTTGAAAATTCACCAAACCCGATTGCATACTTTTCAAGGTCTTCGGTTTATCGGTATCCGATGCGTTATCAAGATTTATTGAAGAATCACTTTTAGTTCCGTGGGCCTTAACTATGCTTGGTGAAGTGGTTGATTTTTTCAAGGCATTTTTGGGAAATGAAGGAACTGATCCTCTTCTTTCCGATCTAAAAGAGGTCCCAGGTTTACCAGAGTTTTCATATACAAAGGAATATGACTGTCCTGGGTTTAGTGGTATTTCATTACAGCAATCTTCAAGTGAAAAGCTATGCGAAGACGATGAAAGTCTTCTAGAAGACCCAACAAATCCTCCGGTGAATGATTGGGCTTTTTTAAGTACTCTAATGGGGAATGTAGCAACTTTAGGCGTTTTACCTATAGATGAAGTTGACTTTTGACGGGAATGCCCTTTTAAATGCGGTAATCCAACAGATGATAATGACTCAGACGAAGCTTCAGGAATTGGAGAAACGAAGCCTTCTGAATTGATGTCTGTTAATGTAGTCGGTGATGCATCATCATTATTTAAAGTTTGGTTAACATCATTCATAATGCTTTCAAAGTCATAAGATAGACCTAACCCAGTAACTTTAGATTGGTTATGTTCATCATCTTTGAAGTCAATGTAGTTAATCATCTCATCTGATTCCGTGATATCTTCTTCACCGTCAGCTTCATAATCTTTAATAGAATTGAATTTATCATCAGAATTCAGAGGACTAGTAAGTTCAGCAAAAGGGTCATCTTTTAAAAGATCATCAATAGTCATACTAGAATTTATGTCGGTGATTGGATTTTCCAAACTGGAGTGAGAAGAATCGGGAGATGAATTGTTAAATGCTGAGATCTTTTTAGGAGGAGGATTATTTAGAATTTCCTCCTTGATCATATCGGATAAATCTGCGGGTTTGAACTGCTGCTTTTTAAGTTTTTGCGTAGAAGGAGATTTCTTCAATTTTTGCAGAGACGGAGATTTTTTGACCGATTTGGTTAACTTTGATTTTGATTTTTGCTTACTGATAGGTTTTGGTTTATTCAGAACAAATAATGGTTGAGGAGGGGATACAAGCATTTCATTTGGAATTGTATTCTTATTAGCATCAAAACTTGGAGTTATCGGACTGGTAAAGGGAAGAACCTGTTGAGATGCTAAAGAATTCACCGATGAAGGTGTCTGTAATAATTGGTTATTATAAGTGAATGTAGGGGTAACGGGAAGGGGGTCTTGAGGGGAAGTATTTGGAAACACCATTGATTGTTGAGAAGTTGGAGTCTGTAAATGGAAACCATTAATTTTGGCAGCAAGTTGAGCTTGTAACATATCATCTGGAGCATACATAATATTTTGATTAATATTTTGATTAGGAACTCCCATGGTTAATATCTGACTTGATATAGCTCCAGAAGCATCTATTGGATGAGTAGCAACGCTGGAAATCATTGGTTCTGGAGGTAGTATTACACCATTTGGATTGAATCTATAAAAATCAGGGAGAGGTTGTTTTTTACCATCGAAAGAACCTACCGAGGTAGAAACTTGGAATTGATTAATGCTCATGACAAGAGCGGGAAGATATTAAAGCGAAAGGCACAGAAGAAACGTTAGGAGTCTAAAGTTGTCAAATAAAACTTAATGAAGTAATCTTAAAGTGAAAAGCGATTGGTATATGAATTCAATGAAAATTTTGCTGGGAAAAAACGATGGGACGTCGGATGGTTTTTATGGAAAAAGTGCTGGATATTATTCCTAAGTTGAATTATTCTAGTAATTAGTGAGATTCTATGACCTGACGCACAACCCCATCCATGATTCCGCGGGTCGTGCGGCGGCGGCAAAAAGGGCTGGTTAATTGCTGCGAAATACCCAGCCCTCCTCATTGTACGATTCCAGGAACGGGGCCGGGACATGGAGTGGTGAACTGTGATTACAATGGATATATCAAGTGATTTCAAGTATCGACGGAAAACACCATTGTTGTGGAAAATGATGTTGCTTGGTCCCGGAAATGTTCGGCCAATGGATGAAGCAAATCCGTGCGAGTGATAAGACCTCTCTTGTGATACGCTGTAGAGCATGATAGTGAACCACCAGTACTTCCGATAGTCGTACAAACTAGCACACACACACAGGGAGAGAGAGAAAATACTCTCAGTGTAGCAGCTAAAGCATGTAGAAAGGATTGTTTGGAGTCACGGAGATATATTCGAGCCAAACATGCGAAACGTTGATTCTGGCCAAAGACTAGCATCGAGACTTCTTATCAGCCAGTCATATGACTCAAATACCCCCAATAGCAAAATCATTTTGAGGTCGGGTGAATGAAACACCCAGAGAAGCTGACCTCTTGATTGATGGTGGTTTTGTGGAACAATCAGGGTCCAGCCGCATGGAACCTCATTGATCTTTGTTACACAAAATAATTGGCTGCAAATCGCACTACAATCAAACTTTAAAGTTAAAAGTATATCTATTACCCGAATCCCAAACCTAGCCGATACCAAACCATATATCCAACCAAAACCAAGGGACTATATAAAACAATGAATTAAACATATTATACAAAAATGAACAAATGCAAAAAAAAAATAATTAGTGAGAAAAACAACAACAATAAATCATGACAAACCAGAAGCAAAAAAAAAGTAAATAAAAAATCCATGATAACCTAAAAGTAAAGTAAAAAAAAGAGTTTATGAGAAAGTGAAATCGTATCACAAGTATTTTGTGAAATGATCATCGTTCAACCAACCGACTTTCTCGAATGCTGCAAATAATCTTGAAGCCTTGTTGACATCAATACGACAAGCTTTTTGAGCATCTGTTCTTCTGAATTGCATTCCTTTTCTTAAACGAGACACCTTTTCGTAGAACAAACGACGTTTACTGTCAAGATAAACATTACAAGGTAATCTTAAGGTTGATGCAAGAATAACTTCAGCAGGGTGAAGTTTAGAGTGGTCTGGATCTTGAGATAAATCCATGGGTTGACCTTTCCAGTCAACTTTCAACACTCTATTATTGGTCTTTGGTAAAGTAGAAACATCAGGGCTGTAATCAGGAATGTTTTCATCAATGAGAGCAGCTTGTTGAACAGCCAAAGCAGAACCTACGTAAGAAGCTTCCTTTCTTGGCTTCTTCCTTTTTGGAGAAGCTGGAGGAGCAATTGAGTCTAAATCAGAGCCAACATTGACAGGACTATCCTTAACGTTTCTTCTAGTTCTAATTCTATCAATGTTACTTGTTTCTGAATCACTAGCATCAGCAGGAGCAAACCTTCTTTTATATGGAGCAGGTCTTCTTTCAGATAATTTTGAGCCAACAGTTTCTTTTGATGACATGATAGAATACTTCTCTAAGAAGCTGAGTTGCTTTGATTTATAATTCTTTAAATTTGACCAAGGATTGACCGTCAATTCATAACTTGAGTAGTCCTCAATTTGGTGAGGGTGTTTACTAGAGATATACTTCTTGGTAGTAATTGAGTCTTGAAATGAAGTAGTATTATCATCAGTAGTAGCATTTCTTTGATATGGAGATAATGGAGGTGATAAAATACTATTTTTACGATTGACAGTAATATCACCAAAAATTTGTTTATTGTTTGTAGTGTCACCTAACGTTTGTTTATCACCAAAAATAGATTTATTAGAAGACGCATCACCTTGGTTTGGAGTGAGACAACCAGTAGCGTCTCTATGAGCAATTATAGAAATTGGATGGTATAAATATGACATAATGATAGGAAAAGAATTATATTTGATAACAAATTACAATTTGTTTAAAACATCAGGATGCTACCTGCTTTTTATTCGTTCCAGATGACTTCCTAAAAAAATTTTTTTTTTTTCCTCTTTTCTTTTTCGGGTGCAAATTTTTTCTGTTTTGAATTTCTTTTGTCTTATGTGCAGGGTGATAAGGAATTACAGATGAAGAGCATAGTAACAATTGGCGTCTTTTTGCATCATTATAAATTATATAAGTTGGTAATGCTTACCAGGACACGTAGCGTAGCACCTTCCCGGTTTCTGGAAATCAATTGACCTACCCATTCTTGGGCAATGGGTAGTTCCAATGGACCTCGGATTTAACTCTATGACTCCCCGTATCTGGGACCCAGTCTATATGCAGGACGGCACACCCTTGTTGCACCAAGACAAATGTGACTATGTGGAGTGATCATTGGGGAAGCATGACAATGGAATCTCCGGAATCGAAGGAAATAGAAGTATCCTTACCAATTGAGACCATTGATGACTGATTGCTGATGGAATGGTGTGGATGATTTCCCAAAGCAATTGGAAATCCCGAACCTTCACATCCGACATGGTTTTGATGTCACCTTGACTAATGCATGGCTCGGAACGGCAAAAAGCATTATTGCCTCAATGCGTGACATACGAACGCCAATGGCAAAAATTATTAATAGTTTTGTTTACTGGTATTACCTAGCAACTGCTGTCATTGGCCTTATCTACAATTTTTTCTGTTTACGTTTTTTTTCCTCACTTTCTGGCAGGTTTATTGTTGCAACCTAAGGTAATTTCTTTTGCGACGATTGTGATTCGCGGCGTGCCCCTACCGACGTCAGCCTCGCCATCACCGTGCGCGCACCAAAAACCTCGCCAACCTGGTCGTACCCGGTACAAAAACAATCAGTAACAGACCCGAACACCCTCGTATTTTCATCTCATCACTTATGCTAAAGAACATGGTTAAGTACGCCGGTAAATTATGCCTTGCTCCCATGGTTCGTAGTGGGGAGCTTCCTACGAGAATAATGGCTCTCGCTCATAGTGCTGATCTTGTGTGGACTCCAGAAGTAGTGGATAAAAAAATTATTAAGTGTAAAAGAGTCGTCAATGAAAAATTGGGTACGGTTGAGTTTATCGATGATTCACACAATATCGACTATTCTAAACCTAAAAATCGTAACAAAAAACCCCCTATTGCATTTCTGACTCTACCACAGTTAGAAAGAGGTAAACTTATTTTTCAAATAGGTTCTTCTGATCCCGATTTAGCCGTTGAAGGTGCATCAAAAGTGATTCACGATGTTGATGGAATAGACTTAAACTGTGGATGCCCTAAACCTTTCTCTACTCATTCTGGTATGGGTGCTGCATTACTTTCAACACCTGATCTTTTGGTGAAGATTCTTTCTAATTTGGTTAATAAGGTCGGTAAACCTAATGGAAAACCCATCAGTTGCAAAATAAGATTACTCAGTCCTGTGGATCCTGAACCAACTTTGAAGTTGGTGGAAAGAATTTGTCAAACAGGAATATCAAATATTACTATTCACTGCAGAACAAGAGACATGAGAAATAAAGAAGCTCCTATACATGAATTCATTACTCCAATAATTCAAAAAATTCAATCCTATAACGTCAGTGTCATTATCAATGGAAACATTCAGAATCGACAAGACTTCGAGAACCTACAGAAGAAACTTAATAATTATGACATCGGGGGAATGATTGCCGAATCAGCAGAAACAAACCCTTCAGTGTTTCAATCCGGTCCTCCATTGTTTTGGAATAAAGTAATTAAAGAATACGTTGAGACTGCTATAAAATTTGATAATTTCCCTGGTAATACCAAGTATTTACTTCTCAATCAACTTCCAGGTAAATCATCCTACTATCAACAATTTTGTAAGTTAAAGACCAACGAGGAATTTTTGAAACTAGCAGAAAGCATACCTGACAGTGAATGCTGTATCATGATGAAGAACTGTCAAAAGGATCTTCTAATATCAGAAGAAAATTTCGAGTTATTATATAAGGATATCAAAGAATTGAATACTAAAAAGAGAACATTCGACATGGTCCAACACGAGGACACTAACGGGAAACAAAAAGTTGTTTCACTTGCATAATCATATATATATATATGAGTAGATCATGTTAAGTCTATGTACAGCTACCATTAATTATATAAGGCATTTTCACATATAATCGTAACTCTAATGAAGGGTTCAATCATGCAGGGGAATGAAATTTATATTACACATTGGATTTTCATTTCATCTTCATCACAAATTCAATTAACGTAAGGAACGTTTTAAAGCACACCAGGCACCAGCGGCACCAGTCATCAACATGGTTGAATAAGCCATTGGTCTGATACCAGCACTACTTCTGAATAAGGCACCAGCCAATGCACCGGCACCAAGGGAATTCCAATCATCATGTTTGCCTCTTAAAGAATCAATTGATGAATCAATCAAGTTATAAGTTAATGCTAAAACCCCAGCAGAGTTACCTAAGAAAGGACCTCTCTTAGTAATATGATTTAAAACGGTGTTTAATTGTAATCTTGGTGAAGCGTTCTTTGGTACATTCTGAATACCTTCTCTAAGACCCGAAACTCCTCCGATCCCCAATCCTAGTAAGTATACTGCTCCAGTACCATAACATAAGTCATCGGTCCAACTTCTAGAAGGGATTAAACCTTGAGCACCTTCGACATCATTTAATTTTTCATCATCCAAGTCCAAATATTCAATACCCTTTTCTAATCCAGCTAATGGATGCAATCTCAGAGAATCTAATACACCAGGATTTTGGAATATGTTAGAAACATCAGTTACTTGAGATGGATCGAATCCTAAAGACTGCTTTAATTCGTCTTGTTTCTTTTGCTCTGGCGTCTTACTTCCAAATAACCACGACATTATTTAAACGGTCTATGGATGTTGCAAATGTCTTAAATTTCAACACTCTTGTGATAGATTTTTTTTCTTTGGCGTATTCAAATTTTCATCGCTCGCATTACCCGGAGCCGAAGTCACGTGCGCTCCACTTACGTAACCGAACTCATATAAATCATTCTATGATTATTACCATCATTGATATTGAATAGAATATAAAATCTATAAATCTCACTTAATTTATAGTGGTAATTGGTTAATTAGATAAATTCAAACTATCGGTTGAAGGCGTATGTTTTTTTTCGGCTGTCAGGGCTTAATCTCCTGGTTTATGGTATGCTGCGAATATTTATAAAATGCTGCAAATCTCCGTATCCTCTGTAACGATAATTTTTCAATCATGTCTTATCTTTCTGTCATTGACGAAACATTCGATACATCATTAGCTATTAAGTTTGGTGACATTCCAATGCTCGAATCAAAAGTCGCTGGCAATAACGATGACAAATCTAGCTTGAGCAGCTCCTCTTCTAGTTTTGTATCTGCCTTTCTGTCCATGGAGAATACGCCTAGTACTATGGCATCAAGCATTAGTGCTGATGTTGGATTAACAAGGGAAGAACCAGATTTTATTATCTTAACGGGCGCTACTGACGACACTAGCTCTAGCTCCTCGCCACAACTTCCTGCGTATGTACCACCGCCTCCTCAAATGTTAGATGCCCTACGCCATATTTCTGCAATTATTAACATGGGTTACACTACAGAATTTCATGAAAGAGTTCGTACGCATCCTCAGATGCCTGTTGCTAGAACAAACACCAATATGTGTAATTATGTACACAAGTTATACCTTTATAAACTATACTTAACCCATCAAATCGAAATTCAACAACAGCAAAGAAGTATTCATACAAGTAGATACAGACTTGCAGATTTTAATGCTCCAAACTTTGACCCTAGTTTGAGTGCTAGGTTGGCTACAGAATATACATATTGGGGTCATACTAGGAGAAGAAGATAAATTATAATACAAATATCGAAAAGATAAAGTTGATTCAAAGTATAGGTCAAAGGAAATACATTCTCACAAAAGATAATTTTGACTTAATTAAGTAGATCAGTTTGACTTGAAATAGTTTCTTTAATTAACATTATACGTATTTATGACCCGCCAGAATTTTAAATATGGTTGCAAAAGCCGTCCTGCATGTGCGACAAATATACTGCGTTTTTTTAAGATGAGCTCTATATGAAAAAAAATCCATCAGTATGGGCCCAGCATTAAAGAAACAAAAGTTGGCTAAGGCTTCTAAGGTAATCAAAAATGGAAAAGATGATACCGAAATAAGTCAGAAACCAAGAAAAGCACAGATTGAAATAACAGAGGAACAAGAGCTGTCTGACGAAGAAAAAAATGATGAGATGAGTTCATCTCAAGCTGATTCTGAAAGTGACGATAGTTCTGACTCGGAAGACGAATTAAAAGAGCAGAATTTATCTGATGACGAACTAAACGATGACCTTGATGTAGAGGATGTATCTTCTGGATCAGAAGACTCAGAAGATTCACAAGAGTCTGATGATGAATCGTCTGATGAAGCGTTACCAAAATTAAAGAAACACAAGAATAAAGATGATGGATCTGAATCATTTGCAACGGCATTCAATGCTATTATAGGATCCAAATTAAAAGCATATGACAGAAATGATCCAATATTGGCCAGAAATAAGAAACCCATGAAGCAATTTGAATCTGATAAATTAGAATCAAAGGCCAAAAGACTCTTATTAAACGAAAAGAAACAATTACAAGACAGTCATCGAATCAAAAACTTACTCCCTTCAGCTGACGAGCCAGAGAAAGTAAGGCAACTAATAGATCATGAGAAAAATCTTAAGAAAGTAGCTCAAAAGGGTGTAGTGAGATTATTCAATGCCGTTTTAGCTACTCAAATTAAAACTAATCAAGACATCAGTAAGGAAAAAGTTGGTTTAAGCAAAAAAGAAGAATTGATGAATGAAATCTCTAAAGAGAAGTTCTTAGATCTTGTACAAGCTGCTGGTCAATCTACTTAGTAAAATTGCATATACTTTAATATTACGACATAAGTTAGCAGCTCTATAATATGCTTTCTGTGGAAAGTTTCTTGGAACAATTCCACGAGTCGCCCTTTACCTATTTAGGTAGAAACCCCCGGATTACTAATTTTCAAGTAAGATTATATAGACCAACGGTAATAAAAAGAAATGGTTCTCCGTGGGGTCAGAATGGCCCTAAATGCTCGGGTATAAGACGTTCCGACAAAATGCTTGGGAGAAGTCGTTGCTGTTGATCCGAATTTTTCTCCCGATGAGGTGCGTTAGGGATGCAGATTTTAGATAAAAAAAGAAAAAATATATAAGTTTATGACATTTCATTAAAAAAAAAAAAAAAATTAAAAAAAAGATATACCTGTTCGTTTCTTTATTTGAGTACATCAATAAATTAATAGATATAGAATGACACAAGAATCCCCTACCATCAAGCGTCAGCAAAAAGTCTACGTCTCTACTAGTGGAAAGAATAGCGGAAAAACTAGTCCCAATTCCGCATTCAAGCCAGTCCTGGCAGATCAGGTTGACTTATTGAATAAAAAATTGGTTGAATTGAAAAATACAGTCAGACCTGCTATATTCACCAGGCCTTCAAACGATGATATCACTAATTTGATTAAAGTTGGACCTGCTCCAACGAGAAATAATGCTCCTATCCTTCCTCTTACCGAAGAAGATAAATTACCTGAGCAGCAGACTCATGATCGTAAGCTTATGACTTCAACATACCCCAGGAAGAATTGGTGGAGGATCTTAGCATGCTGCTTATGGTCATTCACGTCTGGAGCTTCTGATGCTGCACCCGGTGCTCTTTTACCCCATATGGAAGCAACGTATAATATCAGTTATGCAGTTGTATCATTGATTTGGATTTCAAATGCTATAGGATTCATTGTGGTTGCAATTTTCTCTCATAAAATTCAACCTTGGTTAGGAAAGAGAAAATCTGTTACCGTTGGTGCCATATCTTCAACCATAATGTTCGGAATAGTTGCTAGTGGAGGTCCTTACCCATTAATTGTCGTTGGTTTCTTTTTCGGAGGAATTGGGTTGGCTATTGTACTAGCCCAAGTTAACATATTCTTATCAAAACTCGACAAAAAATCCAAATATCTTTCTTTCTTTCATGGATCGTATGGTGGAGGTGCTACTGTTTCTCCTTTGATTGCAACATCCATGGTGAACAATGGTATTAAGTGGCACTTTTATTATTTGATTCTTTTAGGCGCCATGCTTGCTAATGTGATTAATATTTGGTTTGCTTTTAAAGGCTCAGACGAAGATTTAAAACAATGGGATACGGATGAAGATCATGAAATGATCAGTCACGAATCAACAGATGAATATAGAACTACAGCTAGAGAAGTTAATAATTCCTCTGATGAAGAAGAAATTGGATTACAAGATTTGGGCCCTAACTTATCTACTCGCAACCCTGAGGTCCATTCACCAAGAAGCGAAATGATTGCAGCATTGAGACATCCATTAACTTGGATAACTTCATTTTGGGTGTTATTCTATCAAGGAAGTGAAGTTTCGATTGGAGGTTGGATAGTAACTTTCCTCTTGGATTACCGTAATGCTGATAACAGCTCGGGTTATGTTGCATCTGGATTCTGGGGAGGTTTAACATTTGGTCGACTCATCCTCACCAGGCCACTCCACAAATATTTGGGTGCAAGAAGAAGTGTTATCATTGTATCTTCAATTACTATTATACTTGTATTGTTGACGTGGTTAGTGCCTAATGTAATAACTGCTGGGGTATTTATCTCTCTTGCCGGGGCACTTATTGGTCCTAATTATCCTATGATGATTACTGCTGTGACCCTGGGAATGATACCCAGAAGAATCCAAGTTGTTAGTATTACAATATGTACTGCTTTTGGATCTTCAGGAGGAGCACTTTTCCCTTTCATGGTTGGGTTGGTTTCACAAAAAGCAGGTACTTATGTCGTTCTTCCCATTTTCATCGCAATGTACAGTACCATGCTCATCTTGTGGATTTGCTTACCAAATATTGAAAGACAAAGAAAGTTGGGAACAAATCTTACATTATGGCAGAAGTTCTGGTGATTTGCTTGCATTTCATTATATAACTATTTATGAAGGTTAAATTAAAATTCCATTTTTTTTTGCAACTTGAGGGTTCGCACGACTATAACCGTAGAATTCAGTAGAATCTTCCTACTCAACTAATTGTATTATATTCAATGGCTATCGAACAGCATATTGCAAAAGGAGATAAGTACGTGGAAGAAAAAGACTATCTCAGTGCTATTTCGTCATACAGCGCTGCTATCCGAGAAAACAGCAGTGCGTTTCAAGCTTACATAAAAAGAAGTGGAGCTTATTTGAAATGCAGTAACGACGATGCTGCTAAAAAGGATATATCGCAGGCATTTACCATTGCTGATGAAAGAGGAAAAAGAGCAGATAAAGGATTATGTCATTTTAAGCTTGGATTGATCAATTACAAAGAAAAAGAGTACGAAGAAGCAAGTACTAATTTCAAAAAGGCTAAAGAGTATGGTTGCCCTGAACCTACTTTAGAGATGTGGAGCAATAAAATCGAGTACGAATTGAAACGATCGAAACCTGATACGAATACTGAAGGTGGCCAGAAAGATGTAATGCAAAAAGAACAAGACGGGAAGACTGAAAAAGCAAATGCTAATACGAACAGCACCAATATTGATGTTTTGAATAAGCAGGCTCCATTACCAGTGAAAATTAGAGACGACTGGTATCAGAACAATGAGTCTGTCATAATAACAATATACGCCAAAAATGTCAACGAGGAAAAATTGACTATAGATATCAAGTCAAAGTCTGTGGCGGTATCGTTTCCTACATCAACTGGATCAGAATACACCTTCGATTTGGAACCATTGTTTGATGAGATCGATCCAGAAAAATCTTCGTACAAAGTATATGGAACCAAGCTTGAAATTGTTCTAGCGAAAAAGAATGCCATTAAATGGTCTTCTATTGAGAGATCGGATAATGCCCCAGTCTTGACACCATCTGCTACGTCTACTAGCAACGCAGCACTCACATATCCTTCGTCATCAAAGAAAGCCATCAATTGGGATAAATTCAATAATGATGACGATGAAGAGGAGACCGGTAATGAAAACGATTTCTTTGCTAAATTATATAAGGATGTGGACGACGATACAAGAAGAGCCATGATGAAATCATATGTCGAATCCAATGGTACTGTCTTGACCACAAATTGGTCTGAAGCCAAGGATAAGAAATTCGAAACCTCACCTCCAGAGGGAATGGAAGCAAAGAGTTGGGATCAAGCTCGTGCTAGAAAATGATCCCAAGTTGTGGATGTGTTATGCTTGTGAATAATACATAGAATAAAATGACTTCAGCAATACACAATATTTTCATTCTACATAACCATATTCTTCCATGAAGAGGACGTTCATTGGAATGAATTAAATTGAAAAAATTCGCAAACGAAATATCAATCACGCATATAAATAAGGTGTCTTTCCCTTATCTTTCGAAAAAATAAGAGCCAGCGAGCCGAACAAGTTAATATTCAAGTAGATGATAATAGTATATCGCCTTGAGTTGTTTCGATCTCTACCCGTGATCTTAGGTCTAAAGTCATCTTCACTAACAGAACTCAACTAGTCACATTACCCCAGTCCTGTATACAAATTAACAAACTAATAGAGGGCGAGGGGCAAAACCAAAAGATAAGCGGGTATATGTTCTCTTTCTCTCGTCAGATTATCAGAAACATGCACATTGAGTCAATTCCCATGAGATGGGGTACGGGTGACAATTATGCTTACTTGGTGATTGATAACCCTTCTAAACATGCTTGGATCATCGATCCCGCTACCCCTAGAGACGTTAATGATTATTTAGCAAGTAAAAAACCATCGTTTGAGCTTAAAGCAATCGTTAATACTCATCATCATTATGATCATTCCGATGGTAACGGGTATTATAATAAAAAGTATCCAGATTTACCAGTTGTTGCAGGAAAGGATTCGCCTCTTGTTACCTATACTCCTTCGCATGGAGAAGTGATTAATCTAGGAGAAAACTTATCAATAACAGCGTTACATACTCCATGTCATACGCAAGATTCCATCTGTTATTATGCCCAAGATAGTAAGACAGGAGAAAAAGCAGTATTTAGTGGCGACACCTTATTCACAAGTGGTTGTGGAAGGTTTTTTGAAGGAACAGGAGAAGAAATGGATAGAGCGTTGAATTCAATTTTAGCCAAATTGCCCAAAGAAACTAAAGTTTATCCAGGTCATGAATACACAAAATCCAATGTCAAGTTTTCCAAAACGGTATTGAAAAATGAGGCCTTGGATAAGTTAGACAAGTACACCTCTGAAAATGAATATACCACTGGGGTATTCACTATTGGTGATGAATTAGAGTTCAATCCATTTATGAGAGTCGATGATCCGAGCGTCAAGTCAGCCACTGGTTTGATCAAAAGTGGAGACATTGTTTCCAAATTGCGGGAAATGAAGAACAATATGTGAACCCTGTGGAATATTCTTATGTCCCTTTATTTATTATTCCGTGTAAATATGATATATGTAAGCTAATATGATGTGGAATTAAATCATAATTTTTCACTGTCGTACAAACTCTGGTACAAATTTACTATCATACGCCAATTCGGGCTGCCATATTTCGATGAACTCTAAGTCAAACTCAGACTTCCCCATAGCAAACTTTTCATACTCTTCAAAAATCCCACTTAAACACCATCCTTGGAGAATCTTTCTCATTAGTCCAACCAATACTCCAATTCGATGCTTACCCTTATTGGAGTGGATTAAAATGGGGAAATTCTGTTTATTCAACATCAACTCAAGCGCCGTAACTAGTGACTTCTGTGATTGTTCGTGACAATCGTCTTGGAGAAATGGCTCTTGATACGAGTCCATATGAAGATGATGAAATTCAATATCAGTAGTACTCAACCATTTCTTATAATTGGACATTATCTCATACTTGTCTTGCTTCTTCTCACTCTTGTCTGGTTTATCTGTCTTTTCGGCTTTATCCAATTTATCTTTATCCTTGTCCTTGTCCTTTTTCTTCTCCTTCTTCTCCCCAAGGTCTCCCAAGTATATTATAGTCTTAATTCCTAGACGCTGAAGAAATGGATAACTTATAGGCATGGGGAATCCCGAGCGATAAATTCCATCTTCCACGAGAGCGAAATTCAATGGTGGAACAAACTGAGTACGGCTCACTTGATTTGCCTCGTGGTGTTTCAAATTGTCCTCGTGGTCCATGGAGATTTCTCTAAGAAATCACGTTAATGAAGTCTAACGTTGATAAGTGCGGATATACAGACGTGCATTGCTGCAAAAAACATACAAAAAAAAAAAATTTAAAGTTAACTAATTAGTCCCAATCATAGCAAAGGTTGAAATTTAGGGAGAAGAACTGGAGGAGGTGATGGTGTGTCATCGACATTTGATAGAAATTTCAAAGGCACCGGGCCTTGAGAAGTGGCACTTCTTGAGAGTGGAGGAGGAAGAATTATCTTGTTATTAGTAGTGGGTATGATGGCAGAAGTAATTTCGTTGATGGGGATTGCCCTGAGGTTCTGGGTGAATATTTCCAAACTGATTTGCTCTTCTGTTTCAAAGACTTTTTCCAAGTCGAGGTCAGAATTGATGATTTGTCCGTCCTTGCGATTCTTTAAGCCAATGGTTTGATAATTGGATAACTTGAAAGCAGATTTTGCGTTTTCAATTAATTCTATTAGTTTAGGAGCAGCAGAATTAGCCTTTGGATAACTGAACTCCAATTGTGATGAAAGAAATCTAAGCGATACTGCCTTACGATCAGATTCTTGTAATGCTACCGCAGCTAGTGACGTTAATGAATTAGGCTGCGAAGAAGAAGAAGAGGAAGATGGTCGAGAAATATTCGCTGAGTTCGTTCTCGATATGCTTGAAGGACTTGGAAGATAGTCAGTACTTTTGAATGGTATCGAATTACCTGATATCAAGGGATGGTCACCAACGACCCTTTGGTATAATGCTTCACCCAAAGTATATAAGACTGTTTCAAAGCCAAAATCTTTGATGCAGCCTCCCAATAACATACTGAGAGTAAAAACGGCAGTTTTGTCGTTCAAACAACGAATATTAGAAGAAGAAGGATCAAGATTTCGATAGAAATCAGCGACGTATTTCTGCTCTTCAAATTTGGATCGAAGATAGTCCACTGATGATTGGCTGCAATTGGTGAATGATTTCTCCAACATGAAAGCCGTGGAGCACTTTAATGCACTTCGGCCCAAATCAACTAGGTTATCCGGCGACTTGACAGATTTAATTTCGGAACAGGTCTTTGATCTTTCAAAAAGATTCAACAAGGTTCTATTTATAGAAAAGTCTGTTGCTAAAACAGAATAGTTCTGAGTTCTTGAAGAAATATTGAGATTGGAGATTGGTGGAAGCATGGTTACGTGAGTTCTGGGTTGAATGATCTCTTCAATGGCACGTTTGCTTTCATCTGCAACACTGAAACTTTTCACTTTTGAGTAATTATTCACCTCGTCTTGAGAATCAGAATTCAATCGGGAAATTTGGGACATAAACGTATTCTCATCACTTTCGTGTTTAACCACTTTAACTTTTTTCGATGTTTCTTCATCTTCCGGTTCTTGTGATCTTTTTGGTTTACTGCTCCTTTTCCGATTTCTACGAACACTTTGTACGGCAGCTCTAACCAACTTGTCAAAATCATTGAAATTTTCCGGCGGGTAGTTGAATTCTACTCTAAGAAGTTCAGCCACTCGCTTGATTTCTGGTTCTTGTTGACTGGCTTTTTTAGAACTTAAATCCATGGAGTCTATTAATTCTAATCTCCTAGCTGAAAATCGTTTCCACAACATTTCATCGAGAAAATTTAGCTTTTCACGTATCAGATGTGTTACCCCGGCCCGTTTTGCCCTTGAAGCCTCGGCCAGAGATGAATATGATGGTTCAGTAGACGAAGCGTAAATCATGAGATTGTAGATGTCTAGGAGTCAAGTGAGTCAAAGTCATGAATTTTTTTTTCTAGGTGGGTGATTCACGACTCATTATGCGACTCGGAGCCAATAGAAATAGACACGAGTCACGATGACTCTCGCCGAAAAATGACTAGACGAAAATGAGTCGCACCTAGACGAGTCATTGATCTGGTAATTATGACAGAGGTTTCTCGAGATGAATTAGAACACATTCAACAACAGCTCGAGGAAATCTCACTTCAAACTAGTCAGACATGTGTTGACATTGGACAGCTTTTTGACCGCCTGAAAAACAATAACCAGCATCTCAACAAATTACTCGAAAGCATTGCAGCGTATTCTAACGAGGTCATTACTGATGGTAATGCTACAAAACATGACATAGATGTGCTTATTGAAAAAATTGACCAATACAATAGTTCCCAGACGAAAGGACTAAGTGATCTCAATTTGAAATTGGAAAAGATCCAAGAACAGTTGAAAGTACTAAGCCTTCAAAAGAGCTATGATGAGCTCCAAGCCAATTATCAGGCGATGTGCGAAGCATACACAAGAAAGTACAATGATTTGAAAGGATTACAGCTGAAATTGGATCTCATATCCGCTAAAATCGAACTGGAGAACGAATCGTTAACAAATTTGAAGTACTTAAATAGTTTCAAAGAACCTGGTCATGATATGGAACTCAATAAAATTTCGCAACCAAAACGCATAGTAAGTACACCCCGGTAATTATTTCTATATACAAGTCTAGTAATATCTTCTATTTAAAAACGGTGGAACCACGATCAGTTATTGATTACGATTCTTTCTTTGTTATCCATGAAAGGACGCAAAACTGTAGGAATTACAATGGTGTCTGTCTCAGGGTCATAGTATTGTTCAATAATAGCTACTATCACCCGAGGAACTGCTACACATGTTCCATTCAATGTTGAGACATATTCTGGCTTCGAATTTGCATCAACTTTGTACTTGATTCCAAGTCTTCTAGATTGATAATCTCCACAATTAGAGCTACTAGTTAATTCACCCCAGCTACCCCTTCCTGGCATCCATGCTTCACAGTCGTACTTTTTCAATGCAGGAGACCCAAGATCAGTCGTAGGCATGTTTATCATTTTTGCTTTAAGTCCCAATTCTGAAATTATTTCTACTTGAAAATCCTTTAAATCTTCTAGTTCTTGAGAGGCCGAATCAGAAGTTGTAAAATGGAATAATTCAACTTTGTTGAATTCGTGAACTCTGTATAATCCTTTTGTATCTTTACCTCTAGCTCCAGCTTCAGCTCTAAATGCACGAGATAGACCCACATACTTTATAGGTAAGTTTCTTGCACTCAAGGTTTCTTGAGAATGAAATGCAGCTAACGCAATTTCAGCTGTTCCTGTCAACCCCATATCATGTTGTTCCAAGCCGTAAATATGATTTTCATCGTTCTTATCTTTGGGTTTGAAACCACAGGCATCAATTATTTCATTCTTGACCAAAGTAGGCGGAGAAATCATTTTATAGCCATGCTGTCTTGCCTTCAGTAAACCATACTGGATCAAGGCCTGTTCCAATAATGCACCATCCCCTATTAAGTAATACCAAGAAAAGCCCGAGATTCTAGAAGATACTGCAAAATCTACAATTTTTAATCGTTCTGCTATAGCCTTGTGATCAAAGTTTTCTGAAGGTAATCTCAGATTCTTAATAGCTTCCTCTGTTTCCCCGTTGATAAAGTTCACCACTTCTCCATTTTCTGGATCCTGTGGCACAGAAGAATCCAAAGAATTAGGTAGTTTATCACAAGCATCATATATTTGCTTGGAGAGGTGGTCATAACTGTCAGATAGACTCTTGAGTAGTTCTTTCATTTGGGATAACTGGTTTTTGATTTCGTCTTTATTACCTTCTTTGGACATCTGCTTGGCAATTTCATTTCTTTCATTTTTGAGTTTATTAATTCTATTAAGAAGGGTTACTGATTCTTCTCGACTGTCTCGAATGAACTCTAAATCTTTCAAAATACGGTCAGTTCTTCTTCGTTTAATAGAGTCCTCGTATAGCTTATAATTTTCAAGGATATGTTTGATATTGAAATTGGTCCTTTTAAGAGTTGTGGTACTCTTATTACTGGCATATCGTACCACGTTCCATCTCCATGATAAATTCATATTAATAGTTGAAAAATGATCGTTCCAGTAATGGCCAGATTTATCTTGGAATAACACCCGTACACCGCATGGAAAACTGTTTTTAACACAAACTAGATATTTCTATTCTTTCAAGAGATTGGTTAGTGTTTTATTGTATACATAAAGACTATTGTCACCGCTGAATAAGTACTTGTCTGCTCAAAAAGGGCCATATGGTTATGGTACCATAAAAAGTCTTATTCTACAAATTAATCAATTACTGCGAAAATGTCATATTTATCATTAAATGCTTTAAAAAGTATATATACAGCTATGCTACATGATTAGTTGACCAAGACCTTAATCACTTTTTTATACCAAGGCATAGCCTTGAAATGTTGTTTCATTTCTTGCTTTTCCAAGTTCAAAACTTCTTCGTCAAAGATGATACGATCAACCATGATGTCAATATCTTTAGTTTTGATGTATAATTTCCAGTTTCTGGTCCAAATCTTATGTCCAAAGTAGAAGATAAGAAGCACGATTGGACCCAAATAATTTTGGAAAAAATTTTCAACACTTGGCTTAGAAGCTCCAACTGGGTAAAGAGCAATCCAGAATTGACCAATAATAATTAATACATGAATGACAATAGCATAGTATGAACCCCAAACATCAGTTGTAGCAACATAACCCAAAGAGCTTTTAGGAATATTGTTATATTTCAAAGCATGTCTAAATCTGACATGAGAAACACAAATGGCCATCCAAGTGAAAATTTGAGACAAACCACTAATACTTAATAAATAATCGAAAACGGTTTCTTGTTTAGAGTAAGCAGCAATGTATGAGAAGAAACCACAAATAGAACATGCAATTAATGCTCTTAATGGACGCCCACTCTTGTCAATATAATCGAAATATTTAGGAGCAAAACCTTGGTCAGCTAATGATTGTAAAGTTCTTGAAGCACTGTAAAGAGCAGAAGATGCAACAGAAGTAACTGAAAGTAAAATGACAGAGTTAATGATACTTGGGACAACTGTAACTCCATGTAATTCAGCAGCCAAAACAAAAGGAGAAGCATGAGTAGCACTTCCTCCACTTCCCATTAATCTATCAGAAGTGTAAGGAACTAATAATCCAACAAAGGTCAAAGAACCCAAGAAAACCAAAAACACTCTCCATAAGATTAATTTACAAGCCATTGGAATAGCTTCTCTTGGTTTTGATTGTTCGGCACTAGTTAAAGCGACGAATTCTGATTGTCCCATAGCGAAAGCACCGGTGACTAAAGTTGAAACTAAACCTTTGAAAGTAAAATGAGAATACCATAAAGAGCCCCCAATAAATTCGTGCTTTGGATTAGCACCACAAGTAATACAAATACCCATAATGATAAAACCAGTAATGGTAATAAGTTTGATGGAGCCAAGAATGAATTCACCTTCACCATAACCTTTAGCACCGGCAAAATTAATGCAAAGAATAACAATATAGAAAATAGTTACCCAGACATCAGGGTTGATACTTTCGTTAGTATCCCAAAATTGAATTGTTAAAGAAGCTGTTACTAGTTCGACGGCAATAACAGAAAGCCATTGAATACAATAATTCCAACTGACGGCAAAACACACTGATTCATCAATAAATTTACGAGGATAATTATTATAACCACCAGAAAGGTCCGAGTAATTTACAGCCATTTCACCAGCAGCTTGAAGAGTAGGGTATAAGAAGGAACCAACGATGAAATAACCTAAAATAAGAAATGAAGGTCCAGATTTGGAAAGAACAGAACCACTACCAACAAGTAAACCAGTACCAATACCGGTACAAATAGCTAAAAGAACAAGATGTCTTTTACTAATACTTTTAGCAAGTTTCTTTCCACTTTTATCATCGGAATTACTTTCTTTAAATCCGTCAACAAATTTAGCCCAACCTGTTAAAGGCTTTTGATCTTCAACATTATAAGGAGAATAGGCATCGCTATTAGAGTCAAAACCTACACTGTCACTCTTAATCTCTGAGGTTACAGGGTTTAAATCTTTACTCATAATTAAAAATGGAAAATATAAAGGAAAAGATCTTACGGAAAAAATAAAAACCGATAATCAGGAAAAATGTTATAATATATATATACAAACCAAGCAGAAAATGGGATCTTAAACAGGAAAAAGAATATGATGTAAGCGAACGATAAACTTATCACTTTCGAAAACCAATCAACGTAGCAGGGGGGAATATGTCCCGGGCACGAATTGTATTAATGCCGTTCTTTTTCACTGCAAATTTTCACCATTATGTTTAAACCTGCCTTTTGCGATGAGGGTCTGCTGTCAAGACTGCACATATGTCAAGTATTGCCGCATAAATTGAGTTTCTTTTAAGGCAATTTCAGGAAAAACTGCGAAGAAGGCCCGGGATACTTCCGGAAACGGCATCTGTTGCAGCCAAAGAATTAGAAATAATGACGGACACCAACAAATAAATAGTGGGGAATAAATCTTTATTAAAGATGATCAGATATCACTTCCGATAATCTCCATTGCTTTTGAATCCCCGTGTCTTAATTCCGGGGTATTTAGGGCATCTGCTAAACATTCCCAAGGGTCCCGGGTTCCTCCCCACTTTAATATGCTTGTTTTATACTTTTCCCCAGCTTGACGACTCCAGGGGTTTTGGGCAAAAAGTCCACGCCATACTTTATCTGCAATAGCTCTGTCAAGGAGATAGGAGTAATAAACGGCACCATAAGAGAAAAGGTGGGGGAATTTCCCATGCCACGTAGACCATTCATCTGCGAACACTTCTAACTGGCGTTCAATGTCATGGTAAATTTCAGTAGAGTCAAATGAATTGAATAATTCTTCATCTTCTAGAATCTTAAGTATGTCATGGTTATGTAAGGCTTGATCAAGCATAGCCATTTTAGACTGCATGAAGGTTTCACATTGATCCAACACAATTCTTTGTGATTGATGTTGTTGTAATAAATCTGTAGGCAACATTTCTCCAGTTTGATAATGCCTTGCAATTTTGCACAATACTCTAGGATCTTTACTAAAAAATTCCATCAATACCGATGGTAATTCCACAAAATCAGTAGAACATCTGGTTCCCGATAAATTATGTAAATTGGTTCTACCAATCATTGAATGCATAGCATGCCCCATCTCATGAAATATGGTATCAACTTGGTCAAGTGTAAGTAAGGTTGGTTTTTCAACCTCAATTCCAGCAAATCTACCAATACTTCCATCACTAGGTTTGGCAAAATTACAAATCAATGACACCACTGGTAATTGATGTTCTTTATTTTCACTGAGATGCACTAATTTATCCATTTCTTCTTGAGTTTCAGTATTGATGTCAGTATTAAGTTTTCTAGAACATACAATAGTAAAATGTGATGGAAGCACTTTATTTGACCAAAAATCCAAGTATAGATATCCCAATTTCTTATTAGCAGAGCAATCATACACCTTAAGTTTTCTTACTTGTCCATGATTCCAGGTTTCACCTTTGAAAGTAGGCTCAGGTATAAACTCCACATTATAAATACTTTTGAAAAGTTTGTTTAAACCATTCAAAATTGTGCCAACTGAAAGATAGTCAGAAATAGCATCAGAAGATTCTTCTTTTGAATCTTGGCTCTTCTGGTATTTATTAAGAAGATAGTCTCTATCCCAAGGCTTAACTTGATGAACAATATCTTTAATATCAGCGTTGGGGTCAGTACCTTCTTTGAACTTGAATAATGTTTTAATTTCATCCAATACTCCAAGTTCTTTCGATTTTAAACTCTCTTGTAAATTCTTCAAAAAAGTAACCACATTTTCTGGATTTTTAGCCATTTTATGTTCTAACTGGTAATGAGCGAACGATTGATACCCTAACATTTTTGAAAGAAGAGCACGATATTTTATAAACTCATTAAGAGTTTTGACTTGTTCTGGTGTTGAATTATGCAAAGATACCCACACTTTTTTCCTTACTGTTTCTTCACGACACAGTAAAAGCAATGTGTAAGGGATGTGTCCAGCTAGTGGAATGAGGTAGTTGCCTTGCAGAGATGGGGCAACACCGTATTTAGATTGAAATTGAATAATGTCATTTTTCAAAGAAGCATCATCTATCTTCTCGAATTCAGTACTAGAAATTTCACACCAGTACTTCTCGAGGTTCAGCATCTCATTATTGAAATGAGAGCCCAATAATGATATTTGTTGAGTAACAGCGACAAAATTGTCTCTGGTGTGAGGATCCATATCGATTCCAGATCTTTCGAAATCATCTTTTAAATATTTTCCAACTTCTATTTCTTCATGAGTAAGGTTTTCAGTAATGGTTGGATCATGCAAGATACTGGTTAAATGTTTATGTAATTCAACGTTCGTATTTAATTGATTCATATATTCAAACATCATTTCATGAGTTTGTTGAGCAGCATTTATCCATTTTTGACTAGGGTGGGCCACTCTTATGAATTCTGCCACGTCGATTACTCGACATAAAATATCACTGAGTTGATCTAATTTCTTAATATAAGTTAATTTGCCCTGATGCGATGTTTGAGCATCACGATTCATGGTTTGCACCAATTGCTTTGCATCGGCAAGGGATTTCTTGGAAAATTCCAAGAGTCCGTTAGGAGTAGTTAAATATTCATTTCGGAAAAGACCAATTCGAGAAGGGGAAGAATTAAAAATAAGATTACTATTGGATGATAATGATTTGTTGAAATGGCTAAAATACTTTTGGTCATCGAATACTTTCACCAAATGTTCTTCACTCGAGGAGTCGTAAGGCACTCTGCTGCTACTGGTTTTATACCCAGATATGGAAAGAAACCTCCCCCAGGCACTCGCAAGTCTATTAATACGAACCAGAGGTTTCATTTGCAAGGGTGGGTAGATGAAAAATTTATGATATGGCGCCTTTAGTTTTACTCGGGCGCTGGCTCCGTACACCTGCGGGAATTGGATCAAAATTACGGACCGAGAGAGAAAAAAATGCCTCCAACTCCGAGACCGTGAATTTCTCCGAGGGTAAAGGAAAAAGAAGCCAATAGACAAGAGAATATTATTAATAACGCCAGACCAACCACACCCATAATGGACGGGGCCAGCAGGTACACTTATGAGCACCTGGTTAGAACAGTCCATGAACAAATGAACAAATGAACAATTGAACAAAGGGCATATGGTCATCACGTGGTCCACGTCAAATACGAGACCCGCCAGTAGCAAAGTGAGACATTCTACATCAAAAGATCTACGCCCATCCCATGATGTGGAAACCATCGGCACCAGCCCATTGCTCGTACCCTGTCACAAAAATCAGAGAGAAATATTTGTTGACGATCAACGAGGACTCACATGACAATTAATCCGGTGCCAGGATTAATCCGGTCTCCACCTTCTATTGTCCATCACGCTGGAATGACGTAATGACAGCGCCAACAAAATGAGCACCAACTGAATCAACCGAGTCCTCTACAACAAAGAGTGGGTTCAGTTGCGGGGCAACACCACCAACACACAACCCCATCATGTCATGCCATTGCAGGGGCGAAGTTGAGTTGAGGTTTGTTGAATCGGGCCGAGCTGAGTTGAATTGAGCTGAATTGGCTTGAGCTGAATTGGCTTTGTCGTCTGCGGACCCAAAGCTGATGGAGCAGAACCGCGTCGACCCAGCCGGCAGGGCTCGACGGACAATGGGCGGGACCTGAAGCCTTGGCGCCCCCAGGCCTCAGCTTGGGCCCGAGGGGGCCATTCGCATGGGTCGACGAGGCTTAATGGCGCCCCCTGGCCCGCACGGCCAGCACTGGGTTTTTGTTTTTTTGTCGCGGCTCACACTGACAGCAAATTGGGATTCTCCTTTTATCTTTTTCCTTTTCGTTGTTGTTGCTTTGCATTCATCAATTGTGGGCATTTTTTCGTTGAAAATTCATCATCAAGAACGTGGCAATGCCTTCACCGCCAGATCAAAGACTTTCAAGACGGTCTGCTGGGGATTATCAATTTGGTGCTACCATTGGTGAAGGATCCTACTCCACCGTATATCTGGCAGTTGATATCCACACCAACAAAACTTATGCTATCAAAGTATTGAGTAAACGTCATATTGTCAAGGAAGATAAAATCAAGTACGTGAACATTGAAAAAACCGTTCTTCATCGCTTGGGACTCCAACATCCTGGAATCGTACAATTATACTACACGTTTCAAGACGAATCAAGTCTTTTCTTTGTGCTTGATTTTGCGGAGTACGGCGAGTTATTATCAATAATCCGAAAATTCGGCTCATTGTCTGAGTCGGTTTCCAAGTTCTACATGCTTCAGATCATTGATGCCGTTAAATTCATCCATCTGAATGGTGTGATCCATCGAGATTTAAAACCGGAAAATATTCTTGTCAGTCATAATTTTAATCTAAAAATTACCGATTTTGGGGCTGCAAAATTGCTTGATGATAACAGCCATGATAATATTGATAATATCGATTATAAAGGAGTCGAAGACTCAGCCCGGTCCGATTTGGAAAGAAAGGGTTCTTTTGTTGGTACTGCAGAATACGTTTCCCCCGAACTTTTAAAATATAACTCTTGTGGATTTGAATCTGATATTTGGGCTTTAGGGTGTATTCTTTACCAATTTTTTCAAGGTTCGCCTCCTTTTAAAGGGTCTACAGAATATTTGACCTTTGAAAAAATTATCAGCGTTGATTATTCCTATAAGCCAAATGTCCAAATCCCTAGCGAAGTGGTGCAATTGATTGATTCCATTTTGAAAGAAGATCCTCTGCAACGTTTAACCATTCCTCAAATCCAGGACGCTGATTGGTTTAGAGGTGTTCCTTGGAATGATCAGAATTACATATGGAACCGTAAAGTTCCTCGGTTTGAACCCTTTGATTCTAAAGGTACTTCTAACTATGTACCTTCTTTGAAATTAGGCTCAGACAGAAACGTGAACAAGTCGGCTTCCTATCATAAATTGCACAACCAGATTCAGAATTCAGAATTTGACCTCATTCCTTCTTTAGGTAAACAATCATATCAACCAGCTACTAAAATCAAAAAAGCAGTTGGCCCACCTTCTGTCAATGGGTTCAATGGAACCACCAACACTTCCCCTGCTAAAATGAACAGATCAAATCCTACTTTTCCATCATCTTCACAACCCCCAGTACAACAACCAATGATGCAAATACCTAACCAAACTGCATCCCAACCTCATATTCCACAATATCCTCGAAAAGTTTCTCCCCAATTACAGCAGTCCCCACAATTCAATGCTAATCAAATAGTTCCTCAAACCACTCCACCCTCAGCATATCAACAAGTTCCTACATCCGTTAGAATGGCTCCATCTTCACCCCAGAGATATCAACCAAATCCATCTGTTCCACGCCCTACCCCCTCACCACAACAATATCAATCAAATACACCATCCTCACGACTTCCTCCTTCACCTAAACAATATGCTAACCCAAGCTCGCGTACTCCACAATCTCCACAGCGTTCAGTAAATTCAGTGCAACAATCCCCAAAACGTCAAACTTCACCTCAAAGGGTTGATCTTCGCCAAAATACAGCTTTCTCAAAACCATCAGCATCATCATTATCACCTGCAACCGCTGGCGGTTCCGAGCACATCATAAAATTTAGAGAGATCAGTGGATTGTTGGGCCTGGGGGAGAAAATACTCAAGATGGACACTATCCTTAAACTGGATTTGAGTAATGATATGATCAACCGTCCTCAGAATCAAGCACTTGACGACAGTTATATTGAAACCATTATTGTGAAGCATCTGGTTTATTTGAAGAAGACAGCTAAACCCGTTGTAACCGTGGTGACGAATAAAGCACGAGTTTTCTTCATTGATGGCAGTTTGAATGTAATGATGGTTGATTTAAAGGCCAACAATGGTGCCGATTACCTGATGTATGATTATGAGTTTGAAAGTGT
Source organism: Metahyphopichia silvanorum (assembly GCA_030574095.1). Lineage (NCBI taxonomy): Eukaryota > Fungi > Ascomycota > Pichiomycetes > Serinales > Debaryomycetaceae > Metahyphopichia > Metahyphopichia silvanorum. The sequence continues at coordinate 344,562 of JAJMEK010000002.1, read as the reverse complement.
AGCAATAGATGACGATGAAGATGAAGCCAATGCCATTTTGAATGGAGAAGATGTGTATGGCTATTTAATCCTTGAATTAATGAAGGATAACAGAAATCTTATATTTTTAAGAAGAATCAGTGATATGGAAAAATTGGGGTTGAAAGAACTTGTTAAAGTGGTAGACAAGGCTAATGATGAAGTGAAATTAGGTAAGAATTATGGATGGATCGATTGTTTATTATTAGCTAAGGATATGGTTAGAAAAGAGAAGGCAGAAAAGCCGGAGAAGTCGAATAAACCAACAAAAAGTCAGCAGCCACTGACAATTAAAAAGAAGCTGTCATCAACGTTAAAATCAAGATCAAAGACACCTCCAAGCAAACCACCTCCAGCAAAACCCAAGAACTTTGCATATGCAGCAGCAGCCGCTGCTAGCACCACTAAATGACATTTTATGAAATCATAGATTACATAGTGAAAAAAAAAGATTATTAAACAAGTATTGAAAAATACGGATATATCATTAGATCGTAAAAATGCAATATATAACCTTTACTTACGTGAATATATAAGAAAATCGTTAATCCAGTCCTTATAGGAGCATTTATCATTTAAAATTGATTGAGTTTGTTGAGTAATTATTGACTCAATGGTCTGTTCATTATGAGTCCAAGTGTCTACAGCGTCACATTCTGCAAACTGGTCAGTTATTTTCTTTTGGTGATTTCTATAAGCGTAAGGATCAGTTCTTAAATCAAATTGGTCTGGATCCAATGATTCAATTTTCTTGGTGGACTTCCTCAATTCGTTGGCATAATCACTGCAATATTCAATAATCTTTGCTCTGGCTTTCCACTGAGGAACAATCTTGGTTCTGAAGTATTCGTCACACTTACCACTATCAACTTCATTTAAATGCTGTCTGATAGTATCGTCTGTAGCTATTCTGGAAAGTCTCAAGAAGGCCCGAATACGAGACGAAGAACGACAATTTTCGGGTGTGGCCAAACCTGCAGGAATACTGAGACCTTTCAATGTTTCTTCACTCATACGTTTGTCGTTATCGCCTTCTTTGGTGAAAAAAGGTATCATCTAAGGTTAAAAATTCAGATTGATTGATTTTGCCATCCATGAGAGAGCGGCGTGCACAAACCAATATATTCCTGGGTCCCGTTTGCAGCCATTTCTTTCAACTGGAAACAGCCAAGATCCACCAGAGCACGCCATTGATGATGCTGTCATATAAAGACACTAATCTGGTGGGATAGAACATGTCACGAATGCGTGGGAGTGACAATTCCAATTAGCCTTTTGTTGATGAATCTCAAGTGCATATTTAGGTAATTGAGTATAAAACAGCCATACAAAATACACTAGCATGAATAACTCCACTTTGGCTTGAAGTAAAGTAATAATACATACGTATACATTAATTTGACCCATTTTGTACCTCCACCGTCTCGGGCTGCTTTACTTTACTTTCAGTGTTGGTCCTTGTAGACTGTGGAAAGAATGTCGCAGATCTGCTTCAATGTCGTACGCCCAATGACCTCATAGCCATAGTGAACGGTTTTTGCTCAAGTTCCATATTTCATGTCTTTTACACCAGATCAGATCAGCTTGACAGGTAAATTTGCCTTTACTGTGGCAATCAAAAGACAAGTTTCGCAAATAGCAGGATCACACTATGATGTTGTTTCTGACCTGGAATTGAAGTATGCCTTATTATCTATTGGAGATACTCTACTTGACAGAGTTTCCAAAGATGTGTTAAATCAAGAAATCAAGACTGCTGGCACTGAAAATTCACTGTTGGTGGAAAATCTCAACAACTTATTCTTAGGTCCGAACTCATTAACCGACTATAATGTCCCACAAACGTTGAAAACTGAAGATATATTAGATCAATTGCATTCTTTTGATCCGGTTCAACCGCAAATATCTGAGTCTTTGAGCGATGAATTCCTTAGCATTTTAAAAGATAGTTATACCTCTAAAGATTTGACGGATTTGGTTGTGAGCTTTATTAAGTATTGCTCCGAAACGTACCAAGATGCCCTCGAAGGCCTGGATACTATCAGATTACAAATAAATAGCGTCATAGAAAAATTATCGTCGGGATCAGAAGTGAGATTGAATGACGCCATGGCTCAATTCGAATTCCACTTTGCAAGCATTGTTAAGTGCCTCCAAAGATTAAGATCTAAACTGGATAATTATACTGCCACAATTGCTAAACTAAGAGAACAAGGTAATAATGTTATGTTAAATCTGGGTTATGCTCAAGCAATTGAAAAATATACCACTGCTATCAATATCTGTATAAATCACGATACAAAATACCTTCCGCAATTATTAGTGAACCGAGCTATTGCTTATATAGGACTTAATTGTTATCCGGAAGCAAGATCAGATTTAAATCAAGCCGTCAAACTAGATCGCTGTTTTACCCCTGCATGGGCTCAACTTGGTTATGTACATTTGTACATGGGAACCAGTTTAATAGCTCTCAAATGTTATTTGGCCGCGTTACAATCTTCAATTGGCGGGATTCTACCATACAATTTTCCCCAGTTTCAACCTGAATTAGAGCAGAAGTATCGGGAAAATAAATTGAAAACAGTTTTACCTCAATTTATTCAAAGAATCATTCAAGCCATGATTTTAACAGAAAAAAGATGCTATCAACAAAGAGCCGACTCGCAAGTAATCTCAGCCATAGTAGCCAATGCTCGTGCAGCCTTGGCTAGACTTAGAGCTGCTGCTCAAAGTGAAGATGTGTCGTATTACACTTATTTATATGATTATGAAGATGAATCATTCAGATCTACTGCATCCAGAGCCAATAGAGCCAGACCAAATATTTTAAATCACGAAGTGAGCCAAGATATTCTTGCTAATGGAGAAATTGAAGCCACTGCTATTCCAATATCAGTCACGACAGAGACTACCCCAACAGGTGCACCACCAGCTGAGAGTAACCTGAATCGAAGCCAAGAGCAAAGAGATACTTCCTCGGAACAACCTAATCCTACTTCAAACAATGCATCACAAGGGCGCAATGTGATGAGAAGTATGCTCAATAGCTTTGGTGAAATCTTTGACGGTACCATGGGGCAGCAAAGTGGGGTTTTCCCCAATGACAATGGTGACGCCAATCCCAATCCGCTCAGTGGGTTTCTTAATAATCCTGCTGCAGAAAATGGAGTTCAAAATATAATCAACCATGCTTTAAACGCAGTTGGAGCTACACAAGGTAATATCACCGTAAACGGAAGAAGGGTAGATATTCCAAACACCACTCGAACTGATCAGTCACCACCAAGAACCACAACCAGTGGACAAAGAGGCAACACCCCCGGTCAGGAAGGGGATATTGACATGCCTGATGTTCCTGATGTCGATTAGTCTGTAGCTGCAAATAAATAACATCCATACACCGTCCTTTCCCACCGATAAAATCTACATCCGTGCACCTAAGTTATATGGCGATTTCGCAGTGAAGGCGGACTAGGGCTGACGTCAATTAATTTTACATAATTAGAAGAGATGGCAGGGTTAGAACAATCTCTATTTCAGCTTAAGTTTACTGCCAAGCAACTTAATAGACAAGCAGCTAAAGCAGCTAAAGAAGAAACCACCGAAAAGGCCAAGACCAAGAAGGCACTAGTTCAAGGAAATAATGATATTGCCCAATTGTATGCCCAAAATGCCATAAGAAAAGCCAATGAACGAGTCAATCTCCTTCGATTAGCATCAAGAATCGATGCTGTGGCTTCAAGAGTACAAACAGCCGTTACCATGAGATCAGTTACTGGGAATATGTCGCAGGTGATCCGAGGCATGGATAAAGCATTACAAACGATGAATTTAGAAAGGATTTCCATGGTAATGGACAAATTCGAAACACAATTTGAAGATCTTGACGCTTCTACCAATTACTACGAGGCCACCACCAATAATGTCAATGCATTAACTACGCCCCAAGATCAAGTGGATGAGTTGATGAGTCAAATCGCCGATGAAAATGGCATAGAGATGAAGCAAGGACTCAATGAAACCAAAGTAGAGATATCTTCACCTCCTGCTACTGTGAGCGAAGAAAAAGAAGACCAGCTTGCAGAGCGTCTTCGGGCTTTACGTAATTAGTGGGGTTCAATTAGTATCAATGTTCTTCCTAATACTACTGGCCTACTTAATCTTCATGCTTTTCCTAATTGGGCTAGCGATAAGCATCATCAACCATGGACCGAAAACCACCCGAATTGGCCCCAAACTTTTCAGTCAAGTCTCATTCAGCCCACTATTTCTATCTTCTGTATATCTAGTAAGGTAATCGCCAACCAAATCTATTCATTCACTCCTCGTAGGTTTAACCTTGGGGGTTGATATCCACTGGTCCCTCCAAGCACGTGACATCTTCGACCAATCATCCGGATTGTCGGAACTTGCTTTCGCATTGGTATTTAAAGCGAAGTAAATCTCCCTGAAATTTAAATCGCAATTGCAATCACAAACTACTTAAATAATGCTTGCTTCTACTTTGAGAACTGTTACTCGTACTAAACCAACAGGATTTATTGGTGCTGTTAGAACCAAAGTTTCTCTTCCTGATTTAGATTGGGACTTCAATGCCTTAGAACCTCATATTTCTGGTCAAATCAATGAAATTCATTACACTAAACATCATCAAACTTATGTGAATGGTTATAATACAGCCATTGAGCAACACGCTGAAGCCAAAGCTAAAGGTGAAGTTAAGAAAACTGTTGAATTACAAAAAGCTATCAATTTCAATGGTGGTGGTTACACTAACCATTGTCTTTTCTGGAAAAATTTGGCTCCTGAAAAACAAGGTGGTGGTGAAGCTCCATCGAGTGAATCTGAATTTGCTCAAAGAATTGCTCAACAATACGGTTCTCTTGATAATTTGATTTCTGTTACCAACGCCAAATTAGCTGGTATCCAAGGTGCTGGTTGGGCTTTTATCGTTAAGAATAAAGAAAATGGTGGTGCTTTAGATGTAGTTACTACTCCAAACCAAGATACCGTTACCGGTCCTTTGGTTCCATTGGTTGCAATTGATGCTTGGGAACATGCTTATTATTTACAATATCAAAATGTTAAGGCTGATTACTTCAAAGCTATCTGGAATGTTATTAACTGGAAAGAAGCCGAAAAGAGATATTTAGTCAATTAAGTTATTTTACACATATATGTATTTTTCAGTAATATAAATGTTACTTATTATCACATTAAAACGTAGCCACACTAAGTAATGTCGCCACATTCTTAGCATCTATATCCTCATTAACGACACTCACCTCTTCTTTCTCTTCAGTGTCTTGAGCTAAACTTCTGAAAGTTCTTGAAGTCCAGGAATCTCCATTAGCTGCTTGTGATTGTGTTAAATTATGCTTTAAATTGGTAAGATTATCACGATTTAATCTTGATAAACCTCCTTTTTCATCAATAATTCGAATATCAAGTCGAATGTTTTCCAAATGTTTCAATATTCTTCGATGATGATCAACTTTATGAAGTGTAAAGTTTTTAAGCAATTTTTGAAATTTGTTTTCTGTATAGTTGATGACTTCCTTTCTTTCATACAACATTTCGCCTGAAATCCTTTTAACTTGAAGATTTAGGGATTCTTCAGCCTTGGTTGCATACTCTAATGATCTTATAGCTTCATCAACTTTAAAGGGATCCAATGATGACTTGTTCTTAATCTTGGTGGCTTGATAATGTTTAGACTTTGTTTGGGCTTGTGCCTGAATTAATTCTCGCATAATCAAATGTCTGTTTGTCATGGCTTCTTTAATTTGATAAAAATCATTGATGAGACTATGTATACCATCACCGAATGAGCCCATTTCATTAACCAGCTCAATTAAGGTTAAATCCGCCAGAATTTGCATAATTTTGCCTAACTTTTCCCACATATTCTTCATTCCAGGATGAGTCATTTCAAATTGAGCCAAACTAGCTAGTTTTTGAGACAATTCACTGACATGTATGGAAAGCTGCTTCTCTGATTTAGTTTTTTTATCCATCAGTTTATGTAATTTTTGACATGATAAGTATGCAGCTTTGATTATGGGTCTGAAACTGGCCAATTCTTCATATGGATCATAGGGTACTGCCAATTGTTTTAAAGTCTTTCGGACCAATCCACTAGCTACTGATACTTTCTTGGCCGAGTTTATAACAGAGTAACCAAAATCGCTTTCAATGAAGTATATAAATTCTTCATCTCTGACAAGAATTGGATTCAGAGTTATGCGAGCCATCCATTCTTGCCAAACCACCATCAATTGTTTATTTTCATCCTCTCCTCCATTGGGATATGATGTGACGGCCAGAGGAATCACAGGAACAAACACCTCTAGATTGCTAACCGTTAAGTAATTATTGAATTTAATCACCTCTGTATAAGTTCGACGAATGTCCTTATAAAAATCTTGACGATACCGGGGTAGTCCCTTGACTTCAGCATCAAACTTCAAAATAGGATTACCTGGCTTATTTCTTTCAATGGCTGTGAGCTTCAAAGTGATGCTATACTTATTGGTGAATCGTTCAGGAAGGAGTTTACGAAGTTCTTCTTCTGAAAGTAGTTCGGGTCCTAAATCATTATTTATTGGCGCTGGTTCTTGGTTCTGAACCTGTTCATTTTCATCTTGGTGTAAGTTTTGAGGTATCAAAGAATTATGAGGTTCGCTAGAAACAATAGGATCTGGCTCTTCCTGCTGAGCCGGCTCAGCAAATGGATTATTGTTTTCAAAATCGTCCATTCTTTTTGGGGTTATAGTTAGTGTTGGAGAAAGTGTTGGTCGCGATCATATCCTATATTAATTCTTCACTATATACACACCGGCCACCTACAACTTCTCTTGTTGAAGGGTACCACTACTTTTGAAAATATTATAACCCCAGAAACTAATAACGTTTAAAACCCCGACTCGCCAACCATCGAAAAGATTAAGACATTTAATTCTTTCGAGAAATCCGAGGAATCCACCCACGTCATGTTCAAGATGTCCGTCGTTAAATTTAATGATTAACTGTTGATCTGGGTTATCAATAGAAATAACTCTCTTAGGATCTTCTTGTAGTTTTGGTAGTAAAAGGAACCGTACTTGTTCTTTTCTGAGTAGATTTTCAACTGGTAATTTAATGAAGAATTCCATAATAAGCAACCCTAAGTTGAATATGGTGTACCAATTAGGAGACAGATAAGCGTCAATGTTAAATCTGATGAACATCAAATAAGGTGCCGTCTTTCTGAACACAGTAGTTGCAAACTGATGAAGAGTAGTGAGTAATGTGATGGTTGGTGGAGGGTTAAGCAATACTGAAACAGGGTAGTTTCGAATACTATCTCTGATGGAACGAGTATTAACTTTGGGTTCGTTAGCAATATGGATGCTGTTATATCCAGTAGGAGAAACTGCTGTAGTAAGGTTGTCATCCACAAGGGATTCATCTCTGTTAAATTGAGTGATCATTAACCTGACTTTTAGGAGATCAAGAGGCATTAATATCAATCCTGTCAAGACACAAGCCAGTACCGAAAGCCAAAGGGACTTGAGTGGGTCTGTCAGGTGAGTTAAATCAAGGAAAAATGGGTCTGGAATCCCTAAAAATGGGGATAAGAATCCTGTAATCCAGGCTTCAATAGTATGGGATAATGTTTGATGGATAAATTGGGCATTTATACCCCTGAAAAGAGCAAATGGACCATCTTTAGCAGCAATAGCGGTGAGTATGTCTACTGTGTGTTTAGATATGGGTTGTATTTTACTGGATCCAGTACTTATAATCAGGTCCTCATTATTTGCACCTTCACTCTCAGGAGTTTGCAGTTCTGCCCATTCATTGGACGATTGGAAATAATTAATTTCTTGTTCTGAGTCTGAATCTTCAATCAAACGAGTAATTTTTTCATTATTAACTGGCTTTTTCGGTTTGGAAAGGTCAAACACACCAACCTGAAGTACTAAGCGAACAATCTCAAATGGTTGAGATACAAGTACTTTACAATAATTCTTGAAGAAGTTCCATACCAAGTTTTTGAAAAGCTCTGTGATGTTACTAAAGTCAAAATATTCCCGTAGTTCAAGGTCATAAACGTAGTTTTTGTCCCCATTTAAATCTAATCCATTTCCAATACCAATACCTTTACCAGGAGCAAAATTAGAAGAACTGCTTGATGATAGCGAAGTATTCAACGAAGCAGTGATTGGTCGATTCGTGGAAGGATCCACCAACCCAACCCCTGGCTTAAATATTACCGAGTAGCCGGGATTAAACGTATCATGATCATAATATGGCCGTAAAGAAGTCATGATTACTAGTGGATTTATTATTACGCGGGTTATTATGTTGATGGCGAGGAATACTCAAATTACAACAAACAGTAGAATACGCCAAAATTTCACAACTTCAGAAAGATACCTGATCCCTCAAAAGAAGAGTAGAATGTAATCTCGTCAAAGCAGATCGGGATAGGGCTTTCTTGTTGGTTTATTTTAATGAAACTAGAGTAGGCACGCACGTGACCGTCCTTGAAGATGGTCATAAGTATGTAGATACAGTAAGTATGGCCATGCAGGGGACAAGAAGGTAAAATGAGTCAATGAAAGTATATTTATAATACAGAATATGAAAAATTAGTGATGAAATTGAAGTTGATCGAGCTGTTGGGGTACTAGCCGTCAAACATGGAACAAACACCAATGCCAATGACTAAGAGTACCAATTTGACATTACCATCGAATCAATGGATCAAATTGAGTTTGTACAGTTCCCAGCACCAAAAAGTACAGAGAATTCAAATATACCCATGCATACGTCCTATGGTTACACCAAGGAAGTGTTACCGTGAACCGAAATGGATTCTCATACATAACCCACATTCATTTAGTCAACAACCACAATCCCGCTGCAACTTCACTGATTCGAATCCTTCAATTCTTCCAGACGTTTTATTAGAAACTCTCCTAATGCCTTCAATGGATCGTCTGGCTTGGTGGATGATACTTGTTTGAGACCTTGTAAAAGGTGCGTAGTTAAATTCTGATTTAGGTACTGTCTTACGGAAGATCCTCCCACAATCTCATGAACTGGAGGTCCTAAGCTAGGAGAAGGTTCACCTCCTTCATGATTGAGGTTAGCTTCAGTTTCAACCTTTACCTTTGGTTCTTCAGATGACTCCATGATAATGAAGGTAGTAGTTAATTTCGCACTTCCAACTAATAATTTTATTACTACTCATATACCCATATCATGGATCCATTTAACGAAGTAGAACAAGACACGTGGGCGCAGATTCAAAGCATTGAATCATTTATTCAGAACTCACCGATAACAGAAGATGCAAAGCTTGATTTCACCAATAACTATCAAGAACTTCAAGAAACTTTAGAAGACCTTAAACAAGCAGTTGAAATCTCCGAATCTAACCCAAGTCAGTTTCAATTAACTTCCGCCGATATTGCAGAACGAAAACAAATCTTGGACCGACTCTCTGGAAAGATTAGTGGACTTGAACAGGAATGGTTGAGTAGAATCAGAGACCCAAAACGGTTCCGAGAAGTGACTACCATGTCCAATAGAATTAGTCAAGATGACGAGCCCGTTTCTCCAGGTAAGATCAACGAAGCGTTTTCCCAATATCAGGAGCAAGAAGCCATACAAAACCAGGACGTCCAACTCGATTCGCTTCATGAGACCATGCGGAATTTGAACCTTCAAGCTACCATGATGGGGTCTGAATTAGAAGATCAAGCAGCAATGTTGGACGACTTAGATCAAGAAATGGACACGGTTTCCGACAAACTACAAAGGGGAATGAGAAGAGTAAGATGGGTATTAGAAAATAATAAAGGTGGGGCTGCAGATTGGTGTATTATCATACTAGCTGTTTGTCTTGTTATTCTAATTATATTATTTCTCGTGGCTTAATGAGAATGTCTATGCATCAATTCTGAAATAATAACCGGTTAATTATGTCCTGCTCAAATTCAAATCGGCTGTGGAAGATCCAGAGTGATAATGTAAGTCCTTCAAGTAGAGTCCATCCATGAGGGCTTCTTGTGATTCTATAGTACTCATCAAGAGTGTCACAGAAATGAATGTGCTCTTTTAAACGTAATTGGAAATACTCTTGAGATCGGAGCTGCCTTAAAATTGATATATCTTGGCTTTGAAGAACATGATGGATATATGCGTTAAACTGTTGTATCTCGTGGGTTTGGTCAGGATTTGATGAATATTCCAACGATTCGAAGACTGGTTTTGAAACTATCCTGTTTGAAACAGGAAATTGAGAGTTCGGTTTATAAAATTGAAGCTTTTTTTCAAGACTAGAAAGAAACATATCAATGATATCGATTATTTTGGGGATTCGTTTACAAATTCTCTTTGGGAGTTCTTCAGAATTGGATTCTTCTTCGACCAATGCTTCGGGATCGAAGAGTAATTCCTTTTGTAAAGAAAGGTAAAAACAATACAATTCATTCTCGTCATTCAATTGGTATATTTTCAGATAGGTTAAGAACGATGATTTAATTATTTCGATATTTGATTCATCCAAGTCAGATACTCGAGGAATATTATTGTAAGATTCCTCAAATTGAATCTCTTGCATAGAGGCTAACAACTCAGGTCTTTGGTTAAGAACATATTCAATTGACGAAGATAAAAATTTAGGAAACATTTGAGATAAACAAAATGACTCGATCATGAAATGGGTATTGCCTTCAGTATCATTATGATAGTTGTGACACAAACGTTGAATTTCCTTCTGAATAGTCTGAAGTACTGGTTCGGTCATATTCCAGATATTTTTGTACTCGGTTAAAAAATCTTTGGCTATAGGAATATCATAAAATATTTCCATCAATGAAGGTTCAAACAGAAAAACAGGTTGGAGTTTTTTAAAAAAAGGGTAATTTGTGATCAAAGGCAACTCCCCTAATAGTTTGAAACAATCGGAAGAATACGATAAGAGTGCCTGCTTTAGCTTCAATACCATAATGACGTATGATACCATAGGTCCATAATCAGCCAGATCCGACAGGTCCAGCCCCAGTTCCAGGCTGAAAGTAGGAGCATAAATCATCTTGAATGTTAACCAGGATAAAATGTGGTACCACCGGAGTATTTAAATATGTACAATGTCCAACATGTATGTGGATTTTTGACTGGCAGCGCCTAAACCCGCTGCAGATATTTTAAGAATAGTACAGAATTAAATGAAACGCAGTTTATGATGATTGCCAATCTGCAATTTACAAGGGAATCTGTTGCATAAGCGCGAGCCATTTTGACATATTGGTCAACAATAACCGACATTATAATTCAGGGTTGGGTCACGGTCACTACTATTGAAATTTTACTTTAATTCTAGCGTAAATATGTTCATCATTTTTATTAGACGCACATAATATCATAGCTCCGGTAATATCGCCATTGTTCACTTGAAATGCACTACATGATTTGACCAACAATATCCAAGTATTGAAACATTGAAATGTTGGTAAATAATCTACACTAGATAAACAATTACATGATGATGATAAGTGGTTGATGTCAGACAAATATAGTAAGGTAGCTTGGGTTTTTCCACACCGACAGAAAGTCTCGAGCCAAATGCACTCAGAGTCATCATTATCAAAACCACACTAATTCTCATTCATGTACTGTCACCACTAGGTGTTCATCATTGACAAATTACTAGAAGTGGCTGCCATGAACATTACAGTATAAAACAAGTTGAACTTATCATTGAAAATATAAGTTCATCCTATAGCTTTAACTATAACTCATCGAGAATCATTTTGAAAAATTTCTCGCCTTTTATAGTGCTGGAATTTTTTCTCTGGGTTACCCGGTTTGATTTCTCACACGCCTCTTATACCTTCACTGCAGTTACAAACATAACCTTCTACACCCATTTGAAGAAATACACTCAGTATGTCAAACGATAAGTACAAATATAGAGTTGAGATTCAACAGATGATGTTTGTCTCTGGTGAAGCCAATGATTCGCCTGTGGAGACAACTTCTTTAATCGAGGATATTGTCCGAGGCCAGGTTATTGAAATATTAATGCAAGCAACGAAAACTGCCAGTACGCGTGGTACAAAGTCAATTGCTCCTGAAGATGTCATATTCTTGATTCGCCATGATAAAGCAAAGGTTAATAGACTTCGAACTTACTTGTCTTGGAAAGATGTGCGTAAAAACGCTCGAGATCAAGAAGGTGGAGGCACGGAATCTCTTATTGAAGGTGGTGAAGCTGGCTCGGGAGCTACAGCGGCAGGGGCAGGAGCCCCAGACTCTTCTAAAATGCTTTCGAAATACAAGAAGTCCAAGATAAGGTTGCCATGGGAGGTTCAATTCATGTTTAGTGAACAACATCTCGAAACTGCAGAAGAGAATGAACAAATTGACGATGATGAAAAGGCAGCCACCATTGCCTCGTTGAAACGGTTGAAAATGGCTGATGATCGGACTAGAAACATGACTAAGGAAGAATACGTTCATTGGTCTGAGTGTCGTCAGGCTTCTTTCACCTTCAGAAAAGCTAAGCGGTTCAGAGAATGGGCTCAAATTTCTCAAGTATGTGATTCACGTCCTAATGATGATGTAATCGATATATTGGGATTTCTTACATTTGAAATTGTATGTTCATTGACTGAAGAGGCAATGTTCATCAAACAATCAGAAGAAAAACTTATTCAACAATCTTTGAGTAAAGCTGGTAATTTGGATAAAGAAATACATAAAAGAAAGAGAAAGTATTTGTTCGATAAACCAGACGAACTTGCTAAACCTATACTTCCCTATCACATAGAGGAGGCATGGAGAAGATTACAATCTCCTGACTTCAAACATAAAGCCGCAAGATCATTTGGTGGTGGGTTGATCAAAACTAGAGCCAGATTGATTTAAACTATAAATCTAATGAATAATTTTTAATGAATGCATTGAGAACGGTGTCATGATTCTCTTGAAATTGTCTCCACTGAATGAAGTCTTTAACACTGGTGTTATTGATTTCCACTGCCTTTTTCTCAGCTTCATCGATAGCGATTTGGAATGAAGCCCACTTTCGACAAAATGGTGCCAATTCCAATATATATGGCGTTTGACTAAGTGAACGGCAAATGGACACTTCAGGAATCCCCACAGGCAACGGCATATACTCTTTTGTTGATCCTGTTGATCTTGTAAAACTTCTGGTAAGTTGAAGTTCTTGGTATTGTTTTGATTTCTTCTTCGAGCGGGATCCTATGAATGCATTGGTAATATCACGAATGTAATTCTCCAGATATGACACGAAATCCCCATTGTATGGTAAATCAACAATCTTGAATAACTCATCACCCGTATTCATTTCATACAGAAGAGGTTTATTTTCGTTATATAGATCATCAATAACGTAGAGGTCGAGTAGTTCGTTAGCAGTTGCCATAGGATTAATGCATGACTTTGTATTAGTGGAAATGAGATCAGCAGCAGAATTGATAGATAACCTCAAAAAGTCAGTTTCGAGAGATGGATATTCCTGCTCTTGATAAGCAACTTGTGTAATACACTTTGGCCGATTATGGGTCTTGCATAAAAATTCGGTCTCCATCAATACTTTTCGTATATCGTGATTTGAATTATGTATGAGATCATGGAGAATATTTTTATTGATATCGACACCATGATCGATTCCACATAACCATAAATAATCCAGTAGCAATGCTTTGTCAGGTTTGTCAAAGTGCAAAATAGCATCTTCTTCCGCTGCAAAATCATAGATGTTTTTGGGTATAGTACTAATATCGTTACATGTAATAACTATTGGTCTCTTCGAAATGTTGACAATATCCAGAACCACAGACCAAAATCCTTTGTCAGATTCAAACAAAATGTCACAGTCTTCAAATAGGATGATACCTTTTTGGAATTCTCGGTCATTATTCTGGTCCGTCGATATTATGTTATTATTGATATTGTTGTTATTATTCGAATGCACCAATTGAGTTGTACCTAACTCTCTTAAATTATTGTAAATATCCTTTCTTCCTCGAGCTTGGCCTGAGTTGACTTCATAAACATAGCCGTTTATTTCCTTCATAGCTGCATAAATGGCGGTTGATTTCCCAGAACCAACATCTCCATGAAGAATCATAAGTGGATCAAATATTTCTTCTTCGGTCTCTTCTCCATCATCTAAGAAGTCATCTACTATAAATCCACTGAGATTCTTCTGACGACTTTGTTGTTGAGCCTTAATGAGAACATTTCTAGGAGTCTTGTATGATTGGAATTTTAATCTTTGAAATGAGTTTCGAACCCAATTCGAAATGCGTGATTTGTTATCATTGGTAATTAGTAGATCTGTTGTCTGCTGAGGTTGATAGTACTGGGGCCAGCAGTGCTCATTAGACGATCGGAATGATATGAAACTATCATATATCCGCTTTAATGCTGGATATGATTGCAAATCGGGTATCCGTTCTGTGATCAAATGGTCAACATCTTCACAGGGTACGATAGTTCTTGAATACAACCTATCATTGAAACTCGAGGGATTAGTAAAGTCAAAGGACTCAGATGATTCAAAATTGTATTCTGAAACTAAATTCTTTGCATTCAAGGATGAAAGACGATTGGATCTAGGAACCAAGTCGTCAGATGCAGCAACATGCCATTGGTGTTTGATAATCTGGGGAGGATCCAACCGTTGGAGTTTTTGAATGGGAGTAAGTTTCTTGTCAGTAGATGCATTTTGCATCATTTGTCGGAACACAGATCCTGCACTTTTGGCCCCTTTGACAGCAGGAGTTCCTTTGGTGAAAAACGCATTGTCAATCTGTCGTAGCTTATCTGAATCCACTTTCAATGTGACCTTCTTGGAAGGCTTCCCAAAAGGCCAGGCACGACTAGTCACCATTGCCTGGGTTGACGACTTATGATTTCCCCTTGTTTTGAACGGGTTTTCGATCTCTTCGAGTCGGGAAGGATTTAACTTCAAAACCACAGGGAACGATTTTTGTTTGAATGACTTGAATATATCCTTAGCTGTAACGCGTCTGGCACCATCTTTTCTCTCTGCCGGTTCTTGATCATGATTGGAAGCAGGTGCAGTGTCCAGTTTCTCTGGCTTCTTCTTTTGACCCATTCCGTTTAGTAAATCATTGACTGAAATCGACTTTGTATTATTGTAGAACTTTTTCTCGAGTTCAAGTAGTTCGTGCTCTTTCTGGTACAACGAGTCCTCTGTGAACGAGTCTTCGGTCACACTTTCCACCGAAGTATCCAGATCGATATGCACCGTCTTATGTTTCGGCTTTTGGTTACCTGAAAGCAACGATAGTAGGTTTGGTGGACGTACCACATCCACGTCGGTTATTTCAGCTGAAGACGGAGAACTGGAAGGATTTATCTCCGATGCCACCGATTTCGACACCCCATCGTCTTCAGGAGATCCTCTAGTCGACTCTGGAATCATCATAGGGATCAAGGATTCGTTCTCCCACGCTACAGACATTGGAGAACGATGTTGTGGTGATAAAAAGCCAAAGCCAAAGCCAATACTTAAGCGCGTCGCGATGGATTTCTGTATTTGCACCATTAGCAGTGAAACCGACTTTTACTCCATGGCCGGATTCCTGATCAAGCTCAAGAAAAATGGGATCTCCAAGCCGAAGCTCAAAGGGTTGAAGAAAAATCCCAGTTTGGTCAAGCCCAAAACAGGCTTTGGCGATTCCGACGATGACGATGACGATGACTCGGATAAAAAGGTGATGATAGAGTCATTTGACCCGCTGCAAACAAGCGATAATAAACCCAAACCTCCGACCTTAGTCATCCAACCAACGAAACTAAGCAAGTCTATTCCCGTTCAGAATCAACAGGAGGCCAACGGAGAAGCAAAAATGGGCCTGAGCCAGGAGTTGAAGTACGGTCTCAATGAGCGTCAGCCCTCAAGTTTAAACCCAAAGTCATTGAATGCAGATCACCAGGAGCCAACAAGTCTAAAGGGTTCTGTAGAAGAGGAAGCCAGAAACTCACTTTTGGCCGGGGAGTCAGTGCATTCTCATTCAGGTTTGACAATAACGCCAGGTGCTGAGTCTTCACAGGTTGAAGATCCACATTATAATGAAGTACCCGTCGAGGACTTTGGGGCTGCTTTACTCCGAGGAATGGGATGGAAGGGTGAAGATAAGCTGAAGGCGATCAAAAGACAAAAGGAGGATGACAAAATAATAGAGAAACGGCAGAAAAGTGCTATTCTAGGTATAGGTGCCAAACCCATAGAAGGACCAGTGGCAGACGAAGTGTTGGGGTCAAAAGTGTCGGTGCCTATGAAAAAACGTTAGCGTTAATTTTTATGTACATTATACTATGCTAGTACTCCTAAGCCAATTAAGAGCAACTGACTGGCCACTGAATGGGACCATAATGATGATTTTTGTTCAATGATTCTTTTCTCTTCCAATTTGACCAATTTGAGCAAGTCGTCATAAATATCAGCCACGATGGCATCCACCATTTTGGTTTGAGAAAGGTCTTGAATATCGTCAAGATCAGCCATTTTCTCGATCACCGTGGTCTTAGTCACAATCGGTGAGCTATTGTCGTTGATGTAAGAGATCAATGATCTTAGGTCAGGTAGTGAGATAAATGGCGTCAGAGTCGATGATGCAACTGGCATTTGTTGAGGTAAACTAGCCTTCAAGTCCTGGAATTTGACCTTAACATTGACAAGAACATATTCTGTGCTAGACTGATCAATGTCTTCCGTAGGTTTTGTAAATGTATGATAAATAGCAGCCAATGCACTTTTAAGTAATGGGGTTTCGTCAGTAGTAGGTTCTTCTTGTTTTGGAGATGCTACAGTGGTGGCAACTGTAATTTGATTGAATAAGTCCAGGAAAATTCCGCTTAAATTCTTATTGTCAGAGTCAATATCTCTTTCAGCATTAGGAAGTGTAATATTGGCGACGATTTCGGCGTTACCATCAATAATCCAATTAAACTTCAGTTGAGGATTAACTTTGGAGAATGAACCCATGTTAATTCCGTCCAACTTAAAAGTGACTCGTTTTTGATTTGTTGCATCACCAAGATGATTATCTTGATGCTTATGTATAGTAAACATAGAATCATTAATAGCACCAGTGACGTTATTAGCATTGAAGAAATCTACTAAAACACGATTACCTCTGATTCTTGGTAAGTCACAGTTGAAAATTGTAATTTTAAGTGGATTTGCATCGATTTGATCAGGACCGGCCTCATACACCTCGATATAAGTATCATGAATTTTGACATGGGAAAGTTCATAGTTTGAGTCAATGAGAGGGAGCACATTAGCCTTTCTTTGTGAGTTGTTGTCATTCGTTGAGGCTATTTCCCGGTAGAACTTGGCTGAAAGTCCATTAATTTCTATTGCTTCTATAAGACCGTTACCTTCATACCATTTACTGAAGGATAACGATAGGTTTAGTGATTGAATATTACCCTTAAATTTCAGAGTATCTTGATTCAATGATTCTAAGTTAACGTCACTGAACTTCATCATACCATCTTTCCATTCGGGCAAAACATTACCCTTTTTAAATTCTAATTTGAGTCCAAGTCCATGCGAAAGAATCTTACCAGCAGCATACCCCAACACACTGTGATCTTCACCGTCCTCTTCTTTTATTGTATTTACAAGGTTATCGAAGGTGTTTATGGAATACATTACACAGAGACCAAATGTGGTAGTTCCCAACACCACCCATAAAACATTTCCCATCACCAACCAGGAAATAAATGCAGAAAAATCATCAGCTGTAAATGGACGGTTGTTCCGAAGTAAGGGCCATTTTATATGTACAAGAAACCGGGAAAACCGATTGGAAGCTTCCGATAATAGCTGTTTTTTAGTATATTGAGGTTGGAGACGTGGTGTAGATGTGGAAAACATTTGTTTCCTTATGGATAAGATAGGCTTGTTAAAAGCTCGAGTTTGCGAATAACCTCTGAAGTATTTTCCCATCGGATTTGGAGTTCCCAAACATCGTGGCATGACTTTTGATCTCATACCGATTACACCAACACGCGTAAATCCCATCATCCTTCCAGGTGTAGTTTTGGTTAAAACTCGGGACATCATATCGGGTAGTTACTTTTTGTGGAGGCAAGCAATTTTTTTTTTCTTTTCCTCAGAGCCAGCCTATCGGAGTCTTAGGCCGAAAAAGCAATTGCTGTGAATGGTGCTTTGCAACAGCCGTACACCACACTTTTGACGGCATGAATATCCGGTTAAATGATGTCTTTAAAAGCCAGCACCAACCGAGCCCGGGCTTGGACGCTTCTATTCGAAGGCATGTCTGGGAATTTTATGTATACCGGTTGGTAAGGAATATGGGTGGTGTACGGGTCTCATCTCAAAAAAACTGCCTAAGACATCCGATGAGCATTATGATTTTTTTTTTCATTAAAGATACTGCAAAATCATGGCTGCACCTACTGCTGTAAAGGTCTCGAAGCCTAAGGATTCCGCTCCTACTGAAGCAGAAGAGGAAACACTTGTTGATGTCACTAATGTGGCCAAGTCTGAATCTGCACCAACCACAAATGAAGATACAGAGTCAACTCCTAACATGGTTCTAGATGAATCAGGAAAACCCAAGTTTGCTGCAGCTTCACAAAGTGGAATGAAAGTGAAGTTGGAAAGCCGGAAAGTCCCAGTTCCTCCTCATAGAATGAGTCCTCTCAGAAACACATGGACTAAAATATACCCTCCTTTAGTGGAACATTTAAAACTTCAGGTGAGAATGAATTTAAAGACTAAAACCGTTGAATTAAGAACAAATAAAAGTACTACCGATGAAGGAGCATTACAAAAAGGAGCCGATTTCGTCAAAGCATTTACCTTGGGATTCGATGTAGACGATGCCATTGCTTTGTTAAGATTGGATGATTTATATATCGAAACATTTGAAATCAAAGATGTTAAGACATTGACGGGGGATCATTTAGCAAGAGCCATAGGGAGAATTGCAGGTAAAGATGGTAAAACAAAGTTTGCCATTGAAAATGCCACAAGAACTCGTATTGTATTGGCAGACTCTAAAATTCATATTCTTGGAGGATTTACGCATATCAGAATGGCTCGAGAAGCCGTTGTTTCACTTATTTTGGGGTCTCCTCCAGGAAAGGTTTACGGGAACTTACGTACAGTTGCATCAAGAATGAAGGAAAAATACTAAATTTTCTAATTTATATATGTATGGATATATATTTAAATAATAACGTGTATATTATGCAAGTAAATCACTAGTTAAATCATCTACTTCTCCTCCATGAGCTTTAGATGGCACCAAATCATCCAAAACCAAGTCTTTTCTCATGGCATAGGCGTCTTCACCATCTTGATAATACGATTTCTCGATAGAAGTCATTTCAAACTTAAGAGAATCTCGGTATAAATGCAATGCAGCTCGATTCGATTTTCTAACGTGCAACGAAACATATTTGGCCCCAAATGATTCACACATGGCATATAACGATTGCCTCATCAACATTTCTGCCAACCCCATTCTTCTATAAGTCCTCATGACTGCCAAAGAAGTAATATGACCATGAGGTGTTGGATCTTCTGCTTCGGGATCATCTTCCATCTTTCCCAATACATACGCCACGATTTTTTCTCCCTTTCTGACGTATGAAGTGTCTCCTTTAGGGTCCTCCTTGAGGCTCACCGTGACAGCATCTCCGGCTTGTTCTTCAAATTCATCTTGGTCTTCATCTATTACATCATATGTGGTGGCTACAAAACTAGCTTGAGGCCACGATAAAATATGGTACATATAGTACTTTAGCTGGTAGTTTTCCGGCAAATTATGTAAGTTGGCATTTTGCATCGCCTGGATATCATTGATAGTGGCCTGACGGATGGTAATCCCCATTTTGTTCGAGTTTTGTATAAATAAGTGATGTCTATGATATATTTTTCAGGTGCCCGACATCGTCGCACCAGTACCTCTGGCGACAACGAATGGGTTACGTATATGAAATAATGTAGAGAATATGATGATGAAGATGAGCTATAAAAGATGATAAATGGATGTAGTAACTGTATATGCATTAATAACGATAGTTTTCTCTGATAATGACAGACTCGTCAAGTTTTATCAAGAACACTGTTCGCAATGGGTTTCCTTCATTAGGCACAGAATGGGCCGTGACAGTAGCAGCAAAGCCAGAGGAGTCCAAAGCTCCTTCAATTATGCCAGCAATGTATGCGGAGCAGTTGAGGTTGCCGTAGTCTTTAGGGATATTTATAAACTTGGCCACTAGAGGAACGTTGTCGGTGATCATATACTCGTCATCAATGTCTTGAGATTTTTCAAGTTCGTTGGCTGATTTGCCAAAAATGGATTTCCAAAAAGGTCCATGAATAAACTGAAGCATTTCAATGATCTTGATTTCTCTTTTGCTATACTTAAATCCTTCTCGGAGCTTCACCAATTCCAAAAATCGCTGACCCACCTGGTATCCCAATCCATTCAATCTTGCTTCCAAATCCTGGATTCCTTTGGAATTCTTGTGAGCCCAGTTGACCGTTTCGCAAAATAGAAACGATAGCGACGAAAGATTGAGTTCCGGTGTTTTCTTGGTGTTAATATTTCGATCATAGATGGAGGTATTGGATGTTGGTGATAATATTATTGTTTTCTTGCTCAACAACATGCTAGAAGTTTCCTGGTTGATTTCGTTGGACGCCGTTCCGATCGAAGGATTATACCCGAGCCCTGCTTTAGGAACGTCGGAAATCGTAAGATTGGCCATCGATGCCGATGGCATGATGATCTTATCGGACATATTAATAATAGTGTTGAAATAAACTACTATACAAATATTAGCGACATCTCCTCCAGGTAGTATTTCTTGCGACATTTATGATCCTCACGTGAATCCATCAAAATTTGTCTTTACTTATTCCCCAGATTATACCATGGTCAGCAAACACAGTTAGTAATACCTCGTACCAAATGAATCGTTGGAGCTACTAATGAAGTAAGACTACAGATCAAGTGGAACCCCCCTGAAGTATTCGCAAAAGCGCAGGAAACCTTTGTTGAAACACAATCTTCAACTTACGGCGGCTAAACGGACTCCAGTAGAATACTTGAATCGTCTTTTCAATTCTGACAAGGAGGACATAAGTGGGGCAATTTCAAAGTCGAGAGTAATTCGTACTAAGAAATTAAAGCCTACAGGCATTATTGCCACTTCTACTCCTTCTCCTGTTAATCTGAAACCTGTAACAATCACGGTCAAGCCACTTCCATACAAGCAAGTTGATTTGGTACAAGCGAAGTTGAGAGAGAAGGCATTAGATAATAGTGATGTCATTCTTGGGAACGTTGCAGATGCAAGTCCTGACACACCGGTCCTGGATTCACTACAGAAGCATGCTACATTATCATTACCGATGGAAAGCACTACACCAAAAGCAAAAAAAGAAGTTCCAACCATCAGAAGGAAGAGAAACAAGAATAGCAGAGGAAGAAAAGGGAATATCCCACGGGCCAAAGGTAGGGATAAAGCCGTTGATCCTTCCCAATCTACAAGTAAGTTATGTCCGGTGCCACATGAGGTTATCATGAGCAAGAATCCTGTGATTAAGATGAAACATGGCAAAACACTTAAGAAATGCATCATTGTACCTCAACGAAAGAAATCATACAAACAGTTGTTCCGCCAATATGGCAATCTTCAGGATTCTCTTATCGTAATGATAAACCGTTCCAAGTTAGTGCGGTGAGAGCAAATGAGGAGACTTGATACATATTTCGCATTTTTTGACTATGGCCAAAAATTCCGCCAGTACTACGTTTTTTTTAGAAACAAGTGATCATGAGTAGCTTTCCAGAGAAACCAGCAGCCGGGAGCACCGACCAGTCCGAAGAGGCGGCTTCTCGGAATGAAAAGAAAATCAATGAGGGTGCTATTGATCAGGATGACTTGTATAGAAAGCTACAGAATATTCCGATAGAAACCCTTCGAAATATTCTTACCAATCAAATTGATCTTGAAATTCGACTCAAACATAAAGAACTTAAACTTACCGAAGAAGAAATTGGGAAGTGTGAGTCTCAAATGTTGATTCTACGTAGGTTCTTTGAAATACCCAATGGAGTCAGCTTTAAAGATGAACCCAATGATTTCACCATCAAATACTATAACTTATTGAACAAATCGCTTTCGGTCAATTACACCAATCTTCAAAAACAACATTACCGCCAGCTGGTCCATCCGGATGATCCAGCCTATAGTTCTCCTAACGATGCGGGACATGATCAGGAGCATCCATTAGCCGGATCTGGTGATAACTATCACTATGAGCCGGCACATAGTTATCGAACAAGATCAACAACATCGTCATTACGTCCTTCATTTGCATCGTCCGCTCCAGGAGTTGGCGGAACTGGATATGGGAGAACCATTGGATGTCTCTACCGTAGAACCGATGGGGTGGTGGTGAAGCTCACATGTCCGGATTGTCAAAGAAGTAACTTTTCCAGCGCTCAAGGATTTCTTAATCATAGCCGAATTGCCCATGCTAAAGAATATACATCCCAAGATGCGGCAGCATTAAAATGTGGTGAAATATTACCCGATAATGAACAAGACGAGGAAGGATTGACCAGCATAGCCAATATTAAATCCAAAAATCTCGATCCGAACAAGAATCTTAATGTTAACGAAATTTACTTTAACGGATTGAGCAACACGCTTAATACGGTGCATCGCAGTAGTGTTACCCAGGCAGATGTTGTTGACAAGCAACAACCGACAGAGATATTGATTGACTCGTCACGAATTGCCCCGTCGGCTATTATAAGCGAAACGGCAGTTAAACACGAAGATGACAAAAAAGTTACCAAGAGTGAGCTAATGAAGAAAATGATAAAGAATGGATTGGCCAAATCCGAACAAGAATATGAAGACTTGGTAAAAAAGGCTCGAGACCAAGTTAAATTGGCCCATCTTTTCGAAGATGAAGAGGATGGCGAAACTAGCGATGGTTCCACTGCAGCATCGACTGCAGCATCGGCTGCACCAACATCTGCACCAACCTCTAATGGTGGTACGTCGTCTAATCTGACATCTGCAACAAACTCAGAGCCGGCTGTCGCCGCCAATGATCATACTAATAAACTTAAACGAAGAAAATCCCGGGGTATTGTGGGCATATCCAGTCCTCAACCCCATACCACCTCGCTTGGCCCGGATACCGAAGCGATGGCATCGCATACGCGGTCGAAATCCAGACAGCTTAGTGCCGAGGAAACGGTGATTGAAATCATCAACAAAGTTAAGCGAGAAAAGGACAGGAAGCGAAGAAAGACGTAATTCCGTCATGTCAAATTCCATCAATCCGTTACCTCAAATTATCAAGTCATTTCAGCCCCTTGTCCACTGGTTGTCTCCCTTACGGGGATGGTTTTATTATAGCTGCGGTGATAAGCTGCTATATCCTGCAGGCCCGACCGCCACCATTGCTTGTTCGGGCCTGTAGCCATGCCTGTTTCCGGCGAAATGGGCGGCGGATAGGAATATTTCGATCGAATGGGGACGCGCCCGCGCAGGGCTGCCGCGAAATCGACGCATTCTAGACCGCATGACATCATGGGCTGCTAAGTGATGGGCTGGGCACACCATTACGCAATAAAAAATATAGGTGAAAATATACATATTTTTCTTCTTAGTAATAAAGACAGATATATATATACCCAGGGTTCTTCTTAAAGGTTTAAAAAGTTATTTAAATTAGTCGAGAAATAGGATTTGAAATTACATGGCTCCATGAGCTCGTCTCCTATTTGTACCCCATCGCCAAACTACTCATTTCCTCCCAACTGTGACCTGAGTAGTGATTATTTTAATATCAGTAGCGACCATGAGTATTTCAAAACAAAACCCCCTTTAACTAAAACCAACGGTCATAGTGATCACGGGTCCAATACCGGCTCGACGTCTTCGGTATCGACAGTATCTTCCTTTAAACCGTTGGACTATCGTGTTACCAAAAACCATAACGACTCCATAAGTTCCATAGGGTCAGACACTACGGTTTATGATAAAAGTACCTCTTCATTAAGTTGCTTATCTGCTGATACTTTGGTAGAAGGATCCCCCCAGCAGTCGTCAAGGAAGCATTCCAATCATATGAATTTGAAATTATCGCTACCCCGTCATCGGTACAACCAGTCACTTCTGGCTTCAACCACTCACGACTTTAATAAGTCGTTCACTTTAAGCGAAGCAGACGAAATAGAAAATGAAAGATCTTCTTCTGCTGTAGAGTCTCGGTTCCCGATTCATGAAAAGGAACAAGACCAAGAACAAGACCAAGGACAAATCCCCGAACAACTATCAGCCAGTCGTCTTCCTCCTCATTCTCAGCCCTTTAACCCTCCCCAGTTAAAGAAACAAGTTACGCTTCCTACGCTTTCTTTTAATCACACTCTTACATTCGAATCCATCAAACAAGAACAGCTCAAACGTCTAAATAGCGTTCCTACTCCTCAAAATTTTAAACAACACTTACAGTCATTATCGCCTAACATCCATTACATTACCATTGACGACTTGGTAGCTCTCAAGTCTAAAACTACTTATGACTCGGTAACGAACCTCCCTGACTTCTTGATGGTGGATATCAGACCTTTCACAGACTATATCAAAAACCATGTTGAGGACGCTATCAACGTATGTCTTCCTCTGACCCTCCTTCGAAGGGCTAATTTTAACTTCAAGAGATGCATCAACTCCTTACCAGTTTATGATCGATTGATCTTTCAAAATTATTTAAAAGTCAATGATGACAACATAGCCAATAATCATGAAGTCATTCTGGATCATATGAAGGTCGGTAAGTATGGACTTCCGGGTTTACTTCTCTATGAAAACCATAATAACTCTCAAAATTTGTACCATATGTGCAAAAAGGTGATTGACAACTCTTGCTGGCTGCAAGATGCTCAACCTCCGATCTACTTACTAGATGCTGATTTTGAGGAGGTGGTGCACAGACTCCCAAACTTGATGGAAAAGGGAAAGTCTGACAGAATTAAATTAGAATCATTGCCAATATCTTCTATTCCTACAGTGCTCCCGGAAAAACTCCCACAAGACTCCATTCCTTACTTAAGCAACAAGTTCAGATCAAGTTCCTTGAGTGATATGACTATTCGTATCCCAACCAGCTCTAAATCTAGTCCCGGGAGAATGCCACTTTCGGCTATCGAAACCAGTACCCCTACCCTTCCTAATTTTGCTCTCCCCACAATTGGAAACAAACTGTTCAGAATTAGACATAATGAGGAAATTATGAATCTGAATTCAATCGATTCGAGTTTCCATTTACAGTTTTATAATGATGATGTTGTGTTACCCACCTGGATTCAAAGTTCGATCACCGATAAGAATAGTATAATTAATGAATTTAACCGCTTGGAACAACGTGAGAAACTGCGTCTTAATCTGGCGTTATCAGGAGGTAACCAACCAAAGGGACTTCTTTCCCCTGGTGGTACTGAAGAAGAGTCTCCCATGATTTCATGTGGTGTCGATTATGGTCATAAGAATCGGTACAAAGACATCTTTCTATACGATCATTCACGAGTCAAATTAAATGATGAAAGAGATCATCAACAGTGTGATTATATTAATGCATCCTATATAAATCCCATTGAAAATTTATCTGAGATCATCAATCCCAACGTGGCTGATGAATCGCTTCATCAATTGGAACAAAAACTAAAGTACATTGCTACCCAAGGTCCGCTTGAAGGTACCATTGGTGATTTTTGGAAATGTATTGTGAATAATCGAGTTCCACTTGTCGTATCTTTAACGAATGAGGTTGATAATGGATCTGTTAAATGTGCACCATTTTGGCTTCCTGGTGATTATAAGTCTAATGATAATTTGCTTCACGTTCAATTGGTGAATGAAGAGAAATTGTCAAGAGGAGGAGAACATTATATGAGTATCCGATGGTTTAAAGTTACTATGGATGAAGGTACAGGACATCAAGTACTTCAAATCCATTTACTTTCTTGGCCAGATTTCTCTACGTGTCAGGTTCCAGAGGATATAATTCTGATTGTTTCGGTGAAACTGTACATTTTGACCCGTTTGGTATCTCGGGAATGGAAAGGGTATTCTTCATTGATCCATTGCAGTGCTGGGTGTGGGAGAACTGGTACTTTCTGTACTATTGATAGTATATTGAATGTTTTGAAATTCAATGGAGACTATACCTACAATTTGAAGTTTAACCCCATCTATTCAATGGTGAATAATTTCAGAAGACAAAGGATTTCCATGGTACAAACATTGAGACAATACTACTTTATTTATGATACTTTGCTAATGTATTTTGGACGCGAACAAAGAAGAGAGAGTAATTGGCATGGACTCACTGAATTGAGTATTGTCAATGAATTTATTGAAAAATTAACGATTGAAGGATCACAACGAATGTGATCTATCTACGAACATTACGAATAACGAATATTACCCTAAAAAAGGTTGTTAACTACTTTGAGAAAAGCTTTCAACACTTACAATAAGTTTAATTTAAGATAATTTTTATAACAGTTAAAATATATTAGAATATTTTATATAGTACATCTAAGCGAGTTTAGTTAAAGTTTGTTTTAAAGCCGATGGATTGGCACCAATGATCTTGTCAACAACTTCACCTCCTTTGATGAAAAGGATGGTTGGCATAGAAGAGATTTCGTATTCTTGAGCAACTTCACCAACATCATCAACATCAACCTTAAGGAATTTAGCTGAGGTATATTCCTTAGAGAATTTTTCAACTAATGGAGCAATCATTTTACATGGTCCACACCAAGTAGCGAAAAAGTCAACAACGACTAAACCATCGAATTTTAAAGCTTCGGCGAATTCTTGTTTGGAGTTAATAACAGTAACCATTGTGAATTATATTTATTGATGAAGACAAACTAATTTATCTGATTGTAGAAAAAAGAAGGATTCACCACGCTTTTATACTGAGCCCGTCGCTGACAAAAACAGTGGTGTGCGCGGGTACCAAAATTACGTAAACGGCCGGGTCTGGACCCGCATGATCAAATAGCGACATAGTAATCAATGCTGATGTCAGTTATCCCGGTAAGATGACAAATATGAAATATTGCCGATGGTCTTGTGATGCTAAACTAGCGTATCTTGCGCACTCGGGTGTTTTCAAATGAAGACGTGATCGACCTCGGGTTTATTTTAGGCTGCAACGCGGCTTACATATAGAAGTAGAGAAGCTTCTAGCAGCAGCATTTTTTGCAGCCACAATTAATAAGCACTTGGACATCATGATACTATAACATGTAGAGGCATTTCGAATACCCAATCAAGGACTTCGTTCTCGTTGGGAACGACGTATAGAGGGTTGTCAACATGACTAACGAGTTTGGAAACTGTGGAAATTTTGTAGTGCAAGTACTGAGTAATGACGGTTGAATCATCGCATACTACCATCAGAGCAACATCTTGTTTGAGGCAATTCAAGATTAACGAGACCGCTTTTTCAAAGGAATCAGCGGCAAATTCGAATGATTCCACGTCAAAGGGACCGTTATCATGACGGATGGCGATTTCTGGTTCGAAATCAATGATATCACAATACTGTTCCTGTAATTTGATGTTTTCAACAGTGTCGGCATCCAAATCACATTTCAGACTCCATTCGGGATCATACTCGAGACTTGGTTCTACTAAAGCTTGAACCGACCCATCCAAGTAGATTTTGGCATCTTGGTGGGAGTTGACAATGCGTAAGTTAGGAGCGATTTGCAACCATTTAGCCAATAGTGCTCGGGTTCCATACTCAATTTTGTACTCTAAAAATTGGTTGTCCAGCTTAGGAATAAATCCATAGGTCCTTATAAATGACTGGATCGATTCGGTGGGCGAGTAACTGATGAAAATCTCAAATTTTCCTGTTGATTGGCACTTATCACTATCCAACTTTAATAAGATATCACCGGTAGTCCGATCGACATCGAAATAAGCATTGTTGTTATGATCGTGGTTTACAAAGTCAAGTACTGGTACCAAGGTCACATTGGTTGTGAAGTCTTCTTCGCTGTCTCCAATTTCATGGGGTATTTCTAATACTCGGGAATGAACAGCATGGTATAGTTGAACAAAGCTAGAAGCAGTGATGTCGGGATTGATTTCAGAAATTTTCTCAAACATCTCAAGTAGCTCTACATGCTCCTGCTTCAAGGAGTCTATAAAAAAATCACTGTACGTTCCTTTATAGCTGTCGATGCTGAAAGTCTCGGTTTCTAGTAGTATCGTCAAATAATCCAGCACTACCAGATACTTCGATATCATGAACCCGACAAAATAACTGAAGATTATATCCACCTCTGTCTGTGGTTCAATTGCCTGTAGCACCTTGACAATCGATTCAGCAGTACCTGGCTCGGACTCTCTTACCGTTTCTAAGGTTTTAAGTAGTGTCTGTATATCGTAGACTGAACCCGATGGGACTCTTAAAAGCTCAATGTCTGACTTTACGGGTTCCCCACAGGTGAAAAACACTCCCGTACCACCAACAGATCCTTCATCTTCAATAGATATGCCACTATGAAGTTTGACATTGGTTATTTGCCGAATTCTGTCAAAATGTGATGCCATCCCGATATCGCATTCGCAAAGCCTAATGTCAAACTTTTTTATTGGCGTTGTCGCTAACATTTTTTTTCTCCTTAACTACTCCAATAATCATGTCTTGGGACGACGAAGATTTCGATATTCCTTCTACCAAACCAGCTGTTGCTGCTGCCTCTTGGGAAGATGAAGATGATGAACCGGTAATGGACTCGTGGGATGCCGAAGAGCCAGCACCAAAACCTGCTGCTAAACCTGCTGCTAAACCTGCTGCTAAAAAAACTGCTAAAAAGGCCACCACCGCTCCTAAAAAGACCCTTGATATTGACAATGTGGATGAAAAGACCAGAAGGGAATTATTAAGAAAAGCAGAATTAGACTCTGACTTAAATAATGCAGCCGATTTGTTCGGAGGATTGGGAGTTGCTGAAGATATTAATGCTCATCCAAGGGAAAAGGCTGCTGCTTTAAAAGCTTCTAAACCTTCGGCACCAGTGTTAACCAAGGATACCCCAATTGATAGTCATCCATTATTCCAGCCCATTAACAAGCAAGAGTACGAAAAATTAAGAAAGGCCTTGGCCCCCGCCATCACCAAATTGGCTAAGGACTCTGCATTAAACTACTCATCGTCATTAGCAATTGACTTAATTAGAGATGTTGCTCAACCTTTAACGGTGGAACAAGTTAGAAAAGCCATCTCTACTCTTAATATCACATTGAGGGATAAAGAAAAGGCTGAAAGACAAGCTAGATTAAGTAAAGCTGGTGGTACTTCCACCGGTGGTGCTGGGAAGAAGAAGGCCAAGCCTGCTGCAAGACCTAACGTGGAAACATTTAGAAAACCCATGGATGATGACTTCGACGATGATTTCGACGATGATGATTTCATGTAATTGGTGTTGTAGGTACCCTATATAGAATAATGTAATCAATAATATTGTTAACAATGTACTGGTCGCCATTGAGCCGGCTCAGGTTCAATTATGGTTCCAAGCTGGGCCCTCACTATGACAGGGATCATTTGACCTGTCTTCAAGTTCCAACGACGATGTCCGATTACATTCAATACACTGCTTATTAATCCCGAGTGGGAAGTAACTGATATCACTTCGGCGGGATCGTTGTCAAATATATCCTGAAGGAATAATCGGGCCCGATGATCTCGATGGTGATGAGTTTCATGAAACTCGGGGTGCCATAAGATATCATCGAATTTAAATCTTGATTCGAACCTCGTGAATGGAAAATGGGTTTCTATATAGCTTAGGTTATGTCTTTTGCTTTCTGTCCCAAATCCGTATGTTTCTCTTAGATTTTCTTTAACCACGGGTCTTGTCTCACTAATGGTGTTCCATGTATACCAAAAGGTTTGTAAAGTTCTGGAAAGCGGCGACACATAGAATGATTCTGGAATTGGAACTTGGTTGTTCTTTATCTGGTCTTCCCAGACACCATTAAGTCTTCCAATCTGAGTTACACCACTTTCAGTAAGCTGAGCATCCATCCAGTCTACGGTACCATTACCTTCGAGTCTTTGCCAATGGCACTTCCACTTATGGTGATCATAGAAATTTGCAGCCACGTTATGGTACGCTTCTCCGTGTCTAGCAAGAAACAATAATTTGTACGATGTTAATGATGACTCTTCATTTAGCAGACGTAGTAACTTTGTTAGTTCCGCCCATGATAAGTGACCTTCAAGTCCAAAATCATTCAAGATGTTGAAATCGGTATCATTAGTTCCAGGATTACTCTGTTTAAACACCTTATCGTAAAACCCATATTGGGTGTAATGTGTACGAAATACTACCTGCCCCCATGCCACTCCAAGTAACAAAAGTAATCCAAAGATCATAACTTGATGAGTTTTATCTATCTACTGAATATATGGCGTCGATTCCTATTTATCTAAACAGTCTTGTGACCTTGTTGGTTGCACGTGGGCATGATAATGAATTTACAACCAAGAAATGCCAGTTTTCAATACGTATCTGTCATATCTTCATAAAAGGCTACAAATACTTCGTGGAATATCCATGATACCTCGGGTCGTGTTGGTTATTGATTTAACCGAAGTACTGTAATCAACATCTTGTAGTTTTCGCAATACGTAAAATTTACCCACTAATATATACATGGTTATATTCTGTCCCTGTTCTTCAAGTGAACAAGAATCTTTACCTCCAGAGATTTCGATCCAGATCTACCAGCATGATCTTGCAGCATTATTATTTTGTCCTCGATGCCAAACTCATAGATGTTCAACGTGTGCTTCATTTGATATAGAATGCAAATATTGTCCTAATTGTTTGACTAATTACACCGACTCTATTGATACAAACTGTTCTAAGAATTGCTTTGATTGCCCCCAATGCACGTCTACCCTCTCTATATCTGTTACAGACGAAGTGGTTGATGGAAATCCAGGAAAAAAATTCAAGTTTAAATGCCCTTTTTGTTCTTATAAATATAAAACTGAGATCATCACCAAACCAAAGGCATTAGTAAATATAATACGCCACGAGACTAAAAATCTCGATAGACTAGGTTATAATTATGCTAAGTTTCTTGCCAGCTACCATAGGAGGTCGCAAAAGTCCCAGCAAGATTACTCCAAACTGTCCCAACTCAAAAATATGGAAATTGCAAACTTGAGCATCGATGAATCATCCGGAGTAGAAATTGATGAAGCCCGTGATTTTGAAATCCAAAACGTGACTAAGTTTCCGAAGCCAAAGCCTTTAGTAGCTAAAAAGTCTTATACGTGCCGTGATTGTAAGACTGTGTTAGTGATGCCCACTAATGATCCTCTACTGATGAAACATATACATAAGTGGAATGCTATTGATTTCATGCCCGATGTATCGATCTCAAACCTCATCAACAAGCCGTTTCCTACCGAGATTTCTTTGGGTCATCTGGAACAATTTTTGATCAATGTAATAAATCCATTAGAAAATGACATCACGGTGTCGGTTTCAATTCTCTCTGAAGTGCCGTCAAATTTTGTCTCTTCTGAAAATGACCATGAATACAACATTCATTTGACGTTACCCGTGACCAATTTTTCGGTTCCTGGGAATACAGACGATAAATTACCATTCATTAAGACGATTCCCACGGCATTCTTAACAGACAAAACAAAATCATCTCGAGTGGAGTTGATGATGAGAATGGGAAAACTACAATTGACGTCTCCTGATGATTCAATGGATATGGATCATTTATTGGTGGATAAGGGAGCTAATTGGGTGCTGGCACCTTTCTCCATCACCATTGAACGTGATATTCAATCTGTGGACACGTTGTCTATATCAATCCCATTGTATATTACAGTTGAGCTGAAGTTACCTGCTTCTATCAGGTCATTAAATTTTGATAAGAAAGGGCTTAAGTACGGGTTTTGGACCGTTTGTCATTTGGGTGAATTTGAGGTTGCATGAAGCATATTTATTACATTAATTTATACCGTTGTAGTATTGTGGGATGTAGTATCGTGATTACGTTAATTGCTTGGTCTATACAGTTATTTAAAAATCAAGGACTAGAACCCCGGCCACGCGTGTCAAATGCCTTGTATCAAGCATTCTGGTGTCTTCACCATCAGCTGCATCGGTATCTATACCATCCACTCTATTGATTGAATCTCCTTCAGCTATTCTATCCTCATTAGATCGTATGATTGCTTCGTTGATGAAGAGATTGATGTATTCACTGCTTAGCTTGATGGTGTTAGCGGTGATCTTAGTATCTTCACGTTTGAAGGATGCTGTTTCGAAGATTTTGGCTATGGTGTTGACATCAATTCCTTCCTTACTCATGGCAAGAACTCGTTAGAAGTAACTACGCGTAATTATCTGCTCGCGATAATTAGTAGCAAAAAAACATGATAAATTTATGAGCATTTAACTAAGCAGATGTCTCAAGACACCGAATATTCTGGTTGGGACATCTAGCCTGGGTATTTGAAAAAGTAAGTTGATATGCAGCCTAAAATTCGGTTAATATGTAGGCTAACATTCTGTTAATATGTAGTGAATTATGTAAGTGTTGCATCACCGGCAATTCTCTGCCTGAGATAAGCGTTGCAAAATCGCAGGCTCAAGACAATTGCCAAACCTGATTGTTCGGAAGATAAGGAAATTGCAACCTCTACCCCACCCGAGTCGGGGTGGTGATACCTTTCCAGACAGCGTCACATGATTGAGACGGCAACTCAAGCAGTTGCTTTTGATAAGCACTCACCGGGCTAGTATTGGTGACCAATAGCAATCATGTCGAAGGTAATCGAAACAGGATTCCAGGGATGCAATCCACAGTGATCGGTATGGTTGCGAATCCATGACAATTAGAGACCCATTTAAATAGCGCTGGGGCCCACCTCAACTACATAAAATCATTACATCAATATGAGTTCTTTTATGTTCGTTAAACAATCTCCAATTCTCAAAGCAGTCAAACCTCAACGGGTGTTCCGTAGAGGGGTGGCCAATCCAGGAATCAATAAACCCACGTTTCAGAAAACCATATATACTTCGCACGAAAGACCAAGCCCTCAGTCAGCTTCCAGTATTAAAAACGGAGTCATTGGAACCCCATTATTCCCAAAGGGGACCATCTGGAAGAACGTGAAAATGGCCATTCCTAGATTCTTTCAGGGTTCTGTAGTTGGGTTAACTTTAATTGTGCTTTGGCCCCTTGCCGTCGCCAAATCCAGTGATTTGATTCATGGAGCTCCCTCGAGAGGGGCTACCGCTCAAGTTTCGCTACAAGGTTGGGGCATGCAGCCCAATGTGGATATTCCTCAGACTTACGTCCATCTATCTAAAGTAGAGGAGGATGAGTAGAGCGCCGGATTAATTGCAGCAATCCCGACCACAGGATCGATGCAAATTAACTCGCTTAACATGGCCGGTTTAGTGATGGTGCAGCCGTGGCCTTGGCCTTGGCCATTCACCCTACGTTTTTCCGTATCCAGTTATATATTATACACGTTAAAATACATAGCATCCCAGTCGGACCACGTTGAGACAAATCCGCATGCAATTAATTAATCTCGGGGTGCATATTACGTTCAATATATGAAATTTCACTAGCTCGATTGATCAGACCGATTTCTCTCAAATGTACAAGGTGGAATTTTCCACACCCTATTATCACAGGTCGTAATTTAAATGCACCGAAATAATGGAAGTTCTCTTGTGTTGTCGTATCTTATGCCCGATGTTGAATGACGCTGTCATTATTACCATCTCGAGGGGATTTATCTCTAATAGGCGGTCGCATTTATTTCCCCATGTGGCATGACACGTGGGGAAGGCCCGGGATTCTGACACGGCTCGAATAAGCATCGTAAATCTGTGGGGAGCGTAGTATAAATAGGAAACCGTCACCAAAACTTATCATCACTTTATTATTGATTCACCAAGATGTCAGATTCTCAAGATGAAAAGGCCCCCGTGGTGATTGCTAATGTAAATACCAATGAGTCTAGTACCAACGGTGAAACTAAAGATATTCAACAGGAACATCATAAGCATTTTGTTTACGATGCCGAATTAAGACAAAGCCGTCATAATAAAAAAGCACGATTAACTGATATCCTTACTATTGCATGTTCAGGGTTTGCTTTAATTTCGGACGGTTATCAAAATAATGTTATGACCATGACCAATGTAGTGCTTGCCCAACTTTATCCCAAACAATATGATGCTAATATGAAAACAGCTGTGTCCAATGCTTCGCTCGTGGGGACTATTTTCGGTCAGGTTGCCATTGGTCTTGCGTGTGACTTGATTAATAGAAAAACCTCCATTATTATTGCAACTGTGTTTTTGATCTTTGGTACCATTATGTGCGCTGCTTCTCATGGTAAATCTGTCGAAGGTATGTTGTGGATGTTACTTATATTTAGAGGGGTTACCGGGTTCGGAATTGGTGCTGAATATCCTTCAAGTTCTGTTAGTGCCAATGAAGCGGCCAATGAATCCGTTAGGAGAAGAGGTGGTGTGTTCTGTTTGGTTACTAATTTACCCCTTTCCTTCGGAGGCCCTTTTGCTCTTATTATTTTCTTGATTGTTTATCAGATTACTGGTGCCCATAATGGGCTTTGGAGAACCATGTTCGCTATTGGTGCCTTCTGGCCTCTTTCTGTATTTTACTTCCGAGTAAAGATGGCCACTTCGGTACTTTTCAAAAAATCCGCCATAAGAAAAAACGTCCCTTACTGGTTGGCATTTAAATACTACTGGCCAAGATTATTCGGTGTTTGTGCTGCTTGGTTCTTATACGATTTCGTCACTTTTCCAAATGGTATCTTCTCGGCCACCATCATTGCCAATGTCACAAAGAGTACCGATATCGAACGTACCGCTGAATGGAATTTATTGCTTGGAGTAATTGCTATTCCTGGGGTGTTTGTTGGTGCTTATTTATGTGACATCATTGGTCGTAGAAATACCTTGATTGTTGGTTTCTCTGGCTATATCGTATTTGGTCTTATTATTGGTTGTTCATTTAGTAAGATCAAAAACATTACTGCTTTATTCATTGTATTTTACGGTTTAATGATGTCTTGTGGTAACCTTGGGCCTGGTAACATGATGGGTTTAACCTCCTCAGAATCTTTTGCTACCCCAATCAGAGGTACCTGTTATGGTATCGCTGCTGCATTGGGTAAGGTGGGTGCAGTAGTCGGTACCAAGTCTTTCACCCCAATCGAAGATAATCTTGGTGAAAACTGGACTTTCATCATTGCTGCAATTTGTGGTTTATTGGGAGTTCTTGTCACCTTTTTCTTTATCCCTCAATTAAAGGACGACGATTTGTTGGAAGAAGACATCAAATTCAAAAATTACTTACTTGAAAATGGCTGGAAAGGTACCTTTGGTACGAATGAATCCGTTGATGAAGAAAAGGAAAGAGTGTTGGCCAATGATTTGGTAGAAGAGTCCGATGACCTTAGCTCCAAGCACGCTGTAAACTAATACATTCTATGATTGATTCTTTGAATGATGTTAGACCAGCTAATAATCAAAATCCTTACAGGATAGGTGTAGCTTTTTTTATGACTACCGTATTAATATATTTTAATTGATAGACATTGTAATCCAATTTTACCGTATGTAACCGGACTTTGCATCAGCTCAGAAAAAATGTGGGGTGAAAAATTAGTCATAGCCAATGGGCTCATATAATTAGTCACTACTATTTAAGCAGTAAAAAATCCCACACTTTTACTGAATCCAAACTTTCATTGAATTTTTCACTGGAAAAGTATATAAAGACTTTACTTCATCTTTCTCACTCAATATAAAATGCTTGCTGATCCTTCTGTTAAGTACAAACCTTTCCCTCCAGTGAATTTACCAAATCGTCAATGGCCTTCTCGTACTCTTAATACACCACCAAGATGGTTATCGACTGATTTACGAGATGGGAACCAATCGTTACCAGATCCAATGTCTATCGCTGAAAAGAAAGAATATTTCAAGAAACTCGTTGATATCGGATTTAAAGAGATTGAAGTGGCTTTTCCTTCTGCTTCCCAAATTGATTTTGATTTCACTCGATATGCCGTAGAAACCGCTCCCGAAGATGTGAGTATTCAGGTTTTAAGTCCTTGTCGTGAAGAGCTCATAAAGCGTACTGTGGAATCTCTTAAAGGTGCTAAAAAGGCGACCGTCCATATATATTTGGCTACTTCTGACTGCTTCCGAAATGTAGTATTTGGAATGACTCAGCAACAATCTTTGGAACTTGCTGTTAAATGTACCAAGCTAGTCAGATCTCTTACAAAGGATGATCCAGAAATGTCATCGACTGAATGGGATTTTGAATTCAGTCCCGAAACCTTTTCGGATACCAACCTTGATTTTGCAGTGGAAATTTGTGAAGCTGTCAAACAAGCTTGGGAACCGTCTGTGAAAAAGCCAATTATATTCAATTTACCGGCTACTGTGGAAATGTCCACTCCAAATGTTTATGCAGACCAAATTGAATACTTTTCAACTCACATTTCTGATCGTGACCAAATTTGCATTTCTTTACACCCACATAATGATCGTGGGTGTGCTGTAGCCGCTGCTGAATTAGGGCAAATGGCTGGTGCTGATAGAATCGAAGGATGTCTTTTTGGTAACGGTGAAAGAACGGGAAATGTGGATTTAGTAACATTAGCTCTTAATTTATACACCCAAGGGGTGTCTCCAAAACTTGATTTTTCAGATATCACATCAGTCATTGATATTGTTGAAAAATGTAATAAACTTCCAGTACCACCAAGGGCACCTTATGGTGGTTCTCTTGTGGTTTGTGCATTCTCTGGCTCTCATCAAGATGCAATAAAGAAAGGTTTCAATGCTCATTCTAAAAGAGTTGCTAAGGGTGACCAAAGATGGCAGATTCCTTACTTACCCTTGGATCCAAATGATATTGGTAGAACGTATGAGGCCATTATCAGAGTTAATTCGCAATCTGGTAAAGGTGGTTCAGCTTGGGTTATCTTAAGAAACTTAGAATTAGATTTACCAAGAGGCTTACAAGTAGCATTCTCGAAAGTTGTTCAGTCACAAGCTGAGCTCAAGGGTAGAGAATTATCTAATGGAGAACTATGTGATTTATTCAAAGCTGAATACTTTGTCAATTATGAAGACACTGACAGCTACAGTAATCAATACTATAAATTACTCGATTATTCTATGTCGTCTTCAAAAGGCCAAAGATTACTTAAGTTTGAATTGGACATCAATGGAACAGTGTCGGAGTTTGAAGGATATGGTAATGGTCCAATGTCTGCCTTCGGTGATGCCATCTTGAAGGCTTTGAATATTAAGCTTGATGTTAAGCATTACCATGAACATACATTGGGTTCTGAGTCTAGTGCCAGAGCTGCTACATACACCGAATGTACAGTGGGAGAAGCAGGCCTGCGGTGGGGTGTTGGTATTAATGAAGATGTTACGCAAGCTTCTCTTCTTTCTATGGTCTCTATTTTGAACACATTATATAAGGAATCGTCGAAGTAAATATGTATATATCTTATGAATAACTAATATCTAAAAACAACTTTTTCACCGCTTACTTTATTTTCGTATAGTAAAGAATAGGCTGGTTCCACTGATTCGAATCCAGCTGGGAGAACTCTTAAGCTTGGTGTTTTAATCTCATGCAAATGACGAGGAATAATCTCTTCCCAAACCTCTGCATAATCACTCATTAGCTCAGATGATGCTCTGAATACATCAGGACCAAATGGAACTGGCTCACCAGAAGCAAGATACACAACCGTAAGATGAGACTTGAACCTTCTCGAGGGATCAACATACTTCTCATCTAATTCTACTGGCAAAAGAACTGCGATTTGAACATCATTACTACCAGCAGTCGAATCGTATACTTGTTTATAAGTCTCGTTGCTTGACACAGTATCCAAAGCATAATCATATTTATGCTTGTTTAATTGAGAAACAACATCATCATCATGATAGTCGTAAACCACATCAGCACCAAGAGACTTCAAAAAAGAATGATTCTTCTTCGAGGCAGTCGTAACTATCGTCAAATTATAGATCGACTTGGCAAGTTGTATTGCAATAATACCTGTAGCAGTAGCTCCTCCCCAGACAAGCAAGGTTTTCCCAGTAGAATTAGGTCTGAGCTTAAAATTAGCAAAGGTTATTCCGACAGTTCCAAGACTTAAGGGAAGGGAGGCTGCGGCTTCCCAACTGCTGATAGTGGAAGGTGGTTGTGATCCGACAGCAAGTGGAGATTTGGAATCCAATTGATCTTTATCTAATTTGAGGCACATACCAGCCTTAAGAGAAACATACTCGGTGAATGCTCCATTGACGTAGTTAAAATTACCTCTCATGAAACCAGCAGCGTAATCACCAACAGCAAATTTAGTCACATTGGTACCAACCTTTTCAACTATACCTGCCACATCACTCCCAGCAACCATTCCCTTCTGAGCTCCAAAATATAAGATATGCTTCCAATCGGTTGGATTGGCTGCAAATGCGACCGATTTGATGAGAATCTCATCATCTCCAATGGTTGGAATTGAGATAGTAGTCACTTCCGTAAGACTTCCGAAATCTTTAGACCCAGTATATACTACAGCTTTCGACATTAGCACTTCAAATAAAGGTTTGCAGCCTCTTTAAATAGGAATTTCTGATGACAAATTATAGGATTACGCATAGCTTACGAAACATTTTAGGAAATATATCCGAATCCTGCAGCTACGCAATTGTATGCTCACTTGTAGACAGGAAACTTTCACGATCTCAAACGCCTACTCTTTAATGACACAAGAAGCTGACCTAAGCATTGGAGAAACCTATAAGCAAATAGCGGAGGCTGAAAAGCAAGCCGAAGCGTTAGAAAAAATGTTAGACAAATTGGACCAAAAAATGGATGCAATCCTTCAAGAAGCTGAACAAATACATCCCAAGACTTCCAACGAAAAGCATACAGAGGACACTTAGTAATTACTTCAATAAACCCATCATCTGGTGCCAAGTTATAAATTCAGGCTCTTCACATGGTGTAAACGGATTTACCGGACGTTTTGGGTTGATAATCTTCCTTTCAGATTGGTCAACTTGATCCAGGTAATCAAGTTGACTGATTCTGATTTTAGCTGCCTGACCTGCCTGTAACCACCATTTATTTATTTCGGAACTAGGGGCAGGAAGCCGACCTTCATGATCATTAACAAGATAGGACAAGTTATTATGAGTAATAAACAATTCATTGATATCACCACCCAACTTCTTTCTGTAACTGTCGTAGATTTCGAAACTGATATTCTTTTTAATGGTTTCATCCACTATATTAACCGAGATTTGGAAAAGGGCAATGACAGGTCTATGGTCAGAGAACTTAATTGTTTCGACACTGTCGTATAATTCTTGTTTGATAATCTTTTTCTGTGACAAACTAAGGATTCTATCCGTCCATGCAGGGATCCTTTGCTTTTCTGAAGTATCGTAGTTACTAGTACCATTATCAAACTTGTAAGTTGGAGAGAATTTAATCTCCATTTCATCAAAAAATGGGAATGTTTCCCCATTGGCCATTTGCTTGTTCAACTGATCATACTCAAAGAGTTTATTGAACTCTCCTTGTTCGATTAACGGCTTAACCTGCTCGTTAGGTAGACCAATTCTAAAATTAAAGTCACCGAGCCATATAACCGCATCATGGTCCTTAACTCTTCTATTTTTACTGAATTTGAGTCCTTTCACCAATGTTTTATAGTCATGATGGCGCTCTTCGATATTGCTTAGACCTGCTGCTAAGTGAGACAGGACAAAACAAATTTGAGTCTTGGAATAGTCTAAGCTAACAGCAATACCACCTTTATTGGCACTCATCCCTCCTAATCCGGTTTTCTTCAAAGCTCCTTCTACAGAACCTATATTGCTGATTTCTGATTCCTTGATATATAAAAATAAGGCAATTCCACCTAGTTGCCCCGTCCACAAGGAAACATACTTCAAATTTTCGGGGTTATAGGTTTCTAAAGTTTCTTTTAACTTTCTTTCCCAGAACGTTTTATTCTGTGATTCTGTGTTAACCATTTGACCAGCACTAAGTTCCACAATTTCTTGGAATCCAATGAAGACAATGTCATAACTCTTGGTTATATTATATTTTGAAGGAAAAAGCCATTCTTTGAGATCCTCTTCATGTGTTGTACCATTTACATTAAAAGTACTGGCAAAAACCAGAATGTTTTTGAAAGAACTGAATTCTTTGCTTCGCTTGCTGATCTCCTTAGCAACACTGTCATGGATTGGATTATGTATTATAACATCTTTTTGGTCTTGGAGTCTTCCTAGTAATTTAAGCATCGCCATTTCATTAGATTTTGGCTCTACCATACCCTTTAAATATTTCTTCGTGAAATGGGACTTCACCGTACCTTTGGTAGAAGATGTACTCGATTCTTGTAATTTATTCGAATAAGTAATATAATTCAACGTGATCTTATTCAAATGCTCTTCAAGTCCCATCCATAGTTTAGCATGTTTGGCAAACAAATCGTGAGGTAGTTGAACTCCGATATCACGAAATGCCAATTCAATCACCTCTTGTGAAATTATTTTGGAAACAAAGTTGGATTTATTCAAACCGTCAAATGAATTCACACGGAAAACTCCTAGTTGTTTTCCCCTGTAAGTGTTTTGATGAATATCGTATAGCATGGCACCAAAATCAATAATTGAATCCACAAATTTTGGTACAATTGAATGAGGATTAGATGCTGAATAACCATTTTTCTTCATATAAGCTGTGCTTATGGGTAAATGAGTGGAGTTAAGGGTGTAATTAGATGATTTATTTTCATTGAAATATGTTATGTGTTGTTTGAAGGTATCATTCAATTCTCCTTTGTAAGTCTTGCTATCATCAGTAAGTGTATTTATGATATGAGTATCACCAAATTGATTAATCAACTTATCAAAGTGAC
This sequence comes from Metahyphopichia silvanorum, assembly GCA_030574095.1. Taxonomy (NCBI): domain Eukaryota; kingdom Fungi; phylum Ascomycota; class Pichiomycetes; order Serinales; family Debaryomycetaceae; genus Metahyphopichia; species Metahyphopichia silvanorum. The sequence continues at coordinate 303,371 of JAJMEK010000002.1, read as the reverse complement.
GAGTGAAGGCATGATGGGAGGCCTCGAATGATCTGGGAAAGACAACTTTTTTACCCTTTTTACTTGAAACTAAATTTTTTTTAGCAAATGAAGTTTCCAGTTCCCAATGCAATGGAACATTCCCACGGATGATAACGTATGCAAAGCAAAAGTCATCGGTGTAAATTATGACTTCTGTTTCAACGTAGTTTGATACCGATCCTGAATCATCACAACCCCAGTCGCCAAAAAGGGGGCCATTTTTACTGCAAGACTGTTTTGAAATGAGAGTCAATAAGGCATCTTCATTTTCATGTATGCTAGTATTAACGGTTTTAGCAAACCCCCGAGATACGATTGTTAGAAATCCAGTTTGATCAAACCTCGATTGTTCGTATGGAGAGAGACGATTACGGAATTCAATCAATTGTTTCATCATAAATGAATTCCACATGAATCGAGTATAATATGGAGAGTCTGCAATAAGTTTGAATTCATTATTGAACCCTCTCTCCTGTACATTGGACGTGATGTCAAAGTCTTTAGAGAAGTAAAAGCACCCCAGGCTTAATAATTTCCGTACCGATGCGGCAGGATAGTCGGTAGTGATTCTATCGGTGTCAACGCTGGCTGAAGAAGGATTATCATCAGACCTGGTATTTATGAGATGGTCAAATTCATCTGTATTTAGACAGTAGAAATCAACGCCATCAATTACCTCGATTTTTTCATTTAATGTCGGGGATGCTACCGTGGTACTTGATGTAATGAATCCTAAATAGATATTAGACTTCATGTACAAAAATCCAATAAATGCTAACAATTGTTTATTCAGACGATACTTGGAAGGTGTGATATCTTTATAATGGGACAAATTCAAAAGATCTAGTCGAACAAATTCAACAATTACATGTGCATCTTCTTCATTAGCAGATTTATTATTAGAAACAAGATGGTGGTGATGGTGATGAGTATTGGATGCTTTGTACGTGGGATTGGGATGTCGGATTATAAGCCCATAACCCTTGCTCGCTATCACGAAAGTCCTGGGACTTTCATTAAGGTAAAGCTTCATCTTGTTTGCAAATGCTTGTAAATAATTTTGCATTTGTACTTAGGCTATGCTTGATTGATGTCTGGATCACGTGCACCGTGATAACGAGAGAAAAACATCCGTACCATCTCGGTTATGCATCACTACAGATTCCTACGATTGAAAATCAAATATTAGCCATTGGTAAACGTAGCTTTTATTTTTACTTAGACTGTACCGAGTACTTGTTTTATGGCCGTATCGTCATAGCAAATGTGCGATAAGGTCGATCTCCTGAGATTGTCAAGGAGGGTTTAACTAGTATCTCTTTCTGGTGCTTTTACGCTTTTGAGCTGGTCCTTGCGTACCTAAATGTGTTTCCGGAACCCAAGAAGGATCGTAACCTTGGCTGTTACTGGTATTCTTTTTGATGGGAGCAGTTCCTTTGACGTACTTTTTGGTGTAGTTGCCATAGATGATGTATAAAGAACCGGCAAAAATGGCCAAAAATACAAACTCCAAAAACAATAATTGTGGATCGAACAAAGAGATCGGAACGTCAACCACAGTAGCCAATTGGCCCCTAGCCTGGATTAATCTGAGCTTATCTTGATATACAGCAATAATCTGAGGTACAAGCACATAGTTGCTAGCAAGAAGATCTAATTCAATGGTTTGAATGAAACTTCCTGATTCACCAGTCTCAAGAACAAGAGGACCAATAGATCCTGTAGTCAAGTTGGTTTTGATCTCAGTAGTGATGGGGTCTCTGAATGCCCCTGCGATTCCAATGATTGTCACGTTATCTTTTTCATTATTAACACAATCAAACTCAAGAGATATCGTCTCTCCGTTAGTAAATTGAGCCACGTCGGTACTGGCGACTTCTGGTAATTCTTTAATTGAATAGTTAACAACGAAATTAATTGAAGTTGGTTCTTCCTGTTCGATATCAGCAGGAGCTTCCTCTGCTGCAAAAGCTGTCACGGCCAACCCTAAAAAGGTTGCAAGTTTCCACAATCTCATGTTAGCAACACTAGTAAATAATGAACAAAAGTGGTGATATTTTCTGCGAATTTAAATGAACACGTATTTGCAGCCATGCTCCCCATCATACTCAATGGCCAGACGGAAGTAACCCTAAATACAAATTGGATTGTCAAACAACTCGTATATATGGATATACTACTTCCCTTAATAAATAATGGTTGTGTTAGTCTACTATAACCATTGATTCATGGAGAAATAACCCGTACACCACAACCACCGTGACCGTTCATTTTCCACCCGTACATGTTCAGATCTCAAGCTTCGAGACAAAGATCGTACCATCAACTATAGAGCGGTAAAACTAGTGATACATGAATTTTCAGGGCTCTGTGATACGTTCACGTTGTTTTGGTGCATCTAATGGTCTACGAAGAATTCTTTCAAGACCGCTGCTTCAATTAACCCGAGAGAAATCCAAATTATCACCAAAGACTCAAGCACAAAATGACTATTTCAGAGAAAAGCTGCTTGCTCATATACGAAGACGAAAACTCTTAGCGGAGAACTTCAGTGAACATCAGAAACGAATATCCATAATATCCCAAGATCTGAACTTAGTGGACTCACTTTTCACCGATACTTTCGAACCTCACAATGAAGAATTTCTTTCCCCCAAAACCTTCACCACATCACCAGAACTAGCCAATACGTTCAATCTCGTTGCATTTGTTTTCTTGACAGCATCGTTAATTGAGTCCACAGTCCCCGAAATGTTCAAGGATCGTGATGTCACGTTATCGTTGCTTCAAATGACTGAAGATGATGCTATTCATTTTCTCAAGCTCATCTCTGTCAAACCAAAGCTTGAACAAGCAGAAATATTGAAGGAGTTGATTGGTATCCATGAGAGCTTACCTGAAGATTTCAATGCGTTAGTCGATGATCCCAATTTGAATAGTGATCTTGACTCTGGTATATCTGATTATCTAGGTTCATTGAGGTTTCTTCGACCTTTATTTCTTCGCTATAAGTCTGCACGCTACTTGAACTATTGGGACTCCGATGTCAGTGGAATGGTTGACTCTACTATGATTAATATGTATGGCTCTACAGAGGAAAATGATTTTGCCTTCTTTGAACAAATAAATCGGAGCTTTGATAAATTCAATGCTTCTGGCGACTCCAGAAAGAACCGTGAGTTAATTTTAGAGATTTCCAAAACTCTTATAACCTCTAGAGACTCTCCGCCGACTTATGCTGTGTTAGGGTATTTGCTTCATCGTTTGGGAAAGGAAGGCCTTAAAGACTATCAAGCGCTACTATATCGTTGTCTACCATCCTATTCGTGTATTCCATCGGCTTTAGCATATCGAAACAGCAACTATTTCTACGACTTCCAGCATATCATTGAGAAAACCCCGGAATTTCTTGACAGCTTGATGGAATATCAAGTAGATCATAATAACCCTGCTACTATGCTTGAGCTTCTTCGATATTTCAGACTCAATGAGGTGCAAAGATACCAATCATATTTAGAAAAACAAGGGCACGTTTCGATCATCCCCAGATCTGAGTATACAGAGGAATTTGCAACCATCAGACAGAAAGAAATTGAGGCTGAGAAACCACCTGTAGTTTTCAATACTGATGAACCAATATTCGTTGATGTGGGCACGATGATAAATGCAATCAGAAGTTGTATGGAGCTTGAATTATGGCCCTATATTGATCCACTTATTAGTAAGACGGCTATTTATTGGATGAATGATAATAGAAACAGAGTTCCTTTAAGTTTGGGAACCCTTCCTGACAAGCTAGTTACAATAAAGAACTCATTGATTATTGGACGCAAAATATCTGCTGAAGAATATTCTAGTCATATATTTTCGAAAGATTTGTTGAAAGTATGTTTGGAAGTTACAAGAAGGTCGAATGACAGGGAAAGGCTCAAATGGATAGGTCCCCATTTAAACTTATACATCACCAAATGTTTTGAAGATGAAGACTGTGTCAAACATATCCAATACATTCAATCGGTTGCCCATCTTGATGGACCCCTCTCTCAAGAGTTCATGAACCGAGATTCGATTGCACGGGTTGATTTATCACTCATTCGTGAGATCTATGATGTTTACAAACAATTGGGAGATGGAAATCATTTCGATCGCTACGACAAGATATTCAATTTCGAATTAATCCATCCGTTGTTGCAGCCATTAACCAAATAAGAGATATGTCGCGATGTCGTAAGTATGTCGTGCGCATCTGATCTGCAGGCAGCCGGAAGAACAGAAATTTTTCAACTCATCTCAACCCATCGATAACGGTAGGATGAAGTTTTTAACCACCAACTTTGTAAAATGTGCTGTTAAGTCATGTGCCTCGTCGCAAGAATCATTCCCACTCGAGTACACTGAGTGTGTCTTGGCTCAAGAAGAACAAGAGTACAACCCTGAATTCATCTGTCATATGTTAGAAAGACTCGACTGGGATGCCATAGTGAAGGTTGCCAGAAACTTGGGTAACGACCAGCTTCCAGCCGTCAAACCAGCTGGATTAGATCCCATCATGGAGGATGACCAAGCCGTGTTGAAAGATTTGCATAACTTACTAATGGAAACCCAAATAGTAGAGGGACAAATGAAATGCAAAAACTGTGAACATATATATTACATCAAGAACTCAATTCCTAACTTCTTGTTACCTCCCCATTTATGTTAACCAATTTGTATATAGAGATTGGATGAGGTATCAGGTCTCAATGTATGCTAGTATTTAATGAATAGAAATAATTAATCAACCGACTGAGCTGAGCTTTGTTCTTTTCCGTAAATGTCTAATTCACTGCTACCACTTTCATCATTATTGTTATTCGAATTCTTTTATTCATTTTGTTTCTTCTCCTATCTACCCTTCTACTAAAATCGTTATTTTGTCCAGATCTGCTTGTACTCGGGCCGTTTATCTCGCAGGCTCTATATGCATACCTGGCCAACCTTGCGCAGTCACGACCAAACCTGACACTCCTTCAAGCCACGATCATAAATTTCAGCAACATTTTGTTTCATAATCTACTTAGAAATGACAAATGAAGGGTTAAAAGCACCACCTGTGATTCGACCTAATTATGATGAATCCAACGGAACTCGTGCTAGGTCAATTTCGATCACCAAATTTTTATTCACGAAAGATTCGACGCCTGATACATTTGACGAAGAATTATCTGATGAAAAAAGACTGCCTAGTTTTGTTAAATTAAAGAGCTTCTTGAAAATCCCAACTCCTCAGTCATGTTCTCCAAACTTTTCTTATGAAAGTAATAGCTCAGAAGTGGATGAATCTGAAAAATTATCTGGAAAACAAGATGCTAGTCCTAATTTAATGAAGAGATTCATGATTGGTCGTAAACGATCGGTTTCCACTCCAAATCATAGTAGGATACCAAGTAATGCCAGTAATGACAAATCTACTTCTAAAATTCCGGAAATCAAAGAAACAACCACTCCATCGGTCGTATCTTCAAACCCCTATTTTGCTCACCAAGGTTATCCACCTCATTTAAATACCACAAATAATCATTTACAGGTTGACGCTGGAACAAAGGAAGATCTTTCTGTGGCTTTGAGACATAATGATTCGGTATTTTCATTTCACGGCGCAAAACCTCATGAGTCGCCTCGTAAAGATTTCCAGACTCCAAAAACTACAGTTTCTGTAACCAAGCATGATTCCTTAAGTCCCTCGAAAGATGCCTTGAGTCCTCCTACTCCATTTCAACGTACTTTACGCCGTGTAGCTTCTGCTCCCCTTGTTAATCGGATTTTAAGTGAACAACCTTCCAAACCAGATCTTTCGGAACCAGAAGAAGAATTCGATATCACAAAGCATATTGGAGAAATCAAAGTTTCGTCAATAGGCACTACAAGTGGTAGAAGAAGAACGTACACTCAGGAAAGAATGTATTCGAACTCTGCAACAAAAATAATGAAGGCACAAGTTGATCAAAATTGTTTTGAAAAGATTAAACTTTTAGGAAAAGGTGATGTGGGTAAAGTTTACCTTGTCAGAGAAAAAACATCTTCAAAGTTGTATGCCATGAAGGTATTAAGTAAGAAAGAAATGATTGAAAGAAATAAAATTAAACGTGCTTTAGCTGAACAAGAGATTTTGGCTACTTCAAATCATCCGTTTATTGTGACTTTATATCATTCATTTCAATCTAGAGACCATTTGTATTTATGCATGGAATATTGCATGGGAGGAGAATTTTTCCGGGCTTTACAGACAAGAAAAACAAAATCAATAAGTGAAGAGGATGCTAAATTCTATGCTGCAGAAGTTACAGCTGCTTTAGAATATTTACATTTAATGGGATTCATTTACAGAGATTTAAAACCAGAAAATATTTTACTACATCAATCAGGTCATATAATGTTAAGTGACTTTGATTTATCAAAACAAAGTGAAAGTACCAAAAATCCAGAAATCTTTTTCAGTAAGAGCTCTCACAGTCATAGTGGACCAACACTTGATACAAAAGCATGTATTGATGGTTTTAGAACCAATTCGTTCGTTGGTACTGAAGAATATATTGCTCCTGAAGTAATTAGGGGTAAAGGACATACTAGTGCTGTGGATTGGTGGACTTTAGGTATTTTTATTTATGAAATGTTATATGGTACTACACCATTTAAAGGGAAAGATCGAAAGAAAACATTTGTTAATATTTTGAAGAAAGATGTCAAATTCTTAGATAGTCATCAATTATCATCCAATTGTAAGAGTTTGATAAAAAAATTACTCATCAAGGATGAATCAAAAAGATTAGGTTCAAAGACAGGAGCCTCGGATATCAAAAATCATATTTTTTTCAAAAACACCCAGTGGGCATTATTAAGAAATCAAAAACCTCCTATGGTACCAGTCATCACAAGGGCAAAAAAGGCAGACCCTCCGGTCAATCATAATTTTGATAGTGAAGAACATTCATTTTCTCCGGTTTCAAAAGAAAAACTAGAAGATGATCCATTTGCAAATTTTAGCTCTGTCACTCTAAACTATAATGAAACCGGATGTACTGATTCCTCGTTGTATGATGGTGCATATACTAGCGTCCTGTATACCATGACAAATGTGAGTCCTCGAAAACAGAAGGGGTTTTTAAAGCGATGAATTGAATAATTCACGATAGTTGGTTTATATAATTCAAAATACCTTTCTCTTTATTTGCCAATTACGATTAACGATTATTATATATATTGTTTGCATGTTTATAACCTATAGAGTACCCACTCATTTATAGTAAATATCATTTAAGGAAGCTTGCTTCTATTTTCTACCATAGATTAATTTGTTCGATTGCAGCGCCAATCCTTACATAACCGAAACTTTAATGCATGGCGCCCCGCACAAAAGCGGTATTTGTTTTTCCGCTGTACTAAATAGCTACATGTTTTGTTTTTTTTTGGATACCATAAAAAATTTTTTTAACCTAAAAACCGAAATAAGTCGTAAACTAAGTGAAATGCAAAAGGTCGTAAGTCTATAAAATCATGCGGGGAAAATTGTTACAAGATCAATTGATTTGTTGTCCATCAAACGAACAAATAATTTAACAGCTGACTAAGTCGATAACACTTAATTCAACAGCAGAACATTGATCAGCGACATTTTCATCGTACAAGTTATAGAAATCACCTGATAAACATTGGTAGAAAGTAGTTTGGGAACCTAAAGCTAAGTTACCATCAGTAGTGATGGACCAACCAGCAGCGTAAATGGAACCAGCTTGAGGTGGAGGACCATCGAATTGGAATTGTCTATTAGCAACAATAGCACCAACTCTACCTTTAGAGTCAGTTAACATAGAAGAATTCAAAGTCATACTTAAAGAATCATCGGTAAGACAAGCTTCTGGTAAAGAGTCATTATCATCATCATCAGATTCAGCGGTACCAGTTGCTTGTTGAACTTGACCATCAGAGATTTGAGAAGCACCGGAAACAGTTTGATGTTGAATTTGACCGTCAGTGATTTGGTTGACGACAGAAGCAGTGGTGGTAGCAGCAGCAGAAGTTTGGTGTTGAATTTGACCATCACCAATTTGATTGACGACAGAAGCAGTGGTGGTAGCAGCAGCAGAGGTTTGATGTTGGATTTGACCATCACCAATTTGGTTAACAACAGAAGCGGTAGTGGTTGCTTTAGGAGTAGAAAGAGTTTCACTGGTTTGTTGTTGGATTTGACCATCACCTATTTGGTTAATAACATCTCTTTTAGCAGCAGCGGTAGTAGAAGCAGAAGCAACGGCAGAAGCAGCAGAAATGGTTTTAATTTGAATACCAAATTTATGACTGTGATCAGTTGAAGCACCAGAAGGAGCAGAAGCCGATGGGGTTAAGGTTGACCAAGGTTCAGAAGGAACATAAGCACCTAAAGCGACAGATAAGAAGGAAGCAGAACTTAAAGCGGTAAAATATTTCATTGTAAGATTAGATTTGATTGATTGTTGGTTGATAATTCAACATAGACAGGGAATCTAGCACCATCTTATATAGTTTTCAGGGCAAATAACAGATGGCTTGCATTATTTTATGAAACATGACCTTACCGCATGTCCCCTGGAATCAAATCATGATTCAGGCTGGCTTTAACCAAATCAAGTTAACAAATAATGATACAGGGTGCTGGATAATGGTAGAATTTCAGTTTGCAGCCAGCCCTCCTTTGTTGCGGGGGTGTGCTAACCAATACACACGCGGCTGGTTAAAGCTGGGGGCCGGGGGGCAGCATCTCGCACGTGACCCGCTGTGCGCCGGCCCCGGCTTGTCGGCTAAAACCAAATGCCGACGCCGATTGTTGCATGCGAAGTTTTTAAAAATTAGCTCGGAAATCAGCAGCGGTGTACGGGTCCAACGGCTGGGTGATTTTGTTCCCAACCCGCGCGGTTCCATCTCACCGCCTTGCATGTCGTACAATAAGTTGCAGAGCGCTATGCGTTAGCCTACATCTTGTCGCCGTATGGGATAATATCACGCACAATAGACAGTGCAGGGACAAGCCTGATTGCTGCAGCGAGAACAACACCATGTCAATCATGTGTCTCAGAAATTTCCCCGGGATGGTTTTACTCGACAATACACCAAAATTCAACCCACCATCACCTCCAAGCCCGAGTCGCGTGAACCTCCGTTATGAACCTGACGGCGAGTAAAAAATATCTGATGTAGATGCATTGTACGCAAAGGTTGCGGCGGCATGGAAAGTATTGGTCCAGGTTGGACCAGGTTAGTCAGCGCAAAATACGATGCTAACCAACAAAATGACCACCACCCTTCGGAGGTCAAGGCTAAAGTCCGTTATAACTCCATGATTATGATCGTGTTGATAATCAAATTATTGATGCAACTACGTATTTTGTGCAGGGCCCCATCAGCACAGCAATTTTGTGGCTCCGGCAAATACTCCAGAGCTGTAGGCTATTGGGGCAATGGGTATGGGTAGCAGACATCATTAGTGATGATCGATGGTGGAAGAATATTGGCCAGTTGCATTATTGTCCTATATTAAGCGTCGGAAATGACTTGTCCACTCCAATATAAACGTCATTAGCGGTAAGGCTCAACCAGAAATGGTAATTTTTTTCATGCTTAAAAAAAAAATAATAATAATAATAAAAATAAAAATAATAATTGATTGCAGGCATTATGCTAATATGTGGAAAGGTAAAAAATATTTGGGCTATCTCACCTAAAGTGGGATTTGTTCGTTGATATATATATAAGTTGCCGTGATCATGGAATATTTTTTGAGGTCATATACATTTCATTAACTTAGGTGAAGGAATATTTTTTCTCGACATTAGCTTTGATTGGTGGACTCTTGAGTATTGACATAGCTTTTCTGTGGTTAGGAGAAGCTATTAGGTATTAAAGTGTTGAAAAGGAGCTTTCTTTTCGTTTTTGAAAAAAAAAATAACACTTTGTTGTAATTACATTGCAACAAGAATACCCGGAATAAAAAGATATGGAGGTACCGCTTTAAAATTTTAAGGGTAAAGATATAAAAGAAAAAACCATCCCGATCTGTAATTTATTTATTTGCTATAATCAGCTATATGAGTGGGACTGATAATAACGTCCCATTAACAACTAATCCTGGATCTGAATATTCAGGAATATTCCCCGAGTCTTCTAATATGTCCAGTTCGGTTAATATCATGCCTCTTCCGACTCCTACTTCATCTACTACTAATACTGCCACTACTACTACTTCAAATAACGCTGGTCTTCCAACTGGTCTTGGAAGTAATCCATCTATTACATACCCAACTAGTACTTCTAGTATTTACGATAATGTCCCATTTCGAAATCTACCGGTTACATTACCAGAATCGAGTCCTCCAAGATTGCCTTTTCATTCACAATCTCTGACCGAGTTTGCACCCACGGCTGGATCATATTATTCTTATCCAACGCAACTGCCTGATTATTCTCGATTTCATATTAGTCAACCAACTTCTCATAATTCAGGAACATTGCCGAACTCAAATGTTTCGGGCGTTTCTATTGGTGCTCATCCTACTTTTAATAATAACCCATTACCAACTACTTCTTATTCCAGTGATCAGCAACCTATAATTTTTAATACTCCCATTTATAATAATTTATCTCAAGCTTCTACTGATCCAATTGTTTCTCAAGATGTTAATTCAATCAGTCAACCTAATTTAATGTATCTTCATAGTGCTGTTGAACCAGCTTTATCATCAAGTTATGGCAATGATTTAACTTACGGGCACTCTAATTTAACTACTAGAGGAGGAAGCTTACCATCCATGGCAACTCAAGTTCCCGTTGGTTATTCAGCAAGACTGGATAGCTTACCATCAGGGTCGCTTAATTTACCGTTACCAGCATTGAATACGATGACGCCGCCAACTTCAGCGTCAACATTAAAAAAGAAACGTCGTCATGGTAATGTCATTTATGATATGACCCCCGAGACTGCTGCTCGGAATCGATGTCAAATTTGTAATAAGCAGTTTAAAAGACCTTCGTCATTACAAACTCATTTATATTCTCATACGGGAGAAAAACTTTTCAAGTGTCCTTGGCCTGATTGTGGACGGAATTTTTCGGTCAAGTCAAACATGAATCGTCATTATAAACTACATGAACGTGAGCTTCAGAAAGCCACCTGTGTAAAGTCTGAACCAAAATGATAATCTTTAGCATATATTATTTTCCACATGTATAATACCACCCTAATTATCAGTACAGTAATATATTACAGTAATACCTAGTATATCTACATTATACCTTAGCATATCTTGACACTACTTACACCACATAATGGTGGTCATGGCATCATGCACCCCATAGGCCACCATGTATATTTCCTTTAATGCTCCAAAATATCTTCTTAATTCTTACTAAGTATATTGCATCTAAATAATAGTACAATCATACATCTGAATTCCGGCATAAAAATTGCTCGTACTGATCGCTCTTACTTCATCATTGAATGTGTTTCTGGTTATGTACCTAAAATATAATAGATTAATACTCCAGTATACATGCTGCTACATGATGTCCTGCCTACTGGCACCGCCGATTACATTAACCAATTATAAATACAGTAATACGTAAATAATTCAACTTCATTCAAAGAATCTGTTAATCTTTACGTCACCAGTAAGTTATTGTGTTCTTAGCTGGAATCGCTGATCTCGACGATCTTTTGGAACGACAATTATTTTTATGTACCGAGGATAAAGTTGCCTACTTCTAACCTTCGGTGGCTTGGATTATTTTTCATAGTGCAATACCGTTGAGCAATGAAGCAGATCTTGCTATTATCGTCTTCCTCTCCACCCCACTTGACGTAAACTATATTTGTCGTCTGACTTCTGTTAATCTGGGATCCTCGTAAGTCGTCTTTAAGTCACTTTTGATTGCAAAATGATATCACGTGCGTCCATGCACCTCCACCTACTGCAGGATTTTATTCTGTTTGCACCCGAGCCTGTGGCTGGACATTTCGCTTAATATGCTTTGCTATCGCCGGCAATCAGACTTGGTCGTTGTTTTGGTACTGGATCCAGCTTTCCGCTTCACGTCGATCTCTCGGAATACTTCGTCTATCTCACTGTGGCGGTTTGTCAAATGGGTTTGGTCGATAGTATGTGTGTGGTGTATGGGTGCATTCCCCGGTGCGTGTAGGAAGTACGGTTTTTCGTGTGTACGGGTGTGGACCTTCTCATCCTCGTCGGACTACAACATCCAGTCATATTGATTCAATTTCTCATTTCTTGTACTAAACCCCATGCATTTTACAACCACAAGATTAGCTGCTCATCACGCAGCAAAATACATTCGTCATGCTCCAGTCTCCCCTCCTCATGTTGATCCCAAAGTGAAATGGGCATCCAAATTATTAGGTGCCACCATGTGGTTTTACATTTTCTATAGAGTTAAAGAAGACGGACCAGTTATGTTTGGTTTAAAACTTCCTTTTGAACATCATTAGATATTTGTACATTAATATATATTATTTATTGTGATTGACTATTTCAAGTAGTTATCTACTTTTTCTTCCTCGTCTGAATGGGCGTCGACTTCCCCTACCTCTTCCTCCTCTTCCTCTTCCTCCTCTAAAACCTCGGGTATTATTTATAAATTGTTTTGTTTTATAAACTCCATCATAATCATAATCTTCATCTTCTTGTCCTTCACTTTCCAACCCATTTTCTTCAAGAATATCACTGTTTAATTCTGAATCTTCAATTTTTTTAAAATCAAAATTGAATCCTTGACTAGTACAAAAATCTAACTTAAAATTACCTGTTTCTGTTAATTTGAAAATCATGACATTATAATCTTCTTGATCATTGATTATAAGATCACATAAGTTAAAATGCCAAAGATTATAATAAGCTGAAAAATAATAATCATTGATCTTCTTTAAAATTTGCTTATTATGCTCTCCATCCTCCACTATTTCATTCTGTAATGTCAAAGGTACTATTTTATCAATCAGTTCTGTAACTGATACTGGAATCTTATCATAAAGACTTAACCCAAGCTCCATATAGCTTGTAAGGATTTCATTATCATTAGTATCATTAATTATTTCATTTATATGTGGTTTGACAATTAACCAAAGTTCTCCTAAAATCATTCTTAATCGGGAAAACCGAGATCGATAATTTTCAATGTATCCTGCTGATCCCCCCATACTATCAACAAAACTCATCCCGTTACCCATGACAGGGTATCTAAAATGTAATCCTTGACTAATAGAAAAATCGGTATTGGTGATAATGGCAAGATGTTCCAATAAAGGGGTTTTAATAACCGGTGCATATGAAACAAATATGTTAATGGTATTTTTACCTTGTTCTTCATCTCTTTCCTGAAGTTTTTTAATATTTGAATAAAGCAGCGCTATTTGGTATAAAGTTATCCATATATCACCTAATTTCCCTGCAATATGAGGCTTGTCGATTTTCCCATTATCAAATAAGCTATGAACTTTCACATTTCCTCCGAGTCCATAAAGTCTCAAAGTAGGTTCACAGGGTAAATCGTAATGATGGTTATCGTCAATAATATGAAGATTAGGAATGAATAATTCCCCAGTTTGAAATTTATCAACTAGCTCTGGATCATCTAAAGGTCCAAAAGTGGTATAAACGGGACAAGGAAGTACCGATTCTCCATCAATATATGCTTGTAAATGAGAAATTGGATTACCAACAAGTTTTTCTTTAAATTCAAGATACTCTTCGTCCTGTGAATTACCATTAAATGATATTGTTGACAAATTGTTAAGGTATTGTACAATTTCTCCATCTAATACTTGAGAAAATGCTACAATTTGCTTGAGGTAATTCACATTTTGATAAGTTTCAATTGTGGTTCGATTCCAAAATCCAAAATTCCCCGTATGAACTATATACTTGATATCGCCATGGCGTCGTAAAATATCATCAATCAGGCGCAAATTACCGTGAAGGTCTGATATAGTCAACACCCTTGTCATAATGAATGATGAAATTAGGCGATACTCTGAAATGCGCTATCAGATAATGGGGGGGTAGGGAGCGATCGGAAGGTTACGCGATACTCTGAAAACGGTCATATTGGCTCTATTTGGATTTATGAATCCTACAATTAAATAAAGGTTTAGCTCGTTCGAATCAATGTTATGTCGAAAATTGTTTGATTGTAGACTTCAGATCTATGTCTTGTTAATTTACTAGCAACATAAAAATTGTGTCATCTCCAGTTGCCGATGCCAACAATAGTGCTACATTATGTCAATTTCGCAGCCATTATTAAAACGGTTATGACAAGCCATGGGATGCAAAATGAACTTTTCGTACCAAATCAAAGCAAGACTTTGGGGTTGTCCTCGTGGGGATCAAAGCATTGCAGTAAAGTACAGTTTCAACTATAAATGTGAAAATAAGTTGCTTAGAGTAGATTAACTGTACATGCAGGTGAGTTGATTTTATATAATTTATGCACAATTCAACCAAAAGTAAAAAAACATACATTTTTCAGAAAATTACCTTCACCTCAATTACAACTCGACAAACAGTCATGAAATCAAAAAATAACAGTTATACATTACATTCTACTGTATTTGGAGCTATCTTTACCAATATACCATTTTGGGCTATGGAACCTACAGAGCTAGCGCCAACTCTTTTATTTCAACTGGTTCCACACGATTCAGTCCAAATTCACAATACCAAAGCGTATTACAACTACAACTATACACAAAATTGACCATCTCATGCTGGTGAAAGCCTGGATTTTCTTCGATGCCCTAAACCGGTCATTACATTCCAGTAAATGCCGAGCTGTTTCAGTGCGGGAATCGGGAAGGTGTGGCTAACACGCGATTTAATCTCCATACCCATAGTTTAAGTTAGTTTAATTCAGTTTAATTTAATTCAATCATATGGATCCCTCAGAACGTCTACGGAGAGCCGTAATTGAAGGTAATCTACCGATAACCAAACGGATATTAAACCGATTCCCCGAACTATGGCTAAATCCGGATCCTTCTCATGAAGGTTGGTGTAATCTTCATTATGCGGTATTCAATGGGAACTACTTGGTGTGCTTTCATCTCATATCATTTTATAACAAGTCAAACTTATCCATAGCTCTGATTGATATGGTAACCTATGATAACATCTCGATTCTTCATCTCCCGCTTATCCATCATCACACCCAGACTCTTCATTATATACTCCAGGAATTTCCGGGGAAACTCTGGATCAATCACCGAGGAGGAAGCTTGAATCAGACCCCATTACATTGGAGTGCTATTCACAAGTTCAAAGATGGTATGAAGCTTTTATTGGAATTCGGAGCTGACCCCAATATCTTGGATTCCAATGGTGATAGTTGTCTTCATTTATGTCTTCAATATGCATTTCTTGATGGTGTTTCCGTTTTAATGAATTCTTTATCAAAAGAAGATTCCATGAAATATGCAAACTTAAGAAATAATCGTGGATTAACAGCAATTGAGTGTGCCATGTCATTTGATACTTCCTCTGCTGCTTCTTCTATTATTGAAACTGCTAAAACCCAAGATGGATCAGTATTTAAAATGGACACTTCCAACTTACAAGCATTCGAAATTTCCGACTCAATACTTGACTCCAGTTCTATTTCTTCTCCTGGTACAAACCTTATCTTGGCCAGTCCTATTGTACCAGTGCAACAATCAAGAGGATCTCCTGAAAAAGCTCCGAAAAGCGAATCTAAACCCGAAGGACGATCTCATTCTCAGTCACTTCCTTCATCCACTATTCCTTCAACGACAACAAGAAGAAGAGCAAACACAGCATATACAAAACAATTCTCTCCTACCAAAACATTTTCTCCGACAGTTAAGACTCCATCTTTAAAGTCTGTCACTGTTTCTCCTCGCAACACTTATGGAGGAAATAGTAATGATTTAACTGCATCTCCTGGTTCAATATCCACCAATTCATCAGTACCATCTCCAATCGGCCGCAAAAAGAGTTCTAATTCTCTATTCAATTGGGTTGCTGATGATGATGTTTTACAACCTCCGGCTCGTACTGATAGTTCTTCAGTAGCAGCACAAATAGCATTTACTAGAGCAAGAGACCGACCTCAAGATAATGATAGGCCTGATATGAGACAGCTAAGACGAATGTCGTCCTCAGGTTCGATATCTCAAGTCTTGGAATCCCGTCTGGTACGGAGCAATTCATCTGCCGAATCACTTGTAAGAACCCCTTCCACGCAACTGGTTCGTCATATCCCTTCCAATGAATCATTTCATAGGCGTTCATCGAAATCTTCATCATCTACTTCAGTTGAAACAATTCTGAGATCCAGTGCTAGTAGCATTCCCTTCAATCGAGTTCGATGATGCATGATGACTTTAAAGGTACATACTTACATATTTATATTAAAGAATTATCACTCTAACTTCTCCCGATAATGTATTAAAATTTTTTGGCACAATGGTACCCAGCATGTTTCACTCAATATTTGCAGCCATTTCCAAGTACCGAGAATCCTGTTTTTCCATTCATGTAACCTCTTTCCTTTCTTGCCCTTGAACAACGATTTACTCTCATTACTTTTGATATAATAAAATGTACTATATATATGCACTGACCCAAGATTTTGTGGGTTGGCGGTTGTCTTAGGTGAAGCTAAAGCTAAAGCCAAATTCACATCCATACCTCATCACCATCACTATTTTTCAGGTTTGACGCGTAATCTTCAACTCGTTAATGACGGCTAAACCACAGCATTCCATCAGTAAATTTTTTCGTCCTTCGAAGAAAGAAGCAGTCCGGCTATCTTTTGATAATGAGTTAGAGAAAATTGTGCCATCTAAACGAAAACTGACTCCCTCTGAAAAATCATCCTTTAAGAAAACGTCGAAAAAGCTTACTCCATTAGAAACTCAGTTTCTTGATCTCAAACAGAATAATACAGATAAATTACTAGCGGTTCAAGTCGGATACAAGTTTAAGTTTTTTGGAGAAGATGCACAAAAAGCAGCTAAAATACTAAATATAATGTTCATTCCGGGATCAGTTACTTTAGACGAGATGCAACAAGGTAATTTTGCTTATTGTTCAATTCCTGATAATAGACTTCATATTCATCTTCAAAGACTTTTAAATCACGGACATAAGGTAGGTGTCGTTAAGCAGATTGAAACAGCTGCCATAAAATCAGTAGAAGGCTCAAAAAGTGGCCTTTTTCAACGCCAAATTACTGGAGTCTATACTAAAGCAACATATATGGGTGATGAAGCAACTTCATTTGTTCACGATGAAGGATTAGGTGATTATATCATGTGCATTGATGAATCAGATAGCACTGAAATTAGCTTTGTGGCAGTTCAACCGTTGACAGGAGATATAATATATGATACGTTCAATGATAATTTAACCCGAGATAATTTAGAAACGAGATTAACATACGTATTACCAAGTGAGGTTTTGGTGATAAATTCAGAGGAAGGAATATCAAAGGGGACTTCTAAGTGTTTAAAAGTGATTCAGTCATCCAATTCCATTATGCATAAAGCAGCCGAACCTCAAGCTCAAGTAGAGGATGACCTAGGTAAATGGCTTGAAAAACTTGCTGGAGATTCATCTTACAGCCTTTATCAATTCTACAAAATGAATTTTCCTTTTGCGACCAATCGTTGTATTTACGAGTTGATTAAATATTTAGACCAGTTTAAATTGGCCAACATCTTTAGTATCACTTCAAACGTCCACAATTTTGCTTCATCAGGCCAGTATATGCTATTACCAAGTCTGTCGATGCAAGCATTAGAGATATTCCAGAACTCTACTGATCCAAACGAGGAAAGAGGTACTCTTCTATGGCTTTTAAACCACACTTCAACTAAAATGGGGCATCGTTTACTTTCGAAGTGGATCAGTAAACCTTTGGTTAACCAAGCCGACATTAACTCAAGGTTGGACGCAATTGAAGATATAACCTCTGAATTCAATCATTTGATCGATTCTTTGAAAAACCTATGCTCGAAATTAAAAAATACTGATTTAGAAAAACTTTTAATCAAGATTCACTATTCTTCAAACTACAAGATTGAGAGAATTTCCCGTAAAGATTTATTCAACATGCTTAAATGTTTCCACGAAATAATGAAAATGGTGAGTTCCTTTGGAGAGTCTGCATTAAAAGAGTTGAAAAGTACCAAGAAGTCCTCTCTAATTTGTTCTATCTTTGAGACTTTATGGGAATTGTCTAAGCTGGACCATATCGATAACTATTTAAGTATGATAAATCCTCAGGGTGCCATGGATAATTCTAAAACACAGTTTTTTGATCTCACAGATAATTTTCTTTGTGACAAAGTCAGAGAAGAGTTTCATCAAATTGAATTGGTTGAAAAACAACTCGACGAAGAATTGCAATCAATTCGCCAATTTCTTGACAGACCATCTTTGAATTATATCTCCAATCTTAAAGAGACCCATCTCATTGAAGTTCGAAATGGTAAACAGGCAGGTTCGTTACCAAATGACTGGATAAAAATAAGTGCAACCAAGACTGTTTCAAGGTTCAGACCTCCCCAAGTTACCAAGCTTCTTAAAGAACTTCATTACCACCAAGAATTACTTTCGAAAGAATGTGATGACGCTTTCCACAACTTTTTGGTATTAATTGATGAAGATTATCAATTTTTTAGATCTGTGGTTTCTCAATTGGCAACATTTGACTGTTTAATATCCTTAGCGGCTTCATCTCTAGTCAACCCAAATTATTCTCGTCCAAAGTTCAATGAACAGTCCCAAATTATAAATATAAAAAACAGCAGGAATCCTATAATTGAAAACTTACCGAGTGGTTACTCTAATTATGTGTCTAATGACATAGATATTTCCTACGACCAAAATAGGGTTCTCATAATCACGGGTCCAAATATGGGAGGTAAGTCTTCCTATGTTAAGCAGGTAGCATTATTAGTGATCATGGGCCAAATAGGATGTTTTTTACCTTGTGATAAAGCTGAATTGGGAATTTTCGATTCCATTTACCTTCGTATGGGAGCTTCTGATAACATTCTTAAAGGGAGTTCTACATTCATGGTGGAAATGCAAGAATCTGCAAACATCATCTCTAATTTCTCTTCAAAATCCTTGATAATTCTTGATGAAATTGGTAGAGGTACAGGAACCAGTGATGGTATCGCAATTGCATATTCTATTTTAAAATACTTGATTGAAGACGAAAGGAAACCTCTCACTTTGTTCATTACGCATTATCCTAGTTTGAGTATTCTTGAAACTACATACCCAAAAGTAGTTGCCAATTATCATATGGGGTTCCTCAAAAAAGATAACGACAGCAAATGGCCAGAGATTGTTTTTCTATATTCCTTGGAACGTGGTGTAGTAAGTAGTTCGTATGGTTTGAATGTGGCCAAACTAGCTGGAATTCCCGAAGACGTCATTGATCAAGCATTTGAAGTATCGGAGGCCAAAAAACTACAAATTGACTCTACTAATAATTGGAATATTGTTTCCAAGATACAACAGCTCTTGCAATCCGGGGGAGAACAAGAATTGAAAGATCTTGAGACGTTTATTTAGCATATTTTATAATGAAACATAACTTTTTATGGATAGAATTTTAAAAACTCGAGACATATCTTATTAAAAGATTCAGGATTGTCTAAGTAGATATGGTGGCCTGCATCATCGACAATAGTGAATTCGCTTTTCTTATTTCCTAATTCAACCAATTTATCATAGCAATACTTCCCACCATGTTGATTCATCCAGTCTTTTTCACCATACATCCAAAGTGTATTGATACCAGACTTATGGATATATTGTGGAAATCCACGATCGCAAAGGGGTAAACGGGGAAGAATTTCATGATTAATGAATTTTGTGATGGCCAATTCACCTGAACCTTGGTATTGATTGAAAATTGAGAAGGAATAATTATGTAATTTGAGAATTAAGTCCACATTGATATTGTCTTCTGCCGATTCCGATTTAGACTTTTGATTTGATTTCAAATTTCTAAATCTTTGAAATGACCATAATGAAAGAACTTTTGAATAAAAAGGTCCGAAGAATTGTAATAATTGAAATGGAGATATATGCCATTCCCATAGTTTTCTTAAAACCAAATTTTTGGGGAATCTTGGTTGACCCAACTTTTCCCATAACTTTGTTAAATCTTCGCTGATGACGAATTCCTCGTCTTCACCCTGGTGGGTAACAAGTTCTTGGAAAGGGTCACCACCCGTTTCATGATGATTGAATTGATATTTCTCATGGTTTATCAAACTAACATAATTCGATTCTGTACCCATTGGACTTACCATGATAAAGTCATCAACAATTTTGTGAGTTTCGTATTGATCGTTGTACTTCAACAAATAGCAACTAGATAAATAACCACCCATTGAATGACCAATTAATTTGAATCGTTTAATATCCCACTTTAATCTATACAGTTCCAATTTATCAATAAACCAATTTTCAATATCCAAAATCTGGCGAATTTGTGCTGTAGTGGTAGGGGGGTTTGGTAAATCAAGAAGTTGTTTAGGAAATGCAGGTCTTGAAGAATTTCCAAAACCAGGCAAATCAATGACATGAACGGACAAATTATCGTAAGACTTAACGAATTGTTCAAAATTTTTAACAAAGTAACCAGATGCTGCCATGTACCCATGAATAATGATTATATCCCGATGGGGTAATGACAAATCAGTTTTATTTCGAAGATAGCATTCGTGTATAAGAACCCCTGGTTCGATTTCAGTATCGATCAATTCCGCATAAATTGGAGAAGAAGTGACCGTTTCAGCATCGTTAAATAAGTTAGGAGATTTTGTTGGGGGTACGATAAAGATTTCAGGAGATAATATAGCTTTATAAAGATCGTATTCCACTTTTAAATGATGCAATCTTGCCTTATGATAATCAGGATTGGCATACGTAGCTGATGAAGTTGCATGAGTGAGAAGAGATGAAGAATTCCACCAGTCGAAAAACGAGTCCTTGAGAGAGATCGACTTTTTAGAGTCAGGTTTCGGCTGGGAGACCCGAGGATCTCCCATTGTATTAATGGAATCGGCTATTAGACTTGTCATTAGGGATGTTTGAAAACTGGAAGATTTCGGTGCGATAAGAGGTGGAGATATGGACCAAGGCTCAAGCCTGCGGAATTGATAAAAGGCACGAGGTTAAAGATACTGAATCAACTTACTAAGTAAGAAGATGTATAAGTTCAGAGGAAAGGAAGAAAGGAAGATATCAGCATTTAAGGGGTATATTAAGGATATAAATATAAATATAAACTAAAAGTAAATCTACTTGATAAATGGAACACACAATCACCGAAATAAAGGACTAAACGAAACTAATGAGCATAATTCATGATAATCTATAAAGAGAAGAGACGACATTCTTATGACTTCTTCTGGTCAATTTCTGTATAAGCAGGAGGAGCAGAAGTAGAATTTTCCGAGACGGCTCCGTAATTTGCATGAGAAGAACTTTCTGAAGCATTTATCAAGAAATTGGAATTAGCATTGGCATTGGGAGATGACGTAGCAGGAGGAGGACTTGAAATAGGACTATGGATATGGGTATGATGATGATGAACCTGGTTTTCTAAGTCTGGACGTTGACTTTGATAAATATAGTAAGTTTTGGATTCGTAAGCATAAGGAGGATATTTGGCAATGATATACCACGAATGTATTAATCCGGGGAAATATCCTAAGAAACAAAGTAAGATGTTAATAAGTGAATCACACGAACAAATTCCTCTTCTAATCCAAACCGGTAATGGAGGAAAGAGTACCGAGATCACAATAAGACAAAGGTCTGAAAGACATTCACAACAACACATGATTGATATCAACTAACAAATTACTTTTAACAATTATTAAAATTTAATGACAAAGTATGTTATTAATATAGCTTGCAAAATTTTCTAAGTCCCTGTTTAACTTTATATTTTTTAACTAATGCAAATGAATAACCGCCCCAGTAGAGATGAAGCTGCTTTAATAGTGCAATTTTTTTAGTAATACATCGGGATGGCGTGACAGAAGTAAATAATTCCTCCGCGGCACTACCGGTATTCCCACCTAATTCGGGAAGCCGAGTGCTGCTTGTGGTCAGGGATTACAAAATAGGCGCCATGGCGCACGACCCTCACAATTATAGAAATCGATGCTGATTACCATTTGCCATCAAATCAATGTCACTTACGGTTCAAGTTAGTTTAAATAAGGTGGTTAAGAAGGTGACGTGTTCCAAATCGTCCACAGTGGGGCAATTGATCAATTTATCACTTGAATCTTTCAAAATATCCGGTGATGATTACCCCAATGCTTCCATTCTGACCATATCGAATGGCAAGAAACTTGACACACTATTACCTGTTAGATTGACCAATCTCATTAATAACTCCAAGTTACAACTCGAGTTGGGAGAGAAATCCCACCAGTCCCACTCCAAAATCATCAGCATTAAGGTCGTTGTCAGTGGACTCGATCGTTCTACTTCAAATGTGGTGCTAAAGATAGATAATGCGGTGACCCTATCACAATTGGTCAAGGAAGTCAGCAAAAATGACATGGATTTATTGAATTATGACCATTCCCAATTTCATTTAATATTGAATTTGCTTGATAATAAAATCGACTTGGATACCATGAACAATGATCCAAAATTAAGCTCCATCATAGGTCAAATATCGTCTTTGGTGATAAGAATAAACTATCACCCTCTAAACAATGAAAAGCAAAAATCGGAACAAGATCGTATTGTTCAATTACAATTAGAGCAACAGAAAAAGTCCAACGAAGCTTTGAAACAAGCTAAAGAACAAGAATTGGCTCATGGGGTTTCAGAACAACTGCCCATCTCTTCGCAGACCTCTTCTCAACAGGTTGAAGAACCAATCTTAGACATCGCCGCAGAGGAACTGAAATCCACAGCACAAATCAACCCTGTTCCAGAACTATCGTCCATTGAAACGACTTCAGGACCAATCGATGTCCCACCTGAATCCAACCAAAAGTATGTTCCTCAAGCTACATCAGATCCTACATTATTTAAGCCTTCTCAACAACCAGTTCATGCCTACGAGAACCCTGACGAAGACTACGAAATGACCCTTTCTCAGGCACAAAAATATCATAAACTCATTTCGGAAAGTGGTCGTCCCAGGAAAGTTAGTCAAGTACAATTACCCAAGTCGTATCTCATTCGAATTAAGTTTCCCAATCAGTCCATTCTTCAATTATTTTTTGAAGATGCGACCACTGTGAAGCTCGGCACCTTACTTAAAAAAATCGACGAGTTACTCCTCCCCAAATACATTAACCACTACAATTTGAAGATTGGGTTCCCTCCGTTCACCAAGATTGACTTGAATTTTAAGAATAATAATAAACTTCTCAATACGTTTGAAGATTTCAAACGCAATGATAAACTAACTCTTATTTTTGAGTCTTCATTAAATGAATACGATCGTACGGGTCCATTTCTCAAAGAAGATAGTCTTGACATTAAGAATAGTACTGATTTACCAGGTGTTATGTTAGAGAGTCATAGAAATGAATTGGAAGATGAAGAACCATCTAGGTCCACCTCTTCTAAATCTACACATTCGCAACAATCTTCCCAAAAAAGTCTGGGTGGAAACAAAGTCCCAAAATGGTTCAAGTTGAAGTAAGCCGCTAACTCGCCATTTAGACGTGAGGCTGAATCCGTCCTGCATCCAGCGCGTGGAAACTTCGGACCGCTGCGACATCTGGCCAAGTTCCGTTACCGGAGGAATTCTTGGACTTACTCAATTGCATGTAATTCAAAGATTTACGACAGGAAACAGTCACAATTGTATAATAACTAGGTTAATCAACATATCGATCGTTTTCATTTATCATTTTGATACCAATTGAATATTAAGGCTGTGTAGTGTTAATCAATTGTACTTACTCAGCAATGACTCATACCTCGTAGTTCTGTTCCCACGCTTACGCTGGAGTCCTTACTAATATGTGAGCCGTATCCCTTCCCGGCGTAAATCTCAGTCTGCGACTTACCCCTCGTATCAGCAGTCAGCCCAAACAGGCAGGTGAAAATTTTTCACCGCGCTTAATCCAGGCACAGGAAAAGTATTTAAAACAATTGATTTCCTCGCCCTAAAAAAAGTTTTCTTTTTTTTTCTTCTTCTTCAACAACAACAACAAATTTAACACATCAATTCCAAATTTTTCTTATTATTTTTCCCTCGTCTAATTATTATTTGTGATTATTTCACCATGTGTGCTTAAATTATTTTTACCCCGTTAAAAAGTGTCTTTTTTATACCTATAAGTTATAAAAAAATTATTATAAAGTTTATTAAAATTATCAAATAAACATATTTGTTGTTGTTTTTTCTCCTTCCCATTATGCTATCGTAATTAAAACTATTCCGTCCATTATGGCGTCTGATTATTCCCCCCTTTAAATTTTAAACAGAATTAGATTTTACTATATTTTACCCGTATTATTTTTTCAATTAAAAAGACTATCAATTTAAATTTACAAAAAAATGTCTGCTACTACTTCTGATCCAATGATTCTTTCTGGTGATTTGTTTCAATCGCCAGAAATTTATGATACTCAAACTTTGTCTGCTCCAAGCCAGACCGAGAAAATCGATACAATCGATGAATTATCGTCACATCTTCCAGTGTGTCACGGTGCTCAAGATGTCGGTCGTAAACCAACTACTACCACATCTCCTTTCATGATCCATTCTGATGTCTTAGACTCTGTCTTTTCGGCATCATTAGAAGATCATGATCAATTACAAGATCACAGTCCTATGTTTGATGAGTTAGATTTCATCATCGATGGCTCTAAAGTCAACACCAAAGATGACTGGGTTTCATTATTTGGCGGTGAAAGCGGTGAATCATCTGGTGATGCTCCTGCTACCATTGTCAAAGATGAAGATTTGGACCATGACTTATTATTTGAAGAAGATCCAATTTCTTCTTCAGGTGAAAGTGTTGCTTCATCTACGTTTGACCAAGTGTCAAGCGCCAGCTCTTCGGTATTCTCTACTCCAGTGATTGATACTACCAAATTTAAATCTAAACCAACTTCTAAACCAAACAGAATAGAAAAACCTCCAAAATCTAAGAAATTAGATCATTTGGGTGTTGTTCCTTTCACTAAAAAACAAAGAAACGTCGAGTTAAGACCCATTGAATTGGAAGATTCTTCTGATCCTGTTGCTCTCAAACGTGCCAAAAACACTGAGGCAGCAAGAAGATCTCGTGCTCGTAAGATGGAAAGAATGTGTCTCAGCTTGAAGCTAAAGTTGAAGATTTATTAAGTGATAAAGAAGGTTTAGAGAAAGAAGTTGTTAGGTTAAGAGAGTTGTTATCAATGAACGGTATAGAATACTAATTGACAATTAACCATTTTTGATGTGTTATTCACTTCTTCCGTATGTGATTTATAAAACATTTATATAAGATTAAAAAAAAAAAAAGAAAGGATATGCTAAGAAAGCTAAATTTTAAAAAAATTATAGTACTAATATACATTATATCTATATTTATGCAGTTGTAGAATACTTTGTATTATCGTTTTGCGAAACTGAAAATTATGTTGGAGCCAAACTTCAGTTTCATTTGATTAGTATCAACACTTTGCAAACAATTAGACGAAAAGAAAGAACTTTCAAATTCAATAAATGCTAATTTTCTTATTTTAATGAGTCTTACTTTGCTGAAACCTTCAAATTGGTCAAAGAACTCTTCTAGTTCGGTTTGACCTTTATCGAGAACGTCATCAGACAAGTTTTGAAGAAGAAGAATGTCGTTCGGAGGTAATGACTTCCAATAATTGACCCCAAGTGTCTTTTGTTTGTTTTCTCCCTCACTTGTCTTGGATTTCTTTGATCTTGCCTTGTCTTCCTGCTCATTTCTTTGCAATTTCCTTTTCTTTCGTTCTTCTATTTTTGATTCATCTTTGTCAACAATCTTGAAGTAAGCGTCAGAATTCAGCTTTGCATATGCAACTTGGATGTTCTTCTTGTATAGTTTTTTCCCGTTCATATCCTCTATTGCTTTAGCTGCTTCAGCTTGTGATGAGTAGGTGATAAATGCCTGTCCTTTCATTCTTATATTCTTGTGGGCAGTTAACTGTAGTATGCGACCATAATGACTAAATAAGGTTTCTAGTGCCTTTTTTAGTCTATCTAATTTGACATGATCATTTAAATTATTAATATATATCGTAGTTGTATCTGACATGGTGCTTAACGCTAGTGCCTTTTTTCATGTTGGTGATAAATAGTGGGTTGACGACATCCGTACACCACACGACCAGGTATATACATTATTCTTCTGGTGATTTAAGTAATGTCCAGACCCCCACGGTGCCTTTGTAGTTCTTTGGTAACATTAAGTAGTTTGACTTCAAGTCAGTGAATGGCTGTAAATGAAATGAAGTTCCAATTAAGAACTTTTGGATGATTTTGAGCTGTCTCATATTGTTCTTCCTGAGCAATTTATAGAAATTTTTAAATATTTCATTATAGGTAAGAGACTTATTGGTCAAAGAAAGATAATTTGTGGTTCCTTCATTCTTCAAGTAGTTGAATGTTATTCCACCTTGAAGACGGTTTGAATTTTTAAATTTGAGCAAAAGTACAAATAATGGAGTGAAGTTCAAATATGTGATTGAAGTTTCAATAAACTTCAAAGCTGCCAATATAATAACTCTTATAATGGAGAACATAAAATGATATGCAAATATTGTGGGTAATAAATAAATCAAAATAATGAATAAAAGGGTTCCCAATAACATTTGATCAAGCTCAAAATTGTTGTCTAAATCAATGCTATCGATTCTATTTCTCAAAATATTGTACTTCTTTCCCCTGAATAGCTGAAATAAAGACTTCATTGTCTCTATATGACGACAATATATTTTGGACAGCGTTGTATAGAAACAATATAAGTGAAAGGTAAAAAGCTTTATACAATCAATGGTCAAGCTGAGAATTAAAGAAGCTCCTCCATAACACACTATCTTCAAAATAATCTGGTAAATTCGAACATCATGAGATTCCTTTAAGTTTAATATGAAATTTTGCCAAAACCTGAGAGTCCATAAAAACAAGTCCCCCATAAAGCGGCCCAATTCGTCATTTAATTTGAATCCCGCTGGATTTTCGAAGGATACCCAGCTTATCAAATTATAAAGATCTGAAAACAAAAATTTACCAACCAAAAAATCTATTATACTGGATATCCGAGATGAATTGGCTATCATCAACTTATAAATTGTGACTCCAAGAAGTACATCATTAGTTATCAACCAAATCGAATTGTATAGATTGATATAATTGGAATTGTTAATGTTCAAATCTGCATTCAAGAAAGGAAGGTCTAATTCTTTCAAAATTTTTGAGTTTGTATTATACAATATTGTTTTGTCATAATAACATAGGAATTGGATTGGAAAATAGTTAATTTGCCGTAATCTTAAATCTAGCTGTCTAAACACCTCCAGTATATCTGTTAAAGAGCAGCCTAAAATCTTTGAGTTGATAGCAGTTATTATCCATATGCTAATAGTTTGAAGAATGATCACGACCTTGATCAACACTGTTAGGATACTACTACCAACGAAAGATTTACTCGATTTCTTAAATGTAGAAGGAGCTCTATCAATTGTTGCACGTATCTTAAGACATTCGTTTATCTTATCAAGTACTACTGGATCTGCTATCGAAGATACAGACGCTTCTTGAAAATCATACTTGTCGATGGATGGAAAACTTTGACCTGTTTTCAAACATATTTCGTCGGTAGTACCTGTAGATTGGAGAAGGATAGGTACTATTGAGAAATATTCAAGATTTTTAAAATTTGGAGGATCAAACAAAATAATAGTATGCTTCACATCACCTGGATGTTTTAGAAAAGGATATTTTGAATTCTTGAAAGTGAAATGTAAATCATATTTTTCATTAGAATGATTCATAGTGCCGATAACACCAAGGGTTCCAGGAAGATCAGTAGGTATTGTGGAACATAGCTGGATAATTATATAAACAGACTTTAATTTGTATCCCACAACAAAATACTGACTCGAGGATGTTCTTCTCTTCAATAAGTCAGAAGGGAAATAGATGTGACAACTCATAATTGATTTATGGAGAAGCTGTCTCTTCTTAAATACTGCGAGCTATTATTCAAATTTTGATAGAATTGCTTCCTATCCAAAATGGTGAGCTTATCACGAGACTCTTCCTGATCCAGGTTGGAGTCGACAGTTGTCGTTGTAGGTTCGATGTCAATTAAAGGGTACCTGGAAACGACGAATATATCAACGAGGTAGTAGATTAAAATCACACAACAAAAAGATATAATAATGCAATAAATGAGGCGTACGATAACGGGGTGATTCAAAATACTCTCCTTCGGTACGTCCATCAGAGTTTTCAACCAGAACTAAAAACAACCAGCTATTGGTGATAGTATCTGATACTGATAGAAAGATAGAAACGCGGTCGTGTGAAATTGCTCCATCTGGATTACATGTAAACCACAATAAGTTATACTACAGCATATAAATAGGTATAAAAGATATTACAGGCTTGAACTTCCCTCGGACATCAAGTTCAGTCTAGAGAAACTACTAGGTTTCAAGCTGGCGATACTTGGTTTCCTTGCACCAGCAATGGTCTTTGGCGATGGAGGGCCACTATTATAGCTGTCCATAGTAGGACGTGCCTGATCTGATATTAATGAAACCGTTGAATTTGATCTGGTCAATACTGATGGTCTTGAATCAGTGTTCAAATGTAAGATTCTTTTGACAATAAATAATAAGATTAAATCAATGAAAAATATACCGGCGACAATAAAGAACGGAAAATTTGGCATGTCCCATTTGGCTAATGCCATTTTGTAGGCATTAAGCAACACAATTGGTGTAATTAACGAAGAACAATTCTTAATGAGAGTAATACCGCCGAATACTTCACCCACCTTTGACTCTGGGTAAAATTTTATCACTGCAGAACTAATAGATGGAACACTAATGGATCCAATTCCAGAAAATAAAAATGAAGAGAAAAACATAGGAGTTGAAGTAGCAGTGGCCAAAATTGAAATTCCAATGACCTCACAAGTTAAACCTATAGCGGTCATCGAAAAATCTATCATGTCCATTTCGTTCTTCAACGTTTTAAACCCAAACTTTTTTTGCAAAATCCTATGATTAATTATAGGTGAAAGAATGAGAAGTGAAAATGCCTTCGAGGCACATGATATGGCAATAAGATGACCAATATCAGTTGAAGTCCAATTAAATCTATAATAACCATAAAGCACGCAAATCTCTCCAAGTACAAGTCCAAAAGTAGAGATTCCACATTCAATGAGTATTAAAATTAATACTGAGATTCTATCGGACTTAATTCTGTTGTGGTTAATAGGATTTACTAAATCTTTAGGAAGAAATAGTATTCTTATTGGCTTGACGAAATTAAATGTTTGTTTGACTTTTTCAAAGAACGAAATCTGAATATCTTGTTCAACACCATCAAGCAGAGTGGTAGAAGACGATATTGATAAGCTTCTCGACTTTTTCCGTGCCTTAGCTGATCGGGATTCGGGTAAGACAAACACAGTAAAAATAAAAAGAATGAAAAGGATTGTAAATTCGAATTTCAATGGTAAAAATTCAAGTTTAGTTATATTAGCCAAAATTCCTGGTGATGACTCTCCAGCACGATGTGCAGCATATTTATCAGCCATTTCATTGATGAAGTTACCTAGTAACGGACCTGCAGACATTCCAATAAATAGTGAAGCAATACTCATTCCAAGAGAATATATTCTTTCATGAGGTTCCACCACATCACTAATGTAACAATTACAAATCGACATTAATGTAGATAATCCTCCACACATATTTGCCATAACTTCAGTCACCACCATAAGAGCAAAGTGTAAATAATGTGAAGAATACATGATTGAAAAGCGTGTAACTCTACTAACAAAGAAAGCTCCGAAAATCATCGCTATAAATGGTCTTCTACCATGTTGGTCGGAAAGAGGACCAACTTTTCCAGAAGCAAACATTGTAGAGATACTGCTTGCAATATTATATGACATCTGTAAATTCGAGATTATGTATTGAGTATCTTTAGGTGAACACCCTTCAGCATCATTAGGATCATTTTTGATAAGATAATTACAAGCCAATTTAAACGTAATAATTTGTCTGGTTGATTCTGCACTAGACATAGCCATAGCAAAGAAGAAAACACATAATCCAACCATCAATACAGAAGGCCTTTTGATCCAATGAAGAGATTTATTCAAATTCCGTTGTTCACGAAGCCAAAGAACATCTTCATCATAAGCATCAGCATCTTCGTCAACTAATGCTCCGTACAAATCATTTACAGCATGATCTAATCTAACCTCATCCGGCGCTAAAATATCTGGTCTCTTAGATGACTTTTTACTGGAATCGGAATTCTCGTCCAGTCTTGGAAGCAATCTATCCAGCTCCATTAACCTTTAAACAGAATAACCACAACCAATATGAGTTTATTAGTTTCTGACCCTGTTATTTATTTCCCTTCCATGTCCCAATGCAGCAACCCTTGTTATTATGCGGCGTCTTCCTGTATATAGTAACAACGCTAGTCTGCTT
Organism: Metahyphopichia silvanorum; assembly: GCA_030574095.1. Classification (NCBI taxonomy): domain Eukaryota; kingdom Fungi; phylum Ascomycota; class Pichiomycetes; order Serinales; family Debaryomycetaceae; genus Metahyphopichia; species Metahyphopichia silvanorum. Next base: position 272,595 of record JAJMEK010000002.1, on the reverse strand, counting down.
TGTATTGCCGCAAAAGGTCTTATCTACGATATTGTATAATTATAAAGTAGCAGACATATAAAAGCATAAGAGAAAAGACAAGCCATATAAATAAGAAATCTAAGCATAAAGATTGTTTGCAAACACATTCATGCAACACTATTAGCTCTGGAATTAGCAGAAGAAATAACCAACGAAGGGGCTTCTTCGGATTCTCTAGTAAGGCCAGTGTTGAATTTGTTGAATATGATTAATAATCCTGATGTGGCTGTAATTGTGGCCACAGAGACGAACACTAATCCATCAAAATTATGTTTGAGGCCATAAGTGTAAATGTGATTAACAGTAAATGACATTATCACAGAGAGAGTGTTTTGTAATAATGCCAAGGCGCCAAAATATTCACCGATCATTGAAGATGGTAAGTACTTGGTACAAACTGAGACAGAAGTAGGATCACCCAAGCTTCCAAATGCAACCAAGATAAATGAAAACAAATAAACGTTACTAGTGGATGTCAACCCAGCCAAAAGGAAACCAAATGCTTCTCCCAGGTATGCAAAAATAATAAGAATGAAATCAATCATGTCAAATTGGTTTCTTAAAATCTTGTATCCTAGTAACTTTCTCAATAGAACATTCAGTATAATAGGGGTCATCACCATAAGGAAAGTTGTCTTCGAGATTGAGAGCACAAACGTTAATTCGGATACATCAATAGTGTTCCAGTTAAACTTATAAATCCCATATTGTTGAATAAGTAAAAATAATCCTGTGGAAACTGTACTGAGTACAGCATTAATTGATACCAATGAAATGAAGATGGTTCTAGTCTTTTTCACTATATCTCGTGGGTAACCAGGCTTCACGATCCTGTCAGGAAACTTTAATAGTTCTAGAGGTTTGAAAAGACCAATAACGTACTTAGGAATACGAATCCAAATACTGGGTTTAGTTTCAAAATTTTGTAAAACTTCCAAAGCTTCATTAATCTCGTATCTAGATCTTCTTCTCAGAAGGCGACGGTCCTTCTCACTCCTTGACTCTTGTACAATGAGAATTAGATAAAGTAGAGATATAAATAAAACTACAAGTCCAAACTGGATTGGAATAAGTTCACTCCTTTCGATAGTTTTAAATCCTCTAGTTGCATCAACAGCCTGTGGTTGGATAATTGCTGGAGTTCTTTGGGCTATTTTAAAAATTAATCCCACAAGTATAGGAGCAACCATCATACCGAGATAGAAGGAACCAGACATCAATCCAATAGCAAATGTTCTCTCGTGAGCTTCTGTGATATCACTAATGTAAGCTTTTGAGATTGATAAAACCGTTAATGAGGATCCCCCTAAATTTGCAACCACTCCGTCAAAGAAAAGATTAATATAGAAGTGAAACACTGTAGACTGACTGTATAGAATATACTGAAAGGATAATGATATCAAGATACACGCCACAAATGAAATCAAAAATGGTTTTCGACCATATATATCGGAAAGAGCCCCGAATTTTCCAGCAGTAAGTACCGACAAGACAGAAGCAATGATGGAATTCCAAAGTAAATAACTAGCAAATACTTCTTGTACTTCTGTAGAGCTACAAGTATCCGCATTGCCATCAGCAATCAATGAATTACAAATCAACTTATTGGTGACAACCTGAGTTGCAGTTTGAAATCCTGTAACTGCCACTGAAATTAAGAAGAAAAGAAAAGATATACCATACACTGAAGGCTTCCCAGCCCATAACCCCCATTTATGATACCTTCTTTGCTCACGCAACCAAGTAACATCTTCATCTTCCAGGGCGTCTTCATCATCAATTAAAGCTTGGAAAGCATCATCGGCTGCAATTTCAAGAAGAGCCGCTGTATCCAGATTTTCTGGTGAAGCAGCTTTATTATGACTGTGAGACATGTAATGGAAGTGAAACGGCAATAAATTATTGGGATGTTTTGGCTATTGCATGGGTGCTAATCAGAGCCGTACGTCTTATCAGTGGCTTCAGGGCTTCCGCCCTGAACTACAGCATATGTGCACGTGCAGATGCGCATAAACTTGTCACGTGCCCGTTCTTTTTTTTTTTATGAAAAATTTTCGAAAGCTCCTCATATCGCACTTTCGGTTTTGGTAGAAGTACGTTACACAGGAAAATTGCACTGTTCAAAACTTTTCTTCATCAATTAAATTAAGACAGTCAAGATGTCCTTACCAGCTTCATTTGATTTGACTCCAGAAGATGCTAAGTTGTTATTAGCTGCCAACGTTCATTTAGGTTCTAAGAACGTTCAAGTATGTTTTCTTTCTAAGACTTTAATAATATCATTGAAAAATATAGTACTAACAATTTTTTAGGTTCACAACAAGCCATACGTTTATAAGACCAGACCAGACGGTGTTAATGTCATCAACATCGGTAAAACTTGGGAAAAAATTGTTTTAGCTGCCAGAATTATTGCTGCTATTCCAAATGCTTCTGATGTTGCCGTTTGTTCCACCAGAACTTTTGGTCAAAGAGCTGTTTTAAAATTTGCTGCCCACACCGGTGCCACTCCTATTGCTGGTAGATTCACTCCAGGTAACCTTACTAACTATATCACTCGTTCTTTCAAAGAACCAAGATTAGTTGTTGTCACTGATCCAAGAACTGATGCTCAAGCCATCAAAGAATCTTCTTATGTTAACATTCCAGTTATTGCTTTATGTGATGTTGATTCTCCAACTGAATACGTTGATGTTGCCATCCCATGTAACAATAAAGGTAAACATTCCATTGGTTTAATCTGGTGGTTAATCGCTAGAGAAGTTTTAAGATTAAGAGGTATCATTCCAGACAGAACCACTAACTGGTCTGTCATGCCAGATTTATACTTCTACAGAGATCCAGAAGAAGTTGAACAAGCTACTGCTGAAGAAACCAAGGCTCAAGCTACCGAAGAAGCTGCCGAAGCTGCTACTGAAAATGCTGATGCTGACTGGAATGCTGAAACCAACGTTGAAGACTGGGCTGATTCTGGTGTTACTCCTGCTGGTGAAGAAGCTGCTGCTTCCACCTGGTAAATAAAAAAAGTAAAGATATACAATGAATAAGGTCATGCATGTATCATAACAATTATTTTATTCATTATACGTACCCCTAATCATTATGGTATCTTACCTTTTTGTTGTTTAATATATATTGGTAGAAATACTCTGTAGTGATAAATTTAAAGATTCGATTATTTGTATCTGTAGATTCTAATAATAACTACCCTATTGATATCCCATTACTAGAATTTTTGACATAGTAAATGTCAACCTTTAATGTCAAGATGGAGTTTCAAAGCTACTGTTGAATTGTGACTGCACGACTTCTGCCATTTATAAGAAAATTTTCCGCTCTAATTAAACTCATTAATTTAGTTACCACGGATTCTCCAAAAACCAAACTTAACCTAGTCGTCTATCTGATTTGCTCGATGCTTGCATTGGTCTGTGAATCGGTCTATTCGTTCTGAATAAATCTATTTCCAGATAAAGTCAGTTTAGGTGCAAATTTCTCCTAGATAGTGCTAAATATTCCAGTACTATTGATTTTTTGTTTACGGTTCTCGTATGGTTTGTTTTTGAATGGGAATACCAAGATCAATCACCCGGTTTATCGTGTTTCTTCTTTTCAATAGAATTAGCACTTCATGCCCGGGTTATATACGTAGTTGATGTAATATTAATGTAGTTATACTGTTCCTGTACATAGTCTGGGTCATCTCTAGACGCGTCCAAAATGGTTTCAATACAACACTACCCATTTCTCGGTTAAGTATAAAACAGTATAATAATGACACTAGGGAAGAAGTTCCAAGAACTATTCTACTCATTGAGTACCAATGATAAATACTCTGAATTTGATCCTCGTAAATCTTTTAATCGAGTAAATAAGCCAGAAAGTGAAGTAAATCTACTATACTCTCATCATAACAATAGTTACTCAAATATACCTGCTGGTGGACTAAATGAAGAACCTAGCTCGGGTAATATTGAAGGAGTCCATGAAGTGAGGTTGGCATGGAGACATGTCAAAAATTGGTTGCATAAGTTTTCTCCTGATTTGAATAGCTCCTTATCGAGTCCCTGTACTTCGTCTGACCTACATGATTTTGAAAAAGATTTGAATGTCAAGCTCCCCAATTGTGTACTTGAATTCTTTAGAATGACCGATGGACAATCTCAGTTTGATGAAAATGGTAGTGGAGGTCTTTTCTTTGGATTGAAACTCATGTCTATAGATGAAATAGCTGTTATGACCGAAAACTGGAGAAAAGTAGCAAATAATTTGAATATTGAATGGACTCAGAAAAATCATAAAATAAAACAGCTTCAAAAAGTTCAAATGACCCATTTTTCAAGCTCTAACTCAACATCATCGGTTTCTTCTGTGGATAACTCGACCCCTCCTGACAAGCCTTCGATCCCTGAACAACGGGCTGTCCCTCCTGGAACTATTCATGCGTCATATGCACATCCACTGTGGATCCCCATAATCACCGATGGTACTGGTAATTGCATTGGAATAGACCTCTCTCCTCCTGCTGATGGTAAAGGTAAATGGGGCCAGGTCTTCCTATTTGGTCGTGACTTCGATACCAAATATTTAGTAGCTTCAAACTTCGGTGATTTCCTCTTAATTTTTGCTAATGACTTAGAACTAGGTAATTGGAAATTTGAAAGTACCTACAATACTAATGATAATGAAGATTTGAAAATTGGTAGTGAAGGTGAATTGGTTTACGTTAATAATAAGTTCGATAGTAATACACCTGGAAATGGTGAAGAAATCTCATATTTAGAAGTTTTGAAAGCTAGATGCATCAAGACTTGGATGAAGGATTTAACAAAAGAAGATTTGGAGAATCCCGATATTTTGAAAGTTTACGACTACGTCAAACAAGAGCAAAATAAACTGCATAATTTCTATATTGACTTCAATCTGTTAAAGATTGACCTGTCCATCAATAGTAACTTGGACGATATTAATGATCTTAAAAAGAGTGAGAAACCAAAATCTAAACCAGCTCCTCACCCTCCTCAACCATCAAGAGCACCCAAAAATATAACATTAAATCCAGTTATTGGGGAGACTGGTCTTGATAATACTCTTTTTGATAATATTATTGATGATAGTGATGATGAGTTGAATACAGTAAAGCAGTCAGCGTATCCAAACTTAAAGAAGAAAAATAATTCCATAAAGAGACCAACTAATTGATTTAACTTTACCAAATAATTCTTTGAGGGTATTGTTCATTTAACCAGGGAAATTCATAAGTAAAAAATATTGCAAATGTTGTTATGTTGATCACCAGATACCATGCAAATTCTAAGTAATGATTTGTATCTGGAGTAACAAATAGTCTAAATAAAACCAATGGTATGATATAGTAACGAGGTTCAAACAATGGAGATGGAATGATTGTTATCATTATTGACATTAAAAATGTTAATATGGTGTTTGGACTCAAACATAATCTATTATTATTGCGATGTAATTTATCAATGACTACCCAAATGGAAAAATGGTAAATTGGAATGAGAATGATGAATATTTGAGGATGACTAAGAATCCGTTTATAGATGTAAAATGTATAATGTCTGTTATCAGCCAAAAGGAATGGATGCACCACTGTAAAATTATCAATGACCCATTTTATTGCATATAGAAGACCAAAATTAGCAATGGTGTTGACACCACGATTGTTGGTCCAAAACTTTAAATAACGCACCAAAGTCTCCTTGCTTAACCAAACTGGCACTGTGATGCCAGTAATAAATGTAAAACAGTAGAAAACTTGTGACAAATGCAAATTTAATTGATGGTTTTCTTTATCACCAAAGGTTATTCCTCCATTCCATCTCAAAAACCCGATAAATAAAATGAAATTGGTAGCATAAGGTAGAGCATATCGCCAATCAAGGAAGACTTGTTTGATGAAACTAACTAGTGATTTGTCTTTTATTCTTCTGTCGAGTAAAACTGAATAAATAAAAGCTAACCATATGATGTTTGTTTGTCTAAACCATAAACTGATGAAACCTATAATTGCACTTAACAGTGCTCTTAAACCGGGAGATTTCTCTGATAGAATGAGAGACAATGACAAGACAACTAAAATAGTAGACCACACATCTGTGTAAAATAGGAAATAGTAAGTAAATAACAACGGAATTGAAACGATGTTGATAATCCAAAACGAACTGTTTGTCGTGTTACGTATAATTGACCTGAGAATTAAAGGAAGGACAATAACACCTCCAAACAAATTTAATGAGCGAAGAACGTCACGATCCATGCAAATTTCAACAAAGGTACCACCGAATGACAATTTTTCAATCAAATAGACGTAACCATAACCTAGTAAGTATAAGCCAGGAGGAGTAGTAATTTTAGGGTCCCATTTTTCAGGCCATTCTTTATAACTGGAAGTACAGAAGGTTTCACACTGGCCGAGATGGAATTTTTCATCAATGTAGGGGTAATTAACTTTTTGTGAAACTAGACGGTTAGTTAATCCACAAGCACCGATCAATACGCCGGCTAAAAGCGTTTGAACTCGTAACATCTAATTTAAGATAATGAGAGTTGGTGTCTTTTTTCAGTTACCATTTCTGGATGTATTTATCTCGCGGCCACAGACTCGTTTGCAGCCAAAACAAGACTCCTCTTGCTAAGTCAATAACTTGCTAGCACATAAACGAACCTTATTATACTTGCTGAAAAATCTTTAAATTGAACGCTTCGTATGCCACTCCCATGTGATCCCAGACTTCTTCCTGTTTGTTTATCCCATGTGGTCTACAGAGAAGGTGGTGATTTACAATCAAAGAAACAGAGCTCAAAGAAGAATATGCAGCAGACGTCAAATGGAAGCCTTCAAAGAAATTCATATGAAGAGAATGTGGCTCTTGCCTTGGGGTTTCACAAAGTTTCTAGGGTACTTCAGTTCGACATGATAAACATGAAATGGTGTGAACCGCCTACCAACATCCAACAATCTGTGTCAAGCCCAGTAAATACGAAGACTTACAAAAAAGCTTCAAAAATCACTATCCACGAGCCCTCAATAGTTATGGAGGCACCTGGTCTTATCAACAACTTCTATTCTCAAGTCATTGAATGGTGTCCTAAGACAGGGAATATCATGGTTGGACTATCTAATCTGGTATATGTGTGGAATGCTGATTCGACAGTCAAGAGTGTACCTTTAGATTCTGACCTGAATATATCTTGTATTTCATCATCAAAAGGAGATTTAACTTTGATCGGCAATGAAACTGGGACCCTTTACTTGATCGATCAGGTTCTGCTCCATGCGCAAGCCATCTTGGTCAAGAAGAATGGGCGTATTTGTTTTATTACTTGGTTTGAGCACAGAGATGCCGTTTTAGTGGGAGACTATCACGGTCGAGTAACTTGCTATAAAATTGTTAAGCTTATGAATAGATTTATGTTTATTAAGGAAGGATCGATCAAAGGTCATGATCAACGTATTTGTGGTAAGTTTTACTAATGATTTTCATTCTTTTTTTTTTTTGTTGCAGCATTTAACATCGAAAGGAATTGCTTTGAACGAAGCATGTGATGAAGTAGCTATTGGAGGCAATGATAATAAATGTACTATTTGGGATATTACAAATGTTTCATTACCAAAGCTCAAACACAGCTTATGCCATACTGCAGCAGTTAAAGCGATTGGATATTGCCCATGGTCCAAATCGTTATTGGCCACAGGGGGAGGTGCTAAAGATAGGACCATCAAATTTTGGCATTCGGAGACTGGGAAACTATTAAAAAGTGTTGGTACTCAATGCCAAGTGACTTCAATAATATGGTCCAAAACCTCAAAGCAATTAACTGCAACGTTTGGTTTAAGAGATACTAAGTTGGCATCTTCCCTTGTAGTGTATTCATATCCTTCTATGAAGATCGTTGGGAAATCTAAAATCGACACTGGTCATAAATTCTTGTGTGCTGCAGTTTCTCCTGACCATAAGAAGGTATGTGTTGCAACCAACGGTGAAACTGTCAATATATATGATTTATGGAAATCTCGTGCAACGCTTAAAAAAGGAGTTGAAGCTCAATCTAAAGGAACATATGAAAGCAAGCTAACTGAACTACGTGAAAACGTCATGGATTTGCCAAAAACGTGGAGATGACTTGGTTCCCATTTTTGTCATGTTTACCTCATTACCTGTAATTTAGGCTACTTGCAATTTATATATCGTAAATAAAATCGAAAATTCACACCAAATCAGAAATATTGAAAAAATTGTATTTTTTAAAAATTAACAAATTTCAAACGTTACAGTACACGATTATTCAATCAGTTGATACTGTTATTTATAGAACAATATTTCCTTGTATTATTCCTGTAAATGTCCTTTATACCATAAAGCAGATTTTTGCAGCCGTTTTTACACCCGTACAGCTCTCCACGTGATGATCCGCATGACACTCCTTAAATATAGAAGTATATTCGGGTTAAGAATTTTATCATTCATTAACTATGTCTGCTGCCTTGATAAACCGGTCATTAATGACCATTCGTACCGAACTTGAATTCTTACGTGATTCTGATGTTGTCGATGAAAAACTCTATGAAAAATTGATCAATTCAATTCCTCAAAAATATCAAAAAGACATGCAACCATGGGGTATAGACAAGTTAACCTCCGGTAACACCGAATCAAGTGCCCCTGTTGATAAGTTATCGGACGAATTCTCTAGATCTTCAATAAGTGCCCCATCTCATGCTCCTCCTTCTCATGAACCAGTTTCTGCAGCAGGAGCTCCACCAGCGCCTCCTAAACTTGAAGCTAGACCAGTTGGATATTGCAAAGCTATTTTCGATTATAAATCACAAGAACCTGGTGATTTATTACTTGTAAAGGATGATAAAATTGCAGTTCTTGAACATTTATCTGAAGATTGGTGGAAAGGTTACAAACAACAAGACGGTCCAAGTAAAGCTGGAGTTTTTCCTTCTAATTATGTTAATGTGATTTCTCAACAGGAGTTTGAAACTAGTCAACCTACTTCCGCTCCTGAAAAGGCCACTTATACTCCAGGTACATACCAAGCACCACCCCCACAGTACTCCCCAGATCAAACTCACCAAGTAGCTCCACAACTTCAACAACAGTCTTCATATGGAGGATATGCCCAGTACCCTCCACCATCTACCAATTATTATCCACAGCAACAAGTACAAGCAGCTCCACCTCAACAATATGCTGCTCCTCAACAAGAACAAGGAAGTAACAGCCACCCTCATTTAAGGAAGTTTGGAGGTAAATTGGGTAATGCCGCTATCTTTGGTGCTGGTGCCACTATCGGAAGTGATCTTGTCAACTCTATTTTTTAAAGATCCAGTTATATAGTCTTCATTACATGTTTTCGTATGATATATTTTTCCTATTTACAATTTAAATACTACTAGTAATTGATTACTTTCTACCGTCAGCGACAGTGTTCAATAACAAAGTATCATTATCCAATAAAATTCTGTTTGGAGAATGGGCCAAAATTGCAGCAATTTCTCTAGCAGTATCTAATCTCTTTAATTCAACATAATCTTTTGATTTTTTGATAGCCTCACCAATTAATTGAGCCGACTTAGCTTCACCAGCTGCCTTAACAACCAATTGTTGTTTTTCTTGAATTGCCTTATCAACTACAAATGCTGCACGTTGTGCATCTTGCTGAGCAATTTGTTTAGCTTCAACAGCAGCACTGAATTCAGGAGAAAATGTCATGTAAGTCAAAGAAACATCATCTAAATGAATATTGAATTTAGCTGCACGACGAACCAAATTTTCTCTCACTAATCTCGAAACTTTTTCTCTTTGAGTAATAAGTTGAGATGCATTAAATTGAGCAATCACTGATTTTAATACTTCATTGACGATTGAAGGTAAAACCTTTTCATCATAATCAACACCTAAAGTACGGTAGATATTAGGTAATTGATAAACATCAGGCTTGAATAAAACACGACAAGTTATGTTAACCATTTGCAAATCTTTTGTACCGGTTAATGAAGATACATTTCTAGGCTTAGCTCTTACATCAAATACAACCGGCCTTTGAAACCATGGAATAATAAAATGGGTTCCTTCAGGGTAAATATTAGGTTGAACACCGTTGAGTCTGGAATAAAGAATAGCTCTTTGACCTCCATCAACATTAAATAATGCATTTTGAGCGAAAATAGCCAATCCTCCTAAGGCAATTAAACCACCAAATCCGGCAAAAATACCACCTGGGGATGGTCTCTTTCCTGATCCTTGTGCACTTTGAGCCCTACGTCTTAGTTCTTTCGTTAATCTCTGCCACTGTTCTCTTTCACTCATTATGTAGTTGTAGTTTGCCGCTGAAAATTAGGTGGATGTGAGAATAAAGGGTGGCACAGTAGTGCAAAAGCAAATTATACAGAGAACGTCACGTGCACTACAGATTACAGTATAAGTAACATGAAAGGTTTGTCTATGATATAATTGAGTGATTGAGGTAAATGCAATGGGAAATTAGGAAGGGACCCCTTCATAATCGTTTTCTTTATAGTAATCATTAATAAGTCTTTTCCAGTGGCGCTTTCTATTAGTCTGGATAGGATTTCTGCGAACAAGCTTCTCTAATGACACTAACAATAAAATAAAGGCTGCAACAAATACACTAGGAGCGATTAACTTAGCTAATGTCAGACTAGTAATGGTCTTTTGATATGGGCAATGAGCATAGGGACCGCCAGTTACAAAACAATCAGTTACAGTAATATCATTCAAGTCGATCCATATAGGATATTCGATTTCCATACTTGAGATATAGTCCATTAAGGATAACATCTCAATCGGCAGACGAGGTATTCCAAATCCAAAGCTTTCCGGACAAAGATCGGACTCATCTGATTGGAAGTATTGAATACGTTTGTCTGTATCTATGTGCCATTCAGTAGGATTATAATAGCTTTTACAAGCATAATAAAATCTGTCATAGCAATTGGCTACTTTCCAGCCTTCCTCAGTGATTGTGACACACTTATATGCAACTTCATTGCCCGAGTTTCCATTATTCAGAGTAGAACTGGTTTCATTGGTTGACTTCCCAGAAGAACTAAGATCCGAAGGCTCACCGGGAGCCCAAGACCAATATGACAATGGCGTGAAACCATCGATAATATTTCCTAGCTTGCCAATATCTTCAGTTTCATTATCATAAATATTGTAGCTAGTAGCGTTTAAAATGGGTGTGTATCCACATCTAAGAACGTTTCTGAGAGATGTATTATCAAATTTCCAATCTTCGCTGTCCACCATAAATCTGAAGTCGTTACTTAATGCTATCTTGCTGTATTCGGAAAAAGAATCTTCCAAACATGATTCTGATGATGTTTCATTCAAAACTGAAATAACGCTGTCACCGTAATCGAATACAGAATGATTATCGGATGACAGAAGATTATAGCGAGAATCATTATTGATGACTATCGCAAGTACCCTTTTATATTCAGAAAGGAGAAATGATTCCTCTGTCGGAAAAGCTCCATCGGTTGAATTATAGAAACTCGTATCATCTCCAGCTTGAGGATCATCGTCATAATCCTGAAGATCTTGAGGAGTAAACAAAGTTGAGCCAAAGGGGCTTAACATGTCTGACAAGGTGCTATTACCCAAAGAAAGATAGCTTGATGAATGTGAAGAGTACGTGTTTATTTCAGCCTTGGTGGCATTATTAGGAATATTTATTCCTTTGAGATTTAGTAAAAGCTGTAGCACATTCACATCCATATTAGTATTGGTTAACGATAAATATAAATTAACCTGATTTATAAGATCAGTGGGAGTAATACCAGGTTCACATCGATATGACTTGTTATTCCAGGAAACATTGACGGTAGAATTTAATTTATTAGTGGAGTTGGTTGGGAATGGAGCAGGGCATAATTGCCATTTTTTGATGTATTCGTTCCAGTATAGGTCAATCATTAAGGTCTGAACATTCACATTCAATAAAGAATAAACATCAGTCATAGTGTAGGAATTGTAACCATCCTTGAATATTAGATTATTAACAGATGCCCCAAATGTAGATAGTTGATTAATAGGAACAGGTTTGGAGACATCTCGTTGTGCCCGTATAGCCACCAGCTGTTGTTCTGAGAGGGACGGCCAGTTCTTGAGACCTAGCGCCCACGGAAGAAGCAAAAATATGAAAAATATCATAGTAAGCTGTGAATCATAGTCTAAAGCTAAGGAAGTTGTGGTAACCAAATAAAAGAGGTACGGGTTAAACCACTTTGACCTCCGTAGTGCCAAACACAAAACAACACCAACTCTCGTCACGTGCACACAATATGACTTCAACTATAACGCGTCTTTGCAGCTAAAATGTAGTATGGAGACTTTGAATAGGAATCAGAGACTTGCAGTGACAGCGCCAGCAAATGGGCAATTACAGATCATAGCAGGTCCTGGAACCGGGAAAACGAAAGTGCTTATCTCTCGAGTTGCACATCTAATTCTCCACGATAAAATAGCCCCGTCTCAGATAATCGTAACTACATTTACAAAGAAGGCTGCTAATGAAATGATGGAACGTTTAAATCAGCTTCTAGAGGGGTCAAAAATCGATATATCAAAGATATTCATAGGGACGTTCCACAGTATTTGCTTCAAGATTATCAAGATATATGGATCTAAAATAGGTATTGGAGATTTTTCTATTGCCGACGAAAAAGACAGTAATCAGATACTTAAAGAAGCCATTGATGAGACTTTGACCGAAAATCCGGATTTACTTGAGTGTTTACCAGATGACATAGCTTTTAAATTTTTAAAGACGAATAGCGATTCCGATCTCGATGCAAAGAAACTTAAAAAAGCCATTTCGTCCCTAAAATCAAAAGGGATTGATGCATACACTTATGACAAAACTCCAGATAATGTCCCGTTACTAAACACAATATATACACAGTATCATAAAAAGCTTTCCAAGAATAAGGTTCTTGATTTTGACGACTGTTTATTATACTGTTATGAGATTATATCTCAGTACCCAGTTCTAAACTATATCCGCCATGTGTTGGTTGACGAGTTCCAGGACACAAACGAGATACAATTGCGACTAATGTATGAATTTGCAAGAGGTCACCCTACGAATCGAGAGCTTCAGAATAATGTCACGATTGTGGGTGACCCTGACCAGAGTATTTATGGTTTTCGTGATGCACAATCTATCAATTTCAAAAGAATGATGGATCACTACCATGGAAATTGCACCATAATAACTCTAGAAGAAAACTATCGTTCTACTAGTGAAATTCTTGAAATATCAGAGTCAGTTATGAAGCAACAAGTGGATAGGCAAGGTAAAAAGCTTCGATCTCAATTCAAGACTTCTTTCACTCCTGTACTGGTAGAGACCAAGTCACCAGATGCCGAAGCTCGCTGGATAATTTATCAAATAAAACATCTCTTGAATTTACCTAATACTCCACTTAAGTTCAGTGACATTTCAGTGCTAGTACGCACGGCATATCAGACTAGGGTTATAGAGAATGAATTTGTTAGAAATGGTATACCTTATCATATGATTAAAGGAAAGGCTTTCTGGGAAAGAAAAGAAGTGGTAGCCATTCTAGACTACTTGAGAGTTGTTTCTAACACAAATGATAGAGTGGCTTATCTACGTACTATAAACTATCCCAAACGAGGAGTTGGTGATAAAACTATAGAAAAGCTCAATGTTGCCATCGAGTCACGGAGACCCGAGTCTGATGTTTTTCTGGTGGTATCAGAGGCTGCAAAACATGTTAAATTAACTTCTAACGCAATGAAAGCGATGTCTGACTATTCGAAATTCATTACAGAAGCAAGAAGTTTGCTTCACGAGATGAGCAAGATACCAGATCTGTCAAATGTAAAGGAAAAACTATTTGATTTTATTTACCAGAAATCAGGACTATTGCAAGAATTTAAGGACGAACCAGAACGTGATCTCAATATTATGGAAGTTAAGAGACAGTTTCTAGACTTTCAGCCGCCCGAAGGTGATGATGAGCTACCTGTATATATCGGAGGATCTGAAGAGGATCAAAGCTGCCAAGACCAAAGTATACTCCAGAAATTCATCCAATCAGTAGGCCTCTACAACGTAAGCGATACTAAAGAGAATGAGGAAGAGACTAAGGGAAAGGGGAAAATTGCATTGTCCACTATCCATGGAGCTAAAGGACTAGAATGGCCTGTCGTATTTATACCCGGAGTTTCTGAAGGGTTACTTCCAGCAAATTTTGCCCTAAAATCGGGGGATGCAGATAGTGTGAATGAAGAAAGAAGATGCTTTTACGTTGCAACCACACGGGCCAAGCTATTGCTTTATATTTCATCATACGTCGAAACAGTTGGAAAATGGGGACAGAAGCCTATTGATTCTGTATCGAGATTTCTCACAGGACTTGGATCCAACATCATTAAAGATGGACGCAGTACCATATTCCGAAATAACGAAACAGTCAAACAACTTTATGAAGTTTTCAACATGCCGGTACCTGATTTCAAGAAATACAACTTCCAAAATTTCAATCATCATTATAATAGTAGAATGGACGGGTTTATTATGGGGGACGAAGAGCTTACCATTAATGGAGAGTTATTCAATCAACAATATCAACGTAAACGTGCCCACCCCGCGTTTACCAGTGCTTCAACCGCGTTGAATAGCGCTTATTCGCTGAAGTATAAGAAACCTCGATTGAAGAACAATGGTATTATGCAAGAGTACATTCCCAAACCTTCGAAGGCTCCTCAATACATTGTTAGTAAATCGCATGCAACTTCGCAGCAAAAACGGTCGCCATTATTATCTAACGGTCAAAATTCCAAACCGTCCGCCTCCAACAAAGCACCAGCTTATATTCCTCAGCGATCTAAAAAATTGGCTCCTACCTATGTACCTAATAGGTCCAAGGCGCCTTCATATATTATCAATCGTTCAAAAGCACCTACCAATTAATGATTTGATAGCATCAAATGCTGCATAATGTGCTAACGGATGCGAAAAAATATCAACCAAAACAAACATCACCCTAAGTTCACCTTCCTGATTGGGAAGGGCCCGTAACTGGAAATTATGATGGTTGCAGCCAGGGAAATTCAGTTGATTGACTACGAAGATGAAATTTATATATATAATGTGAATTCATATAAAAAAAAGCGAAGTACTAAATAAGACTGTTGATTTGTAAGTATGAGTGCTAGAAAGGATAAAACTCCTCAAAGAACTAAAAAATTTCGATTAGCATCACCAACCGATAGTTTCCTATCACCAATACTGAAACAATTAGGGAAAGGCAAAAAGAATATTCGAATTTCGAAGGGACGGAATTTATTTCGAGAATTTAAAAGTCAACAAATGTATTCATCCCTAACGTCAAAATAAAACTAGATCAATCAATAATCAACAAATTTATTTAACTATAAGGTTCAAATAAAACTATAGAGCTTATTTCGTAATATTAAAAGTCCATGGGAAAGTTAAATGAACAGTTTTATCATCATCAACAAATTTAGTTACAGCACTATAACTACCTCTGTAAAACATACCTGAAGGAGCTTCGGTATCAGTGAAGGTTCTTTCATAATAAGGTTTATCCTTAGTATTAGGAGCATAAGAACCAAGAGGTTCTTCTAATTTATCAACCCGAATTCCGGCTTTTTTAACAGAATGCAAATACTTCAATCCCGTAATAATTTCGTGTTGAACCCGGAATTTAATCTTTAGATGATAAATAGATTTTTCTTTAATATCAAATTTAATTTCTTTACCAGCAATTGTATTACCATCGGCATCTTCCAAATTGATAACAATTGGGTTTAATTCTGGTTGTTCGGGGAATTGTAAAGCCATTTCAACAATTACAACTCTTCTATTATCACCGGGTTTAACTGGGTAAGCAGTAGAATCAGCAGTTAATCCAAGTGATGCTTTCCATTTAGCTAAACTTTCATCTTCAGCATCTAATTTGGTGTATTCAGCAATGGTTTTTTTTTCTCCAACAGTGTAGCCTTCCACTGTTTCAGGAACTAAATCATCATCTTGAGTAGACATGTTGTTAGTGGTAGAAATGGACAATGGATGGGTAATTTTTACACGTAAATCGGGTTTGCTGCATTCACACGACCCCAGATTTGACGAGCAGCCGGAGGAGGAGGTACATGCAGGAAGCTGCAAAAATGTCTTACAAACCATCATTAGACTTTGACCCTAAGGGCTTAACGTGTGTTGACTATTTACACGATATGCAAATGCTAAATATGAATATGCTAAGAGACTGGATGATGATGTTTAACTTTTCTTTTTGATTTCCGGTCATCAGGAATAATGATAAATGGGTTATTTAAAAGAATTCTTTGGGTTTCCTTATCATAGGGATTGTAGTTATCAGAATATGACGACATATATGGATAATATCGGGGTTCAATAGGCATTGGATATTCAGTGGGGTATGGATATGATAAGGGGTATGTGCCGTACGGTACAAACAGAGAAAACACCCCATTTTGTTCTGAATACGGTGATGGACCCATATACGGAGATTGGGCAACATAGAAGGAATGATTGTTTCGATTTTTGGAATAAGATTGACTACGAGACCGAGACCCCACAGACGATCTTGATTGAGTTTCAATACTACCCAAAGACGTATCATTATCTGTATCAGAAAAAGAAGTTACCAGTTCCAAAGACCGTAAATAACTATCCAGCTGAACAACCCGACTTAAAGGCATAGTGTCTCGTTTCTTGATAGTTATTTTGGGGTTATGACCGGGGAATTCTGGTCGACTCAAATCACCTAACTTGACAAAACCTTGGTCTAATGACTTTAAAAATCCACCATAATCAAAATTTTTCGAGAAACTAACCACAATATCCTTTTTAGCCGTATTCCAATGCTGTAAATTATAATACTGACATAACTGGTGACTTAAAAACCGATAATATGAATTTTTCAAATTATACGATTGAATCGTATATGAATTACGACCTCCTTGAATCGTATTCTCAATGAAAGTAATCAAATCCTTCTCTAATTGAAGAAGAAATACCCGTTCCTGCCGCTTACAAATGGCATCCTGTAAAGGTTGAGGAACCGTCATGTTAACGTCGGTTTAGCACCACAAAGAAATTGTCCACAAACAAACAAATGTAATATTTTCAAACTTCAATAACAGTTCTCTAAGTAGCACCTCTTTTGTGGGTTTAAATCTTCTTCAACAAGTAGTTGTTAACGTAATTTGGAAAATTTTTTTTAAATCACCCTAGGATCCGATCCTGCACCCAGTTCCGGTTTTTTTTCGGACCATTATGGAGGCAATCGCGATTGGTAGTACCTACCAGAAGTAATTGTTACAAGATACTGCCACATCATGAGTGATTCCAATGACGTAAGTACTAATCATTGATCAAATAAGCACAAGAAATAATTACTAACGGATGTTTTAGATAAGAGCGAAAAGACTCGCAAGGTTGGCAGCATTGGGAGGACAGAAATCATCAAATGACGTCAGTTCAAGTAATGAATCAACTGCAAGTCAACTGCCTAAAGAACCTCCGAAGGAATCACCTAAAGTAGAACCAAAAGTCGAGCCAAAACCAACCCAAAAAGAATTGATACCTAAGTTGTCATCTCCTGCAAAAGAAGAACATTCCAATGAACCAAAAAGAATGAAACCGCAAGCTTCAGATGCCACACCTGATGAAATCATATCCGACTGGCTCAAGGTAGAAATTCATGATATTTTCAAAAGTAGTATCACGACCAAGACACCTGGATACATCTATCTTAATTCCTTGGCTCAAGAAGTAGATGAGGAACAAGGTGGTTTATTAATAACAGATAACTTAGAAAGTTTATTCATGGAGATATTGACCGAGTTAGGTCCCCCATCTGAATATACCAGCCCAATAGAATATCTATTTGCAGTATATTCAAGATGTTTTCAATTAAAGCGAATCCTTCCTAAAAAAGACCAATTATACGATACCAAGCTTTCAATTCTTAACACCATTATTAATTTGTCTTGCTCGTATGGTCTTATTTCTTTTCAAGTTCCTGACATGTTTTTAGGTAATGATTTGAATGCATCCATATCCCTCTTCATTTCCAAACAATCATCCATGCTTCCTTACTTAATTGATGTGGTGAACCAAGCCATTCAACAAGAATGTCTTACTGACTTACTTAGCATTCTTTTACCTAGTATCAGTTCTAGGCTTTACCAGCTCAACTTAAATGATAGCTCTTATTCCAATTATTTGTCTGTCTATGAAGGTTTGGTTCTGATAAAGCCAGTGGCTGCAGTGTTTTCCGAAATCAATGGATTTCAACCCCCTGATGCTCAACAAGGGTTGGATTTTGAACATAAAACATTACTTGGCTCCTTATTGAGATTGTCTCCATTAATAGAATCCACCGGGGTTTATTACTTCACAGAAGATGTACTGAACATTTCTCCTGTTCAATTGAATTCAATTTATGGATCAATTCAAAACGAATATAAAGTGGTTCTTGATCGTTTATTTTTTATTATTGATAAGTTAATAAGAGGATCCCCAACCACTAGACAAGCTATCTTAAAATGGTTTGCTGATCTAATCAATGTTAGTCATTTAAGAAGAGGTAGTCACGCAGATTTCAGTAAACTCCCTTCACATGGTTTTATGTTCAACATCTCAAACATCCTCATCAAGTTGAGCTTACCTTTTTTGGAGTATCCAACTTATTCTAAATTGGACAAAATCGATATCGACTATTTTGCAAAAAATATTCTCATTGATATTTCAGAAGAATCTCGAGTAAATTCTACTATCAAAGAGGCCAATGAATTTTATGAGAAGTCTAAAGAAGGTGAACAAACTGAATCAACTAATTTTATCAGTGACTGCTTTTTCTTAACTTTGACGTATCTCCATTACGGTATTGGTGGTATATTTATTCACTTTGATCGATTAAAACGTCAAATTAAGCAGTATGATGAGAGAATAGCTCAAATCGAAAATGGTTCCAACAATCAAAATCCAATGATGAATCATATGTTGAGAGGTCAATTGCCTAAGTTCAAGAAAGCTAGTAATGCTTTAAAGGCCTTAAGACATTCAATAAGAGCTGTTTTTAATTTCAAGGCAATTAATCTAGATATTTTCGATTTTATAATCGGGTCTATACATTTTATTACCCGACTCATTGATCCATCCCATCAATATCCTAAAACCAAGCTTTCGATCCCTATCTTCAAGATTGGAAGAGTTTCTGAATTAGACGACCACGATTTCTTAAAGACAAAGACACCTTTGCCTTGGAAGTTTTATCCAGAGTTCATTTTGGAAGGTATAATCAATTACTGTAAATTTATTACTCCATTTCAAGAAAATCCATTGATCGGAAATCCCGATAAATTATCTAATTTCGTTGAATTTGCCATAATTTTGTTGAGATGTCCTGAACTTATTGGAAATCCTCATATGAAGTCAAACTTAGTTGAAGTTTTATTTGTTGGTTCATTACCTCTCTCAAATGGAGCTCCTGGTTTTATGACCCCCATATTCAATTCCAACAAGCTAGTCAGTGAGAACATCTTGTACTCTCTTTTGGATTTTTATGTTATGGTTGAAAAGACAGGGGCTTCATCTCAATTCTATGATAAATTCAATAGCAGATACTATATTTCAGTTATTTTGGAAACATTATGGACCAATGATTACTATAAGAATCAGCTTTCTGATTATTCGGTTAATAATGTGGATTTTTTCATCCGGTTCATTGCTAGAATGTTGAACGATACTACTTATCTTTTGGATGAAACTTTCAATGAATTGAACTCAATTCATAATTATCAACAAGAACTCAACAAAAGACAACAAGGACTTTCACCTAATGAAGAGTTGGGTAATGACGAAGAGTTGTCAAATAATTTGCAATCAGCTGAAAGGAAAGCCAAATCGTATATGGGATTGAGTAATAAAACTATGGAATTATTCAAGTTATTTACGAAACAAGTACCTCTGGGGTTCGTATTACCAGAAATTGTTGATAGATTAGCAGGGATGTTGGACTACAATTTGTCTATCATGGTTGGTCCTAAATGTTCCAACTTGAAGGTTAAGCAACCAGAGAAGTATGATTTTGATCCTAAAAAGATTTTAGCTGATTTGTGTGAGATCTATGCTAACTTGTCCAAAGAGACGAAGTTTTTACAAGCGGTTGCAAGGGATGGAAGATCATTCAATATTACATTTTTCGAAAAGGCGTATAATATTCTTTTGAAAAGAACTTTTATAAATAATTCTATTGTGAATACCTTTTTGAAATTTGGACAAGAGGCCAATTTACAGAAACAGACCGATGAAGATGAAGAAATGGAATTAGGGGAAATCCCTGATGAGTTTTTGGATCCATTGATGTTCACTTTAATGGAAGACCCAGTGATTTTACCTACATCTAAGATAAGTATTGATCGTTCAACCATTAAGGCCCATTTATTAAGTGATGCTACTGATCCATTTAATAGACTGCCTTTAAAGTTAGAAGATGTAATTGATGATGTCGATCTTAAACAGAAAATCAATGATTTCAAATTAAGCAAAAAGAGAGAAAAACTTAATCAGGATATAGAAATGACAGAATAAATATAATCTACATTTTTTATAATGATTCCACTTAGTATTAGATTAATGACATATACAAAATTTAAGCCTTAATAGCGAATTTTCTTTGTGGGAAAGCAATTCTTTGTTTTCTGGCCTTAGCGGTTTCTTTAGAAGCGTCTTCTTTAGATAATCTTCTTCTGATGGCTCTGGTTTGTTTAGCTCTTAAATCTTTTGGAATGTATTTTTTACCTTCGTAGAAAGCTCTAACGTTGGCTCTTTGTTGAGCGTTAATAACAGTTAAAACACGGGCAATGTCTTTTCTGACCAAATGGATTCTTGGTAAGGTTGGTCTTTGTAATTTTTGAACCTTTAAGTTAGCTAATTCTTGCTTTAATTCAACTAATTGGGATTCCAATTGTTCTTTGGATTTAGTTCTTAAATCGAAAGCTTTAACACCGGCCTAATAATAGTTAGTATAAATGTTTTATAAGTTTGAACAGACTAGACGATAAATAATTCATGATTTTCTTGGGGGGAACAGGAAATAATAATTAAAGGTGATGATGATGTAGGGACATGATAATGAATGGATATTAATATAGTATTTGAACTAGGGGAAAAATGATGTGAGAATTATGGAAGGTATATATCAGCATGCTATATTATCCCGTCTATATGCTGTATTTCTGATGATTTGAAACATACCATTTTGTTGTTACTGGTTGATAAAAGTTATGAAGAGATTGACTTTTTTTTTTCAGTAAAATTTTCGTGGTGAGGAAGCTGAGCCTGCACATGAGCCTGAACCAGTTGCAGGTTGTGGCTCCGGATGTACAGGTTGTTGAGAGAGCACACGTGCGCGGAGCCACGGCGCGTTAGGGCTGGAGACCTAGGCTCTTGGAGGCGTTAATGGAGTGAATAGCCAGGGGAACAAATAAGATGAATACACCCTAACAAGTAGTAAGCATCGATAGTGTTGCAGATTCTGAATGGATTTGGGAGCTCATTGTAAGAAATCAAATTGGTTTAGGAAACAAACCCCGTAAATTTTAATGGGATTTATACTGGGATCGAGGGAATAGTTAATTGAGTGAAATTTAAATTAAATGTCTACACATGTAATTAATGAAACAATATTATCATATCTACTTATTTAGATATAATTAAGATGAGCTTTTCAAATTAGTAGATAACCATTCTAAACCTTCGTATAAACCATCACCAGTAGTGGCACAAGTGGATTGAATATACCATGGTCTTTGACGAATGGAATGTAAACCTAATTTTTCAGTTATTTCGGCAGCATTCATGGCATTTGGTAAATCTTGTTTATTGGCGAAAACCAATAATAAAGCATCTCTTAATTCATCTTCATTTAACATTTGTTGTAATTCTTCTCTTGCTTCGGCAATACGGTCTCTATCATTAGAATCAACCACGAAAATAATACCTTGAGTATTTTGGAAATAATATCTCCATAATGGACGGATTTTATCTTGTCCACCTACATCCCAAACAGTGAAACTAATGTTCTTGTATTCAACAGTTTCAACATTAAATCCAATGGTTGGAATAGTGGTGACAATTTCCCCTAATTTTAATTTATATAAAATGGTGGTCTTACCAGCGGCATCTAAACCAACCATTAAAATTCTCATCTCTTTGTTACCAAAAAGGTTACTGAATAATTTGGAAAATGATAAACCCATGATTGATTGATGATTTTTTGATGACGGTTTAATAGATCAGATGTTGTGTTGATATTCGCCCAATCGTTTATCGATGAAATTCGGAAACGGGTAGTGTGAGCGGCAAAGAACACGTATCGCGTATTGCCGTCACGTGTCACGCCAAATCCATTTTTCAACGGTCCCGCCAGCTAAGGTTACAGTAAATAAGGTTAGACATGGATAAATTAATTATTTAAATTGATACAATTAATGGATGTTCTACTAACACGTATAAACCTGATCAATTGGAAGACGTCAAACTGTGATTCACTGGACTTGAAGCATGGTTGCTTGAGGCACTGACTATAAATCGCACCGCTAATTTTAGCCATGATTAGCGATTTTTAGCGTGATTTGAGCCCAATTGATTTCTTTGAAATGGATGCAAATTATGTAAACGAATGAATTAATCATAAACCTGGGGGTTATTTCCCAACATTAACTTTACAATGACTATATTTCTGTAGTCCTCGTAAAAACACGGCATAATTAACACTATTATTATCAGGTTCCCAGTATATTTCAGATAATCGAATATGCCATGGAGGATAATCCTGAAGGTCTAACGACGGAGAAAAACTAATGACCAAATCGGGTTCAACTCCAACCAACTCGGTTAATTCTTCATCAATCAAATCCACCGTAATATCGGTTACTCTTAACTCTTTATTGGCCGCCAAATCCGCCACAGTCTTGGCAAGCTCTACAATGGTTGGTTTACCATCAATTCTCAGAAGAAGGGTAATTTCTAAATCAACATCAGAACCGCTTATTTCATCACTGTAAATGGCGGTATTGGAATGAGGAACCTTGATAACAAGTTTTGGAAGATTATCGGTTCCGAAATACGTAGTCAAATTTTTATTGATGTACCGGCGTAATTCTTGTAAATGATTGACAATGACTCCATTATATTCATAAATAAATAAGTGAGGAATCCCACTACTAAGACTCCATGCGGTTAGTTCACTAATATCACTAATCAACCCATCAATTCCTCCGTTTTCATCATCATCATCCTTCAAGTTGAGTATACAGCTGACTCGACGTGGGATCTTGGCGAGTTTATTCACGTCATCTCGAATCACCTGCGGGCTCCCATTAGGGTTGTATGCCAAACTGAAAAACTTAATGGTGAGTCGGTTATAAACGTATTGCATGTTTCGATAGATCGAAATCACAAAGAACACAGAAAGAAGAATGCTGTGGAAAACATAGTAACTAATTAACCCGTATAAGCTTGACTGCGTGTCTGTGACACTTGATTTTTGCTTGATATTCTTCATAAGAAGCCCCACGGATTCGAACCAAGACTCTGGTTTTGCTAGTGGCTCAACATTGGTGGGGGTTTCGTCGGAGCGAACCTCATTGGATCCCGGAACCACCGCCGGCGTCCGGTGTCTTAATGCCATGTTTAGTTAAGAAAGAAAAGACAGGTGTATGATGCGTGATAAGCTTAAGGCTCTGAGATTTGGCTGCTAGATGTTGGTGCACGCCCGACCCCAGCAATATTTGCAGCTAATGGCCAAAATGGGTGTATGGGCTCCACTGGGCTTTATGGCAGCTACTTGACCAGGAAGATCAGACTCGGTGACTGTGTGGTCAAAAACATCATATTTGCATCTTTTGTTGTTGTAGACGTTGTTTGGGTGTCTTGGTGCTGTGAAATGCCCAGGGCCGGCAGATTGTCTCAAGTGCAGCCCAGACCTCCAAGTAATGCCATCATTCACATATAATGATACGGGAAATCCTCCATAACTATTTTCTGTTGTCCCTTTGCTCTGTTCCCCTACTGGTTTATAGCCAGATACCGTCTTTTATGCTAGTAGTTGAAGGCTTCGGACCACCAACAGGCTTGCACACGTGACTTTCCGGCCCCACCTCTCCACATCGCACCATAAGTTTTTGTTAAAATTTAAGATCTCACGTTTATCCATTGCATTTACTTATTTCAAATTCGTTTGAATGTACGGAACAACTCGACTAAGACGAACCCTCGAAGGTTTGCTCTACGATAATACGGTCGAAGAAGAATACTACAAAAAAATCCGACAGAAATCGTCGTCGTCATCTGCTATTATTGTTGGTTTAGTAGCCGCTGTTGGTGGGTTCTTATATGGATATGATACCGGTCTAATTAATGACATCTTGGAAATGTCTTACGTCAGCAAAACGTTACCCTCAAACGGGGAAAGCTTCAACGTTCATGAACGAGCTCTACTCACAGCCATCTTGTCATTAGGAACTTTTGTGGGAGCATTGGTAGCTCCAATAGTATCCGATAATTATGGAAGGAAATTCTCCATAGTCCTTTCTTCAGCCATTATTTTCAACGTGGGGAATATTCTACAAGTGACTGCATCCAACGTGCAACTCATGTGTGTAGGAAGGGCCTTGTCAGGACTTTCAGTTGGTATTTTATCTGCTATTGTTCCTTTATACCAAGCCGAAGCATCTCCGAAATGGGTCAGAGGTTCTATTGTTTATACTTATCAGTGGGCCATCACCTGGGGGTTATTGATAGCCAGCGCAGTTTGTCAAGGAACTAGGAAAATTCAGAATAGCGGGTCTTATAGAATTCCAATCGGGCTTCAGTTTGTCTGGTCAATGACCCTTTGCATCGGGATGTTATTCCTTCCCGAAAGTCCTCGGTACTTTGTCCAAAAAAATGATATTCAAAAGGCACTAGCAAGTCTAGCAAAATTAAGAAGATTACCTGATGATGATACCGACTTAATAGAAGAGTTGGTGGAAATAAAGGCCAATTATGACTATGAACTTTCTTTTGGCCAAACATCCATACTAGATTGTTTCCGTAGTGGAGGAGGTCGTCATAAACAAGGTTTAAGAATCGCCACTGGTATGGGGGTTCATGCCTTTCAACAGTGCAGTGGGATCAACTTTATCTTCTATTATGGAGTCAATTTCTTTTCCAGTACCGGGATAAAAAATTATTATCTCATGTCATTTATCACCTACGTGGTAAACACTGTATTCACTATTCCGGGATTAATCTTGGTTGATGTTATCGGAAGACGTAAACTACTTTTAGGAGGAGGAATTGGAATGTCAATCAGTAATTTCATCATTGCTATCATTGGAGTGACCGTTATGAATACTCAAACTCAATCAATCGTCAGTATTTCATTTCTGTGTTGCTTTATTGCATTTTTTGCATCATCCTGGGGTGGAGCCGTATGGGCTCTTGCCTCCGACATTTATGGAATTAGTATCAGACAGAAAGCTTTTTCCATTACTGCCGCTACAAATTGGTTAGTCAATTTCATATTTGCCTATATCACACCATATTTAATCGATACTGGCTCGCACACTGCTGCCATTGGGAATAAGATTTTCTTTATATGGGGTGGGTTGAATGCTCTAGGAGTTATTTACGTATACTTTATGGTGTATGAAACAAAAGGTCTTAAATTAGAAGAGGTGGATTTCATGTATCTTAATTGTGCCAACTCTCGAGCATCTACTAGATTTAAATCAGGTACTTTTTCCAATCAACTTGCAACCATAGAAAACATACCTGATATATCTAATGAGCAATCACCCACTATAGGAACCGATAAGATAATTCAACCACCACCTCAACATAACTCGCAGATGGAAGGACCAATATCTCTTGTTCCGTATGCGAATGCCGAATTGAATCGATCATTTTCATCATCTTCATCATCGTCTTCATCATCAAGTCCTACAAACGATTATCAACGTTATCTAGAAAATCTACAGAAAAGCTCAATTGAGAGCCATGCAAACACTTCACAAACTTCCGCCTCGATTTTCCGACATTATTCTGGTAATAAGAAAAATTACGATAAAGAGTTTGAAATGCATCATATGGTTACTGACCACAATCTCTACGACATGAATGGAGTTGTCTCTAAAGGTAATTCGGCGGCAGTGATTGCAGCGCCATTCTTATCATCCCCACCTAGTGACAGTGACAGCGACAGTGACAGTGACGGTGATAGTGATAGCCAAGAGGACGAAGATGACAATGAAACTAACCAAGACAATGAATGTAATAACAATAACGAACCCCAACAAACTTAATCATGAATAACGACTTTAATATACGTAAACCTGCTTATGTAAACCGCTATTAACAGGGTCGTTTTAATTACCCAATACAAGCATTTAATTATCTGCATGACAATGAAACATCCATCCCAATGCGGGTCAAGACATTCCGCATTGGGTCGGCAATGTCAGAATTTGGCAGGACAAAACAGCACCACATAAATTAGAATTGACCCGTTTACATAGCAAGATTAGCGGGAACCGGTAACGCCAGTACCAGGCGCTTGATAGAAGACTTGAAATTGGCAAGCCGTGGGGACCGGAGATGTAATGGGATGATCGTATAATCGATGGTTGCGATCACGTGACAAAGGCAATGATTTCCGAGGGTCGATAATGAAAATCACCATGACATTTGTGCGAGCAATGTTCAACAACATAATCAAGGTTTAATTAAAGATGTCAGATAAATTTGCCATTCATGAAGCGGTCAGAGAAGACAAGGCACTTACAGTCGAGCATTTACTTCTCGAAAACCCCAAATTATTTCTTTTACGAGATGAAGATGAGAGAACTCCATTGCACTGGGCATGCTCCATAAACTCAGACAAGATGGTTGATCTCTTATTGAAATATGCCAAATTTGATTACGACTTAGATGATCTTATTGACTCCAGTGGATGGACCCCAATTCATATAGTGAGTGCAATTGGTAATAGTAGTATATTGAATAAACTTATGCAACATCAACCAACGCCTGATATTGACTTGAAAACAAACCAAGGTACCACTGCATTACATTTGGCTATAAGTAAGCAACATATTGAAATTGTTAAGGATTTGGTTAATGAATACAAATGCTCATGTAGAATTAAGGATAAGAAAGGATTAACCCCTCTTCATCGAGCTGCTTGTATAGGAAATCAACCCATGATCAGATTATTGATTGAGAAGGGTAAAGTTAATGTAAACGCCACCGATAATGAAGGATGGAGTAGTTTACATCATGCATTAGCTGAAGGATTTGCAGACGTTGCAGTTTTATTGGTAAGTTTAGGTGCGGATGCAAATATTCAGAATCAACAGGGTGAAACGCCGATACAAGTTGCAGTTGATGAACGAGTGGCGAAATACTTTAAAGATCATATATAGTTAAATATCAAATGTTATGGATGATTAACATCAATACTAAATGAAGTATTAAGTATCAATTAAACGTACCATGGGCTAAACCATCAGAAGCAGCATTTGCAGTCGTTTCATTTCCGAGGGTGGGAATTTCCCGAAATAGCCGAAACCAAAATACCACTTGGGGAGTTTCAGCCGAACTGATGGAGCAGTGACCATTCCCAATTCGGGCCATAATGAAAATTAAATGACACTGAAATAAATAACCATCCCTTTGTCAATTTTTTTTTTTCTATTCTGTTTTAAAGTTTTTTTCTTTAACTTCAATATTAACAAAACTACACCTTTATTAAAAAATGTTAGCAATTGGTGATAGTATCTTACGTATTGTTAATTTTGTGATTTTAATCATTGCTCTTGGATTAACTGGTTCCTTAGCAGCAACTTATCCAGACCATACCAATCCCCAAGTCAATTTCGGGGTTTTCGCTGCTGCTTTTGCTATATTAACTTCTTCTTTCTATGGAGTATTAGCCTACCTTTTCGCTGCTTTTGCATGGCCAGTTCTTTTAGCAGCTTTTGATTTCCTTAATGTCATTTTCACTTTTGCTGCTGCAACTGCTCTTGCTGCTGCAATTAGAGTTCATTCTTGTTCGAACCAGGACTATGTTGATGATAACACCATTGCTCAAGGCTGCAGTGGACGTTGTAGAAAAGCTCAGGCTTCCACTGCTTTCCTTTACTTTTCATTCTTTATCTTTTTAGCTTCAACTATTTTCTCCATAATTTCAGTTGCTAAAGGTGGTTTATTCGGTTCAAGCAGTAGAAGTGCTCCAAGAGTCGGTGTTCCTTCCGTATCTCAAGTTTAATCCTGTCAATTGTTAATGTTAATTATCTGTTGATTGATTAAATTTAAAAAAAGTTGAAACTATATATCCATGTTTTATAAATTGTATATCTAATACACCCATAATATGATTTGTGATTACTTTCTTCTTTTTCTTTCCCTTTCATAATCATTCTTTTCCTTTCCTTCTACTGTAGAAATAGAATTGACAATATTGGCCATTTTCTTATGATAATCTTGATACATTTGTTTCTTCTCTTTGATTTGTTCTCTAGCAACAAATTTGGTTTGTTTCCTAATATCTTTCAATGCTCCCTTCTTTTCTTTCTTCAATTGATGACGAATCTTATTGATTTCTTGTCTTTCTAAATTAGGATCATATGACTTCTTATCAGGATTAAAGTTTTCCTCGAATTTGGGTGCAAATGTGGGGATGGCTAATGCTCGATGACTTTGTAATGTCAATGGCTTACGCTCCTGCAATTGTTGCAATTTATCAAATTTTTGCACTATGCTTGGTAAATCCGAAATAACACCACTATAATACTTCAACAAATGTTTGAGAATTTGATTAAAAGGTCCAATGATTTCAATGAGAGCGGATTTTTCTCTCCAAGTATCAACCAGACGTTCAGAAAGTTTAATGCACTTTAAAAGTAATGTGAATTTAAATGATTCAGATGAATAGTTTTTAGAGTCAAACAATTCTTGAAGACTTAATCCCCTTTTGAAATCATCAAATTTGCTCAGCTTAGCAATATTCGATTGCAACAGTCCAACTATCGATGTTGAAATAAATGGAGTAGTCTTCGTTATCTTTTTAGGCTCTGGAACCAATGCTAAAAAAGTCTTTTCGATAAATCGTGTCAATTCTGGAATAAATCTTTTAGAATACGATTGATAGTTTAGTAATATTTCACCAATATATAAACCAATTGCCATATCTTCGATGGTCTTTACGAGCGAAAGAAACTCATTCATAATTATTAAGGTCGGAGTCACAATCAAATGGTAGTGGTCGGACGTGGAAAATAAAAATCCCATAACAGTGAAAAATACCAAATCCTTTTTTGCTATTTTTCGGTTAATTATTCTCGATTGAATTTCATTAATTTCTTCTCTAGCGGCTTCCACAAGTGACTTATTATAAGATTCGGCTAAACTTTTTAAGATTTTTACCAATTGCTCTATAAAGTCTTGATTCTGACCCGAATCTGTTCTATCAGCAAATGCAAGTAGATATTGAAATAAAATCGAAACAAAATGGTCCATTTTATCTTTATTACCTTCTCTCAAATGTGGCTTATAAATTTCCACAATTTTTTTGATATGGCTTATCCGTTTGGAAGTATTCAACCCATCCAATGCCGTTGATAATTCCTCTGTAGTAGTAGGCATGCTAACGGCCACTGGTAAAGTCCGACCTGATTTTGGCTTAGAATTATTGGAATCCTCCAAGTCTGATCCTTGAGATTCTTCATCACTCTCTTCATTGGAATCTTCAACGGCGAATCCTTCATCTTCATTCTGACTATCATCTTGACCCCAGAAATCATCATCTAAATCATCTCCTTCTGCACCCCGGTCAATATCTCCGTTCATTCTTCTAAGCCTATCATCTTCCAATTTCTGCATCTTTTCTTTATGTTCTTTGGCGAGCTCTTCGGCGGTTTTTGTTCTATCGGCAGGTACCGATCTTCTATCATACGTCAATTCTCTGACTTTACTATCGTATTCCAAGTCATCAGCACTCTTACTGACAATGGTGTTCTTTTGTTGAGTCTTCGTAATAGATTGATTGATTTCTCCCATTATATCACCGAATTCATCGTCCAAATCCATGATCTCTTCTTGGGTTTTTTCAAATTCCAATTTTCTTTGATTTTTATAAAACTTAGATTTGGCAATGATTTCTTGCATTACTTCTCTTTTGGATTTTTTCTTGGGTTGTTCTCCTTCAGGCATCAACTGATCTTCGTCGTAATACTTTTGAGTGGCACCTAGACCTTCATCTTCTTCAAATGCTAATGATTTTCCCGAATGCGTCAAGGTAAATCCTTCATCATCGTCATCGTAATCATCTTCTTCATCGCTTCCGAGGGAAAACACGTTTTTTTGAGAAGAAGAAGCTTGTCTTTCCTTGGTAAATCTCATCAACATCTTTTCTTCAGATGACATGTCTTTATTGTTTTCTCCAAATCTACGATCTTTGATTCCTCCAGTTCTACCTTTGATTTTTCTACTGGCTTCATAGTCAAGTTTCAAGTTTTTCTCTAATCTTGATTTATTTTTAGTAACTTCATTATGTTGGTTTGATCCTGCATTAACAAACTTACCACCTTGAATCACCGTATAATCATGCTTTGTTCTATTAATTCGGTTATCAAACTGATTGAATTGAGTTCTTAAGTTGGAAAGAATGTTTTTGGTTTCATCGTTTGACCTTCTTGTTTCGGATGGTGTTTTGGACTTTTTATTCTTCTTCTTTATATTAGTTTGTCCCACTAAGCCATTTGCTTTCAAAGCAGCTTTCAACTGCTTTAACTGTGATCCGGCCATGGTGAATTACTATATAGTTGAAAAAAATTACTGCGATGAGCTTTAATGAGATGCACAACCGTACACCACGATTTGTGCTATAGATAATTCGTCGCACGTGAGGAGATTTAAGTAATGCTTAGTTGCAAATTGATATTAAACAGCACGATAGTACTACCGTGTAAGTCTGACACCGTTTTAGAGGTTGAATGTGCATTAATTGAAGAAAATATTTTAGTGTGAAGTTTGTTCTGCGTATTTGCAACTTGAGAATCAAACCTACAGAGTTTGATAAAGCCTGATAAATTGTATATTCTTATAAGTTACCATTTAGAGAATGCTGCACTGAATTATCTCCCAGCTTCTTGTTTGTAGAATTGATTCAACATTCCGAAAACACCTTTCTTACCTTTACGACTAACACCGGTGAGTTCCTCATCCTCTTCATCTTCATTAAACTTATAATTGGCATTATACGCAGATTCTGTAAGATTCAAATCGTTTAACGTAGTAGGCCTTATTTGATGCAGCTGAGCACCAAATATCATCGAAGCAGAAGGACCCGCCACAGATTCGGACTGCTGATTGCCTTTGGTTTTCGGTAACTTATTGGCTGTCGAGCTTGGGGCACCTTTGGGCTGACCATAACTTTCAAGGAAATACATGTACGATTTAATCATTTTATCGTCTTGGCGATAATTATTGAAACTTGAATCATCCGATTCCGAGCTGCTTGAATAATCATTGGCAGCATGTTTTGGCTTAACATTATCCAATTCGATATTGGATAATTCTTTAGAGAGTTTCATTTTCTTGCTCTTTTTAGATTTCTTTTTCTTGTTTAAATCATACATCATATTCTTGTCCTTTTCTTCAAAGTTAAACATGGCAAAATAGCACACGTATCCTAATCCGTCCACATGAATAGAGTAATCACGGAAAAAATCAATGATGGCTCCAGCACTGCTTGAAATTTTAAACCAAAGAATAAATGGTGTGAGGATCAAGCTAATAATTTCATTGATGATAATTATTATCTTAAGACTATAAAGCTCACAAAATTCATTCTTTACTTGTACAGTATGTAATCTTCCTTTCCATGAGCTTGGTAAATAATGTGTGAATTGAGACACGTATCTGAGACTAGCTTCAGGGTCATAGAAGAACGAAGATGAGCGGTTATTCAAATTTTCCGATGAGTTAGTAGTAGTATTACTTGATGGACTTGAGGTAATTGCCCACAATGTACCGAACAAACTGATATAAAAAAGAGAGCTTTTCCCAGGAGTAATTTCAAATGACCAAAAATTATGTTCTTCGTCCTCTAGGAATAGACCCATTATAACCAACACCGCTGTTAACGCACCACTTATGAAGTTGACCAAAGTCATCAAGTTAATGACAAAGAATCCACCAGGAAATTGATTAATATAGGTATTGGCAGGCCCAAAGGATAAGTGAAGTCTCTTGATAAAGAAATGAGGCAACTCATTGAATTCTCTTAATTTCCACTCAGCCCAAGGTGTATATTGACGGAGTCCCAAAATAGACGAGGGGTTCGACTTGTACTCATTGAAGTAACGGAAAAAGTATAGTAAAACAAAGTAAATAACAATGAATGGACACAAGATCAAATTAATTATCGCGGCCATTTTGAATCTCGAGCTCAATTCTTTTGCTAATTGATTTCTATTGGATTCTTTTAAGAGTTTCGAGTTGACCTGACCATGAGAATTAAAAGCAAAGTTATTAATGCAAAGTTTCAAATTCCACTCCAAGGTCTTTGTTAATACGGCCTTAGTAGAAAATATATTAAGTTGACCCAAGAAAGTATTGGGGTCAGTATTTCCAAAAATGGGGATAGACAAATCCAATACCTCCTTATTAATCAAAGCAATCATATAGTTTTCTTTTCTCATGATCCGATTGGCGATATCATGAGCATTCAACCTGATTTTGGAATTGAGATCATTGAGATAATGAGGAGGTAAATTAGAATTTGTTGAAGTCAAGGTATTATAATCCTTTAGTTGCATAAGTTGCTCAACTATGGTAGACCAGGATATAGTCATTAGTTCATCATCATTAGATATGCCGATTAAATGGACGTAGAAATTTTTAATTTCCTTCAATTTATAGGTGTAATCAAAATAAAGTTGAATGATTCTCAAAGTGATATAACATGTGAAGCCAAAAAGAAGGAACTTAACAGAAAAGGGAACTCTTGAATATAAGAAATGAGGAATGATCAAATCGTTTAAAACAATGGGATCTGATGAGTTTGAATTCCACTCATTGATGAAGTAATCATAGTCAATCCCCCATTTCAAAAACACCGTAAGAGACAAAATAAATATGAGGATAGTTAAGCTGACGATCCGGCTGGCCACAATGTTCAAAAGGCCCTTTCCTCGATAGTAATAGTAGATATCAATGAGAAATTCATCCATATTGATGATGTTAGCCCACAAGTATAGCGCTCGTTCCTTAGGAGGGATGATGACCCGATCGGATTTATTGCGTTGATACATGGTATGGAGCGAAGGAGAAGCATTGGATATTGGTTTTCTATTCTCTAGTGGAGGTTGATGATCTTCGTATAGAGGGAGTCCAGGAGACGAGGAAGGATTTCTGTTGAATATGAAGTTTTTAGCGTGTTTGACCTGAGGTACGTTGAACTTCAATGTTTTTGGTTTTGGCGGAGACCCTGGCTCCAAAGGGTCGATGTGTTCTGATGCATTAATGCCATTTAGTCTCGAGCCGACACCGTTCTTCCTCATGGTTGGAACAGGCGTAGCGATTTCCGACTCGACCGAGGAGAGATCCAGGTCGGGTTCGGAGTCAAGAAGCGACTGCGGCTGCTGAGGATGTGGTTGTATCAGCGGCAGCGTTTCATGATGACTTATGTGGGATTGTGTTAATGGCAATATGGGAGAGTCTGGAGGGTGGTCATAGGAGCCAATGCCATCGGTTTCTGGGTCGTAATATTGGTAATTATCTTGGAGTTGATTGTATATGGAGTGGAGCCCAAACACCCGGGATAGAAACGTGTCATTGTTAGACTCATGGATGTTTTCCGACATTGATGCTGGAGAGACTAGTAAAAAGTAGGTGTAGAAAGGTGCTGATAACTAACTGCGATAATGAGTAAGGCCTTATGTAAGCGCGACGTCATTGATAGGAGCCAGGCCGGGGAGCGTGCGGTACGGGTGTGTCTGCAGGGGCCGGCACCACAAGTTGGCCCAGTTGGTTCCCCGTTGGTTCCAGCCAGGCCAACCTGCAACCACACCAAGCCGTCGTGGCCATGGGAACCGACGGAATGAAGTACCCGCCGAGCCAGATCCAAATTACTAAATAGGAACGGACCAATAGAACAATCCTTGGGGCCATTATATCCATATATGCACCTGCTAGAGGTGATGGAGATGCTGCATACGCCTACATGACAGAAATGGAAAATAGAAAATTGGTGGGAAAGGAAACTGACCAACCCGTGAACCGAAGGAACTTCACCGCATCCAAGAGATGGTTGTCAGTTATACATCTATAAATTTATAAATTATACATCTACAGATTTAGCCTCCGAAGCAGCATCGGTTGGGTTATGAACAACCCCCCGCACATTTGGCAAAGGCTATAAACGGTTCTACATAGATAATAGCCCTGTCTCCAGAAAGAGAATGATTTGGCTACAGGTGAATTTTAGGAGGTAGCGTGGTGGAATCGTGGTGGAATCAGATTGTTCTAGCTGTTGACACCGGCACCCACGTTTCGGGTAACCTTAACCTAGTGCCATCATTGGAGTTGCCCATTTGCAGAATATTTTTCGTATCTCTGAGGGGGTTGGCTCGATTAAGCCTAGTAGCTTCCTTTTTTTCTTGGTTAACTAAAAATGGTGCCTTACGTAGGTTTCTGTCGCGCCTCCTGGTGTCGAGCCCCGGCGTCCATTGGGCCTAATCTAGCAATATTGTGCTGCAGCATACATCATTGCTGTATATAAGCAGATTTTCTACAACGATCAGAACCCTTGTCCTCTATATTATTTTGATTATGTCAGGATCCCATGACATAGCCATTTCAAATAGGAAACAAATAAATTATCGACGATATTCCAAGGTTGTTTTTTTTGTTGATTTTTACAACTGTTAGTTTTTCTTGTTCGCAGCTTTAACCTGGTTATATTTATATTCTATCGCTAAACCATGGCTCGGGACTTAACCTCAAATAATCCCAGACCGGAAACTCCCCCCACCCACGACCTAAATAATCAAAATCCGTTTATTTCTCCCGACGATGGCTCCTCAATCGATGATCGATACGTCGATGATGTTCCTTTAGATAGGTCGAACTATGGCAGCCGTCCCTTTAATGCTTATAATGGCTACTATGCCTCCCATAATGGTACTACCACCCATCTATTATCACGTGATTCCACGTCGTCGTCCGATAATATCCAACCGTCGGTCCAATACAGTAATCCCAGTAGTGTTTCCCCAGATTCAAATAGCATAAGTGTCCCTCCTGCTTATGATAGATATCCCACTATGGGTGGAGGCCATACCCCCAAGGTTGCTTCTTCCGGCTCTCTCAGCCTGCAACCTAAAAAAATGGCTGCGAAATTCGATGAAGATAATCCGTTTTTAAGTGAAGCAGATTTCAGTCCTTTTGGTGGTTATCCGGCCCAGTCTTTCCCCCTTCATATTGACGAGAAGGAGCCCGATGATTACCTACATAATCCAGATCCAATTGCCGATGCCTTGTATGATAAGAATCGATTCATGTATGATATGAAACATCTAGATAAAAGATCATTTGGTGGTCTTGTCGGGGTCATATTTCTATTTGTAGCAGCCATTGCTGTGTTTATCGTGTTACCTGTCCTTACATACTCAGGTATCACCCAACCTTACAAACCTGAAAGTTACGAAATCTTGACACAATATAAATACCCCCCTCTTAGTGCCATCAGAACCGATTTGGTAGATCCTGACACGCCTGATGATGCTCAAACTTATAAAAATAGTAAAGGAAAGGAGTGGAAGTTGGTGTTTTCTGATGAATTCGGTGTAGAAGGTAGAACCTTCTACGATGGAGACGACCAATTCTTTACCGCTCCCGATATTTACTATGGTGCTACCGAAGATTTAGAATGGTACGATCCTGATGCTGTCACCACATCAAATGGAACTTTAAACCTCAGAATCGATGCATTCAAAAACCATGACTTATTTTATAGATCAGGGATGGTTCAATCCTGGAATAAACTTTGTTTCACACAAGGTTTAATTTTGGTGTCAGCCAGATTACCAAATTCTGGTGCCATATCTGGTCTATGGCCTGGTTTATGGACTATGGGTAACTTAGGTAGACCCGGATATATGGCAACCACCGAGGGTGTTTGGCCTTATACTTATGATTCCTGTGATGCAGGTATCACTGCCAATCAATCAAGTCCCGATGGTATTTCTTACTTACCAGGACAAAAACTTAACAAGTGTGTTTGCTCCGGTGAAGACCATCCTAATGTAGGAACTGCTAGAGGAGCACCGGAAATTGATATTATCGAAGCAGAATCTGATACTACAAAGAAAATCGGGGTAGCATCTCAATCATATCAAATTGCTCCTATGGATATTTGGTATATTCCCGATTATCATTTTGTGGAGATCCATAATAAAGATGTTACTTCCATGAATACATACACTGGAGGTCCATACCAACAGGCTGTTTCGGGAACTACAACTCTTAGCTCGAAATGGTACGAGAAAGGTAAAAATGCTCAAGAATATCAGGTTTACGGATATGAGTATATGAATGATAACGATGATGGTTATTTAACATGGTATGTGGCTGAACCTACTTTAACTGTACATGCCTATGCGTTGGCTCCTAATGGAAATATTGGATGGAGGAGAATATCAAAAGAACCAATGTCTATTATCATGAATTTAGGTATTTCCAATAGTTGGGCTTATATCGATTGGACATCCCTTTCATTCCCTCTTAATATGAATATTGATTATGTGAGGGTATATCAACCTGAAGATGAAATTAATGTAACTTGTGATCCAGACGACTATCCTACTTATGACTATATACAAGATCACTTGAATGCTTATGAGAATGCTAATTTGACTAGTTGGAAAGACGCTGGATATGATTATCCAAAGAATAAATTGGTTAATGGATGTTAATATGTATTTTTATATAAAAATTTAATGATTTATCATGAAACCATAATTAATTTATTGTTCAGGAACGTATTTCTTAAACACTAAAGATCCATTGACACCCCCAAAACCAAAAGAATTACAGAGAGCATAATTGATTTCTTTATGTCTTGGTACTTTTGGAACGTAATCAAATTTCTTGAACTTTTCAGGGTCGTCCCCGTCATGTCCACCAACATTTTCCAAATTAATAGTAGGTGGACAAATGCTTTCTTTCATACCTTTCAAAGTATAAATAGCTTCTACTGAACCTGCAGCACCTAATAAGTGACCAATAGAGGACTTTGTTGAAGATATGGATAAATCTTCATTTTCACCAAATAATTCATTGATTGCGTTGTTTTCAGCACGATCTCCAATAATGGTTGAGGTAGCATGGGCATTAATATAGTCAATATCGGTTGGTTTAATACCGGCTCTGTCTACACTCATTTTCATGGCCCTATATGCCCCATTACCACTAGTTACTGGAGCAGTGATATGGAAAGCATCACCACTCAATCCATAACCAATGACTTCACCATAAATTTTATCTTCTGCACCTCTAGCAATTACATTGGATAATCTTTCTAAAGTGACAATTCCGCTACCTTCACCCAAAACAAAACCCGATCTCTGACCATCGAATGGTCTACTTGATTTTTCAGGATCATCATTGAAGTCAGTACATAATGATCGAGCCCTGGCAAAACCAGCAAGTCCTAAAGGATGGCTAATTGTTTCGGAAGCACCAGCAATCATTACATCAGCGTAGTCGTTTCGAATAAGATTATAAGCGTCACCAATAGAGTGTAATCCAGTAGCACAAGCAGTAGATGCGGTGTGTAATGGACCCCGTACTCCGAATTTAATTGAAATATTCCCAGCAGCCATATTAATCAAGAGTTTTGGAACAAATACAGGATTCACCTTTCTATACCCACTGATTTCATAGTTATTGGAAG
Organism: Metahyphopichia silvanorum; assembly: GCA_030574095.1. Taxonomy (NCBI): domain Eukaryota; kingdom Fungi; phylum Ascomycota; class Pichiomycetes; order Serinales; family Debaryomycetaceae; genus Metahyphopichia; species Metahyphopichia silvanorum. The sequence continues at coordinate 234,482 of JAJMEK010000002.1, read as the reverse complement.
TTTCACATATATCGTCAAAAGAACCCACGGCACTTCCTACAGCAACACCGATTCTAGTAGGATCCAAGTCTCTCATATCAATACCGGACTCTTCGAATGCTTCCGTAGCAGCCGCTACAGCATATTGGGAAAACTTCCCCAATCGATTAGCTTCTCCAAGATTATCGAAATGTTCCAGAAGATCCCAACCTCCTTGGGATTTGGATCCTTGAGGAACTCTTCCAATTACTTTAGGGGGAATTTTATCCCATCCTCGTTCTTTATAGTCAGGAAACGTGGTGGTGGAAATGATCCCACTTTTACTGTTGAGAATTCCCTGCCAATTATGCTTCAACCCCACTCCTAAGGGTGTGATAATCCCTAGTCCAGTTACAACTACTCGATTTGAAGCCATATTGTCTTACTGAGATGTTTAGGAAAAAAAATGCTAAAAGCTAAAAAAAAAAAGACTTCTTTAGAGGAACGAAAAAAGCTAATTATGCATTGTCAACTGCACTTATCTCCAAACAATAGACGTGAATTGATTCAACATTCCTTAAGTTTATATGCATTGTTGGCGTAATTGTTTAGTTAATTATACGATCTATATAACTTTGGTATCTTTTTTCATCTCCTACAAGGAAATTTATCACATTATCAGCAATGGTGGTGGGTATGTTGAAATGATTGCAAATTAAGATCCATTTGTCGAAGAAATCAGGCGTGGCGTCAATGGCCAGGGGTATATTACCGTTTTCAGCAACTTTCAATTCCGCCTGAAGAAATTGATCCAACCTTTGTTTTTTAAGGTTTACATTAGGGGGATTCGCCTTATTTTTCTTGAGTTTCCGTTCGTAGTTACTGAAATCGTTTATGGTAACCTTGTAGACCCGAAATATTTCTTCAATGCGATTAGACGAAAACTTCAGTTGATGTTCAGCAAATTGTTCATTACCGGTGAAATGCTTCTTGAACTCACCAAAGTGGTTCTTTTTGACATGCTCCTTATTCATCTGTAAAAATCGAAGGTATTTTTGGGTAGCCGTTGGATACTTATTTTTAACTTTTGGTTCTTCCTCGGCATTAGTAGAACTCTCGTTATCTGGATTTGTCCGGAGCTTTACCCATTCATCGAAGAGCCGTTCCCGGTCATTGTCATCCACACTGTAATACTCTGAAGTTTTGGCAAATTCTTCAATCAATTGCTCCTCAACAAGAAACCAGGGATCATAAACGGAGATTTGGTCTTTGTAGGCATCTAGAAGTGAGAAGAACGGAGATTCTTCATTATCTGAACTGGCACCTTGTTCGTCACCTATATCAGTGACATCAACATCAGCTCGATCTTCATCAACGTCTTTCTCTTCTGCTTTCTCTTCTTCTTCTTCTTCTTCTTCTTCGTCACTTGATGAATATCCAAGGTTCAAACCTTGTTTTTGAGGCTCTTCCTCAACTTGGTCATCACCTGCTACCTGCTGATAATTATCGTCTGGTGTATATCCTTCTTCCTGAAGAAGATGTCGTATGAGGTCCTTCGATTCACTCTGGTCAAATTCAATTGGTTCTTCATAATCTGAGTATGATTGAGTGGTAGCTTCCATTTCGATAACCTCATCTTCATCATCATTCGGTACAACAACAGGCACGTCGTCAGTTTTTAGGTCGTTATGTATCTCTTCATACTGTACTCCATGGCATTTTCCTACCAAGAATGCAATTTCATCGTAGTTAATGCTGGCGATAAACTGATCTTTGTCAATCTGGTCTTGGAAGTCGTGAATTTGCCAGTAAGATTTCCGTTGGCTAACGTTGAAAAAAAAATGACGACCCGTGGTCGTTATTATTACAAACCACTGCTTCGAATCATACGGTATATTATATTGAAACTGTAGCAGACCAATATTCATTGGTAAATGTGGGTAGTAGATGAAGTATTATAAGCAACCTCTCACATACTATAGAAGAGCTTCACGTGATCAACAATAAGTAATGATTATTACTCCATTTTATTTAAAATTCCTATAAATATATACATATATAAATAAGTATATCTTGATGATGACGGTTAACTAACCAACATATCAACTGACATTTTAAGTCGTTTCTTCTGGGGAGAATCATAATCGTCCTGCGATTCAAACTTATTGTCGGTAGTATTTGCAGTAACATCTTCATCGTTACTACTAGGACTGTCACCTTCATCATTTTCACCACTACTGCCATCGGTATTGTCATCACCTTTCTTACGATACAGTCTTCTTATTCTACTAACTGCCAACTCCGACCCTTCGTGTAGATTTTTAGCATGTCGGAGTAGCAAGTCACGTCTTGAGAACGGTCTTGAACATATGCCGCAAATGAATGGTTTCAATTTATTATGAGTCAGTAGAGTATGCCTGGTAAGATGTTCCTCTCTAGTGAACGCACGATTACATTGTTTGCAATTGAAGATTCTGGCATTACCTGAGGCTGTTTTGGTACCATAAGCTGGAGTTTCGGTAGGCTTGGATTCGGGAGAATTTGATTCGATTGAAGTTGGGGTTTCTGGAACCATCACCAGTTTATCATCTACTTCATTTTGTTTTACCCCTGATGGTTCATTATTCAAGCAATCGGGGGAAAGAATTTTGGGCTTTGCTATATTACTATCATTATTCATTTCTTCGGGGTTCCTCCTCACTACTATTGGCAGACGAGTATCACTTATGACGTTATTTATTATGGGAATGGAAGCAAAGTGATTTTTAATCATTGAAGCTTTGATGAGAAAAGCTTATAGGCAAGGCTTCCGATTTGGATTACAGTAATACAGTACTTTTGGACTAATGGACAACCAACTAACGGACTATGAGTATTCAATAAACTGACTGAGTATTTAATGAACCGACTGTTATTTAACAAGCCGACTATTATTTGTTAAACAGACTATTATTTGTTAAACAGACTTCGATTATTTGGGATCAACCAACACTCACAATAATAATCAGATTTGGAAGAATGACTGGGGATCACCTAAACTCTGGATGATAATTCGCTATCAATTACGGACTTTTTTTTTCGGTTTTTGGTCAACTATCGGACTTGGATAACCCACAACGGAATCAATAATGCTGCAAATTCTTCAAACAAATGGTCAAACAAATATGAAGTAATTGCTGGACAAGTAATTATACTCAATTTTTGAATATCAACAACAATTAACGTTATTAACCACCTTCAATAGCTAAAGAAATGTTGCCCTTAAAACAATTTGGTGCCCTTCACGAGAGGGGGAACTCCTGAGCCTGAGATGCACCCCGCAAAAACTCAACTGCGACGTATGCTGCCGGTCTTGTGGAACTAACCGTCGTGCAGTGCCCGAGTGAGGAGCACTCAGGATTGTTGAGGGGAAGCCCTATGCCATGGCGGTCATGTGATGGTTGCAAAATTGCAAAAAGTAGAAGAAAGACGGTGAATTTATCAATGGATTATCAAGTGGTGACTAAGTGGTGATAAAGTGAAGTTAGGTGGTGATTGAGTGACATTAAGTGGTCATGTGTAAAAGAATAAAGGAAATTGCTGGGCTTTTTCTTAGTGTACATTATCACCATACGATTTGACGAGTAAATCAAACATCGCTATCTAAAGTAATGTCCGTATAAGTTCCAAAGTCGATTGATGGCAACTAACTTGTCTTGTGATTGACTGGTAATATCATTGAGAGTATTGAGAGTATTGAGATCTTGGATCCAGTCATCTCTCAATTCGGTGGGGATCAACTTGCGGGAAGTGATGATAAGATTGATGATTTCAACAAAGATTCGTCCGGTAGTTTCATCTGACTTTGGTTGTGCTAATAACCGTTCGATAGTATTCATGTTTTTAAGACAAAGAAATCTGATTTGCTTTCCGTTGACCATGATATTCTTAGTTTTATCGGTATACAAGTACTGTATCAACTTGTAAATCACTAACACCGACGGACTTATGGACACTACTCCAAACACAAGCTGTTGCGATTTCAATAATTTGTCGATCCCATTGATGGCAACGGCTCCATCCACCTTAGTCTTCTGAATTTGGATTAGAAGTGCTCGTACCAAGGACCCTTTCACTATTGATTTTAATGGCTGTTTCAAGTCTTTTTCGTAGTTGGACATTAATGCCGTTAAGTCCCCATTACTAACACTTTGATGGATTTCTTTCACCAATTGATCCGATCCATTCTTGCCTTCGTAGTCAACAACATAATCAACCACCATTCGTTCTAATGAATCCAAGTCACTCTTCAATGATTCCTTTGACGTAATGCTAAGCTCACTAATTTCATCATTTCTCAATATACCTAACATATTGGTGATGGGATTAATCACCCAGTTAGTCCAAAATCCAACAACTGTATCAATAAGATTATGCTTGATCCATTGTAAAATCTCTTTACGCTGCTGAACAACATTCATAGTTAATCCTGGCCCGAATTTGATTACGACAAATAAAATTGGCCACCATCGAGTTAAGAAGTTGGGCACATTTGTCACAAGCTTATGTTCTTGCTTAGAAACCAATTCAAGTAGCTCATTGACTCTTCTATTAGTATCACCTACAGAGTCAGACCCCATAACTTTCTCTAATACCAGTAAGTTAAATAAATCTTGGTTCGAAGATTTCTTAAACTCCGAGGCTTTCAAATTGTTGGAGATTGGTAAATGATTGATCAAATATCCTAAGTGTTTATGATTTAACTGGAGGTCCTGTTCAATAAGCGCCATGTTTTGTTTAATTTCATTATCAATCAAACTGATTGGGAACTTATACAATTTTTTCAAATTCCTCCATACAAATGAAAAAATATCGTCGTCTGATTTCTTTGGTTGAGCTATAAGAAGCATAGGTGCAGTATCAATAACCAAGTCATTAACCAAGTTTTTCACAATACCTACAGCAATGGAAAGCAAATTTTGTACCTGGGTTTTTTTCCGATGTAACCAATTATCCTCTTCAAGAGAGCTTCCAGACACATTTACAGTTGAGTATTCATCTATTGTGTTGAATTTATTCAATGATAATTCTAAAACCGACTTTCCAAAATGATAAGCCTTCACAGGAAATATCTGGATCGTGAAGATTAGCTTGGATGTTCTCGAAGATGATACACTTTGCCAATATTGTAACTGTTGATAGTCCAAAATTGTCTGGTATATGAGCGAATTTGATATCTCTTGATTCAAGGAAATAACAGTATAGTAGTTGATGAAATTAGCTAAAGATACAGTAAGAGAATCTTCGGAATTGCATTGTTTCAACTCATCATGAATCGTTTTCAATTCTTTGATCGAAGGAGTAGGAAGTGTTTTAAGCTTTGGATTATCAACACTGTAAGCATAATAAACTCTCTGGAAAGCATCTTGAAGTTTATCGGAAGAAGCAGAGGGATTAGTTTCGGATATGAGAACAGGAGTTTCTGCTGATAAGAAAGAATTGGTGAACGAATTTAACTCAAGAACATGTTCATGAAGCTTCACAGAAATAGTGTTATTGATTTTAATCTGATTCAAAAGCTTGTTAGGCGATCTTATACCGATTGAGTCCATTATGGTGATAAAAGAGTAGTAGTTGCTTGGGCGCAAATATGGATTGTGAGTGCGATGGATAATACATGTTATAGATTGCTTAAGAAGTTTTGTACAACTATTGGGGAAAAAAAAGAGTTCTATAAGAATCATTGATAAGAATCAGTACAAGAGACATTGAAAGTTCAAACTAACGAAGTAATTTTTATGGAAAGTATGTGATTATATGTCTATATAACAAGACAGAAGATGTAGATGACTATTTGCTGAAAAGGATGTGGGAAATGGGACAACAGACATCGATGAATAAACTTAATCAAAAGATGAATTAGAGAAATTATTCATCCGATTTATCCTCTAAAACACCACTATCTTTGATTAACGCATCAATATCGCTGTCGGACCAGATTTTATGAACCACTTTACCATTATTTAAGCTCAAGGTAGCAAATTCCAATTTTTCACTATTCAAATTAGAGCTATCCATGGTTTTCGATAAAACTTTTACTGCTAAATAACAAGCGTCTTTCAATGACAAATCATTTTTATAGTCTTTTTTCAAAAGGGTTTGAGCAGCGGAATTGTTGGCACCAATGGATGTTGCTTGCCATCCACTATAATTACCAGAAGGATTAGAAGTAAATAATTGAAACTGATATCTGTCGTCATATCCAGCATATAAGAAACTTACTCCAAAAGGTCTTAAACCACCATGTTGTGTATAACCTTGTTTAACATCACAAACTCGTTTAATCAACATTTCACAAGGAATCGATTCATTATAAGTTTTAAGGTACTGTTGAGCATTGACTCTTGCATTATTCACCAATATCGAAGCATCTGAGGTCATTCCTGCCACGGCACAAATCATATGATCGTCAATAACGTATAATTTCTCAGCACTTCCATCATTATCCAACAACTTAGACGTGAACTTCTTTTCACACGCTAAAACCACTCCTTCTTCCGACAAAATCCCAATGGCAGTTCCTGCAAGGGAAATGGCTTCTTGTGCATATTCTACTTGGTATAATCTCCCTTCTGGGGAGAAGATGGTTGTTCTTGAATCGTATCTTCTGGACATTAATCACTAGTGGGTGGCAATACAGATTCCGGTGCGATTGAATATGGAGGTTTTCAACGTGAGGAAAATGTCGTGCTCACTAGCGACTTCCAACTATTTAGCTGCAAACGACACAGGACCGACAAGTACACCAGGTGAAAAATGGGAAGAGTTAAATTTGAATAAATGTATCAGGTAGCAATGACGTGCTTTCTGCTTGCTACGAAGAACACCATCAAGAGCTGTCACAGGTGTACTGGCTTAGGGGCATAGTGATGTAATAATGTGCTCGCATCTATGGTCTAATGTGCTAGTTGCACCATCACCACTTTTGTATCCGAGAGTACTCAAAGCTACTATACTACAGCACTGTCTATCGTTTCCTCTCTTTATGTGTCTTCAAGCTTTCGGGACGCCTTAAGTGGTCTTCATATCTTCATTTGCTGCAAAATCATGGGCCGCGTCATTCTGCGACATTTTGATAAAGAGGGCCCTAACAACCGCATCTACTTGTTTTGGATTTTCTACTACTTTATTAAGACATTAAAGGATAGAAACAATAGAATCTACTGGTTTGGAAGCTTAGTGGGTCCACTACTTTGTCTCGAATTCACTCAAAAGTATCCTGCTCCACATGAAGGTGTTCGTTAGCTCTCTTAATGTGCCTATAGGGTATACTGTTCCTAAATTCCCCAGTGTGTACTTTCCAGCAGGTAAGTGGTATAGTAAATATGAAGAACTGTTTCTTTACTACTCATTTGATATGTGGAAGTTCACCGTGTTCTGGAATGTGATTTTTTACGCTGGGCTTTATATAGCGGTAGGTATTTGGGCATCGTTCAATAGTGGCATTCATCATCCCAAGTATTGCTCCCGAAACCTCATACTTGCATGTCTTGGCATCTTAGCCACTTACCTCTTGTTGGGAGTTATCCAAGGGTTTGTGGCCGGTGCCGTGATTGGTGTTCTTCTACAGGCCATATACAAAGCGGGTTCTTTGGCCATGAGTACTTGGATACCTTTTAGCTGGGGAATGGCTCTGATTCTTTTCAACATTTGCGTTTCCTATAGAACATCATCATTAATTCTCTAAACGCTTTTCATCTCATTATAATTCATAAAAATGTATGTAATAATGTATACCCTTGCATGTTCTCAGCTTGCACCCATATTGCTATAATTCGCACATAGTAATAAAGTAGTAGTAGACGCTTATTCCAATTGTTTAAATGGACCTTGAGTTTTTACAATTACCCCGGCTTGTATATCAATTCAATGCCAATAAACTGGCGTCAAGCGCTACAAGATGTCTTGAGCTAATGGACAAGTACAAAGTTCTTCATCCTTCATATGAATCAATGGTGCTGGTGTTGAACGCTAACCAACCGCATCATCGCTTTGATGCTTCATGGGTTTCAGCGATAAATCAAGCTAGTGATATAGCTCTCCAGCAAACTAAACTGGCTCGGTTTGGTGATGAGGAGTCCCTGGAGGTTTCTGGTCATGATAAGTCGGTATTGTTTGATGCTTTCAGAACCCTCATAATCCATTATTTGATCACTGGAGACTATAAAAAATGCCTTTATCATATCCTTCGGTTCAGTTCGTCAGTTCAATTCTCATCCCAGCCTGGTGATCATCATGCGGTAAGTAGTAACCGACTCCTTGAATTTTTCTTTTATCATTATGTGGTGCTTGTATATGGTAATGTTTGGGATTTTCTGGATCCTCTTTATAAATCTGAATCTCGACCCCTGGATGCTCCTCTCAATAAAAGAAATGAAGCAGGTGGGTCGCTTGATGGTTTATTGAAAAAGGTGAATTTTTATTTCACTAAAAATGAATCTTTGCTAACCAGTGGTAATGAATTAGTTGCTCAAGAAATAAAGTTTTACTGGATGATAAAGTGGATGCTGATTATGGTTCAGGTTAAACGAAACAAATTGTATGATTTCTTGAATGACTTCTATGATCTAGCACAAACTCCAAGTTATATTAACAATTCTAGCATGTTAGATATTCTTTTCGAAGATTTACTGTTTGAAAAGGAGGTTTTGGTATTAGTTTGTTTAAGCTCTATTTTAGTTAAACCCTTCAAAGAATTGTCATTTATGGATAGCCCAAATCAAAGCATAGCGAACACTCTTGTGGATGCATTCTCCTCTGGTGACGGCACAGAGTCTCTGATCTATGAAATCTTACTCTTTTTACATGAAGGTGACGCTAAGCAAGCTAAATCGCTATTCAATGAGTCCTTAATTTCGAACATTGAATCTAAAGTCGGTTATCTTCTACCAAATGATAATTCGGAATCATTCATTAAATTCATCGAACTCATTATCGATTTTAAATTTTTTCTTTTGATAATGTCAGTTACGAAACAGATACCAAGACTGAAACTTTTAAATCAAATAGGTTACAACAGTGATGACGTTGTTGCTAGCAACAACTTAATAATTTTAATGTCCTGTCTTAACCTAGGTGACTTGGAACTTGGCTATGATGCCCATAATGATATATTCTACAATAATGGTACCGATTGTGTTGATATAGAGAAGCAATTATTACGTGAAGACCTCACCGACATGCAACATATATTAGAAGGAGAAACTATGGCCAATATAATGAAAGGAATCTTGATGGAAAAGTACATTAGCTAGTCCCTATTTGTTTAGTCAAGCCATATATTAATTCCATCATAAATTGTCGGCCACTTAATGCATTGAATCTAAGGGATTGGATGTCCAAGTTTATTTCATAATCATCGTCTTTCTGACGAAATAGTCTACTGATTAAAACACATGTTATCATTATGAGATAGACACCACAATCATCGGAATTGTCTTGCTGGTCACATTTCATATGGACTATGCGAATAGGAGTTTTCAGTTTAAAAAGGGTCTTGCATAATTGAAACCGCTTAAGTAATTCCTTTAATAATTCATCATCATCATTGTTATTGTTATCGGGGTCGTCACTCATTGAATCATAAACATACAACGTATTATCTATAAGACATAAGACACATAACATCCAATGGTCTCCGTTGTTGGCATCTTCTAGGTCATAATCATCCATCTGGTTAAAAGGAATAAAGATAAATTTCAGTTTCTTTAAGTCATTTAAAGGGAGAATATTGGGTAAATCATTATTCATGGGGAAATGAAGAAACAATTGAATCAAAGAAGGGACTAATAATTGTACTTCGAAACTAAAATCATACGGTTTAATGAATAGTTTTTCAACAAGTTCGTAAATGAGTGATATATTATTATCATTCAACCACTCTCCTGGTAGTATAAAGTCTAAGTCTGATTTATAGAATGCAATCGAATGATACTGAAATAACTTAAATTCGTCGTTCTTCTGGTTCCCATAAGAACTTAAAATTCCGTTATAAGTATCCTTAATCATTTTTTTATCGGTATTAATCTTCTTACCGGATCTAAGCTTCCTCTTTTGTTTATGAGATGTTGGCTTCGTTTCTTGTACCTGGTTAACTTGATGCTCGATATCAATACCAAAATGAGATTTCCAGTCCAATTGATCGAATCCGTTACTCGATATTATAACTTCGCCTTTATTTCTCTTATCATTAGGTTTCTTATCATAGCAAAACCCTCGATGGTGATCAAAGACAAACCCCATTATCGATGTGAAAATTGCAAAATTTTCGTAGTCGCACATACTGTTGATCTTATACTTAGTTTTAGTAGGATAAAGATTATCAACGAAATGATCTCTCGAAGATTCGAGCTATATGTACGGCATCTACTGTTTAAACGATGTCTCCAAACTGACACCAGACCTCCTCTTCAACAACTTTTTAGCACTGGCCAACCAACTCATGAAACCAGAAAGCATTACCTTCCTCAACCAGGATATTTAACTCCCGGTATCACGGCATTAGAATACTATGATAGAAGAATGAAATTGGCCAGTAACCTTCCTGCTAAATCCATTGCTATATTAGTAGGTAAGCTGGTCCAATTTAGTAGTGGGAGTGTTTTCTATGATTTTCAACAAGATAATGATCTTTACTATTTAACTGGATGGTTAGAACCGGATTCAGTAGCGATCATTGAAAAAAAGAAAAATAACGGTGAAGACGACGACGTAGAGTTGCATATGTTGGTTCCTCCTAAAAATCCTTCGGTTGAATTATGGGAAGGTGAAAGATCAGGCTTACAAGGAGCTTATGATTTTTTCAATGCTGATCAAGTAGAAGACATCAATAAAGTGGAGAACTATCTTTCCAACCTTTTGAAAATAAATGACTACGTATTTTGGGATGATAGTACAAAAAAGAATTCGGGAGTTAACAACAACTCGAAGTTTCAAACTTTTTTCAATAATTTTTCATTCAATAAAATCCCCAATACCATAGGTGATATGATACGATCCTCTCTGAATGTTACCGTGAAATCATTATCGCCACTTTTGGCCAAACAACGTAGTATCAAGTCTCCTGATGAAATCAAGGTTCTTCATAAAGCATGCCAAATTTCCTCTCGAGCCATCAATAAAGCAATTGCAAGGGTTGGTTCCGATCAGCCCATCAAATGTGAAAAAACTTTGGCCAAATACCTTGACTACGAATTTGTTAATGGAGGATGTGACAAAGAAGCTTATATCCCAGTTGTTGCTAGCGGCTCAAATGCATTGATAATTCATTATACTAGAAACGATGATCTCCTTTATGAAGATGAAATGGTTTTTGTTGATGCTGGAGGAAAACTTGGCGGATATTGTGCTGATATATCTCGAACCTGGCCCAATTCGAAACGGGGATTTTCGAAATTCCAAAAGGATATCTACAAAATAGTATTGAAAACTAATAAACTCTGTATTGATCAGTGCTATGAAGATAACCAAGTTTCCATAAATGACCTTCATGAAATTAGTGTTAAATCTCTTCACGAAGGGCTCAGAGATCTTCCAGGATTCCATAATATTTCCAAGACTGATGTTGCTCGATACTTCTATCCTCATTATATAGGACATCATCTTGGATTAGATTTACACGATATTCCTTCCGTATCTCGTTACCAAAAGTTAAGAGCAGGTAACGTGATTACCATTGAACCAGGTCTTTATATTCCAAAAGATGATAAGTGGCCCAAAGAATACCAAGGAATTGGAGTCAGAGTCGAAGATGACGTGGTTGTTGGTAAAGCAAAGAATGATACTTTAAATTTAACCAGTGGATGTGTCAAGGAAGTAGAAGATATAGAAGCTTTAATAAGACTGGGTAAAGTCACTACACCAAAAGCATATGAAGAAATGGTGAAAATAGAAATATAAACTATATACAATGAAAAAAGGAGTTAAATACCAATTAACGACCGATGTTTAAAAGTAAGTTAGAATTGGAATTGGAGTTGTCTTCTCCCCCTTTTCCACCTGGTAAGTAGCTAACATTTGGAGAATTGGCAAGTAAAGTGGCAATATCTTTCGAAGCTTCTAATCTTCTGATCATTAACAAACCATCACCAGCTTTAGCTAAGGCTTTAGAAACAGTATCTGCAGATTCGGCTTCACCTTCAGCTCTAATGACACTAGCTTTACGTTCTTGTTCAGCTCTTTCAACCAAGAATTTTGCACGTTCTGCATCTTGTTGGGCAATTTGCTTTTGTTCAACGGCTTTGGTGAATTCCTTTCCGAAAGTCATGTGAGTAATTGAAACATCTTCAAGTTGAATATTAAATTCATTGGAACGTTTACTTAATTCTTGTCTGATTCTAGCACTCACCACTTCTCTTTGGGTAATTAATTCAGCAGCATCAAATTGTGCAACAATACTTTTCAACACTTCATTACCAATTGCAGGTAACACTCTTTCGTCATAGTCTAAACCTAAAGTTTGATAGATTTTTGGTAAATTTGGAACTTCAGGTCTATGTAACACTCTCAAAGTAAGAGATACATTTTGTAAATCTTTGGATCCGGTAGTAGTGGCAATTACTTTTGCTTTTGTTCTAACGTCATAGATGATTGGTTTTTGTAACCATGGAATAACAAAATGAGTACCTTCACCAATTACTTTGGCTTGAACCCCATTTAATCTATCAAAAATAACGGCTCTTTTTCCTCCTTCAACATCATACATAGCCGATTGTGCCACGGTGAATGCAATACCAGCTGGTACTGCTATTCTTGAAAGAAAATTAGCAACTCTGGACATGATAATTAAAACGATGATAATAGTAATTTTTTTCCAGGGCAAAATTTAAGGTGGAAGTTGCCACTGCGATTTGGGCTGCAACTCAATTTTTTGGTGTACAAACGACTAACTAATTTAGATATGGCATGTATGATAAATAATTTATAAGATACTAATATACAATAATCTAGAAGGTAAATTTCAGATTAATAGGTATTATACCAGCTTAATGATGCAAGGCTCCTCAATGATGAGATTCATGAGGATTGTATTAATATTGGTGACAAAATACGTAGACAGTAATCAGTTATCAATAAAATAGACTAGAGTCCAAGCAGCACCAGCAGCAACTGATCCAATAATAACCATTTGAAATCCTTCTATTACTTTTTTATGAGTTCCACAATCATCACCCAAAGAAATTGAAGTTTTGACAAATCCAAAGATAAATAAAGTTATGATCATGACTATAACGGATACAATTAATCCCGTCTTAACCACACTACAGAAAAAGTATGGAATCAATGGAACAAACCCACCCAAGAAATAACCTAATCCAATTGTGATAGCAGAAGTAAATTCTCTTCCTTCTGCAGGTTCTTCTAAACCTTTACCAAATCTAATGACAAAGTCAATAAGATTTTTAGGTTGAGAGTCCAAGTCTCTTAAAAATGAAGCGATGGTTGATTCCGAAGCACCTAAGTCTAACATGATTTCGGCAGCGTCTTGATTAATTAACTCTGGTTTTTTGAAAAATTGTAACTTTTCCTTTTTAACTTCTGAATGATAATAATCTAATTCTGATTTTGCAGCTAAATAACCTCCTAATCCCATGGAAATTGATCCAGATACTAATTCAGCCATTCCACCAGTTATAACCAATTTGGAAGATCCTAATGATGATAATCCTGCGGTTAATGCAAATGGAACCGTTAAACCATCCGATAATCCAATAATAATATCCGACATCACTCTTGGATCAAAATTTTGAAAGAACCCGGTTTCAGTACTATCGCTCGAATCAGATGCATTTGATTTAACGGCATTCAAAATGGCTTCTTCATTAGCTAAATGTTGAGCTCGATCAGGGTTTTCGGTTGCACCATATGGAGAGTGATTATGATCCAATAAATTTTGAACATGATCTAATTCTTCATCAGATTTGGATCTTTTCAATAATGCTGTGATACTATTCTTTATGGTCACTAATGACATTTTGTTGTGGAATTCTTGTAAAAAAAACTAGTGTGTTTTTGTACCGGTTGGTGAAGCAACTACTGACAAAGGGTGAAATTTGTGACTGACAATCGAGATGGGAGGGTATGTGGGGTACGGATCTTTGCTTTGAAAATCGACTTTTTCAGTAACAAAAACAAAGGGTAGCAGGGACAATTAATCAGTGAAGTTTACTAACAATGCAATTTTTATTATTAATAAAAAATACCACAAATATTCCACTTCGTTTAAGGATAAAACAAAATACTGCTAGCCGAAAACTATGGTTATATCGGTTTTTTTTTATATGGCCCCCACTATGAGTACCCTTACATGACATCGCTTACAAAATTTGCCACCTGCATGTAAAGTGTGGTGCTGACAAACACGAGGCCTGTGATTGGCTGGATCTGGGGAATTGCCTCGCGCAACGTTATATCTTTACAAATAAAGAATAATTCTAGAAATGGCGGTTTTTGCAACCACTGCAACGCGTGGCCTGTACAGAACAAATATCTTAGACAGGAGAGCTTTTCATACTTAGGAAAGAGAAGGTTTCATGAAGGAAAACGATCAAGAATGGAAAGGGGCAGAATGAGAAGTGGCCCTGGGTATGGCAAGGTCTGTGGATGGTCTGTGGATGGTATGGCATGGTATGATATAGATGAGTTTTACTGAATAGACTGCCTACATCTTGTTGTCCGAATTTTGGTCTCTTTCCTTGCCAGACTGTTCTTAAGGTTGTTTTCAGTCTACCGTAGATTAACTAAAATATCGAAGACTTGGTTTGATTCAAGGTGTGTGTAACTGGGAATGAAACTTGGAAGCACATATATGAAACTGTAGAGTGGTAGTCTGTGTTCATGTTGATGAACATTTGAATTGGACGTGGTTGCAGCCAATTATTTTCAGGTTGTGTCTCAAAAGGGCAATACTTGCATTTTTCCGAGAAAACCGTAAAATGCAACCTTTATTGTGAAAACTCATACAATCACAAAACCCCATCCCATTAAACCATTAACATGTATTGAAACTATATATCGACATCCCATTCTTTCATACAAGCAAAATATTTCATGAAGAACCGTATACATAGACTTACAAACCCGTGAGATCATAAGCATGCCGTCATCAGCTTCTTGTGTGAACTTATACAGTGCTGAATAATCACATACTTCAAGCTTTGAAAATTAGTCTTTCCACTAACTGCAACTGGTGACGCCGTGCTACGTCAAATAAGACTAAAAAAAGCTCCAAAAGATTTAAATGGTTGTAAACTAAACAGAAGAGGTACAGAATTTAACCATTTGAGCCAACTTTAATACGTTCTTTCGCCCGTTCGTACGGCTGTTGCCATATTTAGCCACTGAACAGCATTAAACTTAAACCTTAAACATATTTATTGATCGACTGATGCAGTACGTACGTATCTCTACCCATAACGTTACTTTAAACCATCCGATGGGCTTCGAGAGGTACGGGTGTTTACCATGCATGGGCATCTCAATGATTTTGATCCACCGACCATCTCCAGATTGTTAAACTGGCTAGACACGGGAGTAAATTATAGCCTCATGGCGCCCATAAACGATGCGTTGTCTTATAAATCAGAAGACTTTGATCTTTGGATCAAACTTGCAACTGACAATAAGATCAATTCCAAAAACTCCTGGAATCTAGCATTGATTGACTATTTCCAAGATTTGTCATACTTGCGGGACGGAGGCTCTATAAACTTCCAAAAAGCTTCGGCAACACTCGACGGGTGTGTCAAAATATATTCCTCGAGAGTTGATTCTATTGTCTCTGAAACAGGTCGTCTTTTAAGTGGTTTAGCTGATAAGTACAGGAATAAGGCGGACGAAGAGGAAGAGGAAGGAGAAAATGACGAAGAATCACAAATCCAGTCTAAGAAGAGAGTCAACAATAATCGGGTCGAGACAACATTGGTGAAAGAGTTTTCTGTTTTGAAGTGCAATGAAAAAAGAATCATGGAACAGTCGTTTGACCCTGTTTTTAAGAAATTGTTGACAGATTTTGATGAAGGAGGAAGCAAATCTCTATTTTTAAACATGTTACCGATAGACAACCACGGTAAACTTTTGATAGATACCCTGACAGAAACACAAGATAATCAACAATATACTGCTTCTCATAATTCAGTAAAGAGGAAAAGAATAGAAAGACTCAAGAGTTTCATCTTTGACGGAGATGACTTTGACAGTTTAAAGATATCTGAAACGCTTGGCACATTAGAAGCGGTGGTGGAAAACTATTCAGAACTTCCCAAAAGTATGGATCTCATCAATGAAAAGTCATTGAATTATCCACAGGCCGAGTTTAATGATTTCAGTGATTCAAACTTTCAAGAAAATAATCTCCTGAGTTCAGCCGATAATATATTGGAAGAAGTTGAGAGAGAATTACCGGATGTTGACTTGCTTGACTATTTTGATCTTGCATTCAGAAAGAGCAGCGTGCTACTGTCGAAGAATGATCATTGGAAAGTTCAGAATCTTAAACAGAAACAGAAGAATGTGAAACCACCACGTTCAACATCCACGAAAGTAAGTGTTCCTCAGAAAGAGAAGATGATAGATTTCTTCCAAGCTGACGTGAATGATGATGAAATTTTCAAGTGTGGTACATCTAAGAGTATAACAAACAGGAAACTTTTACTAGGGACGACAAATTCGAATCATTTTAAACTTGCTACAGACTATCCGTTGACAACAAGTAACTTGATTCATTTCTATACAAAACCGAATAGCTTGATACGTACATTCAAAAGGTACAAAAGTCAAAATAAGCATACACCAGCCTATGAAGAGATTTGTCCTGATTATGACCAAGACGTGTTCAGTAATAATACAGATCACGAAGAAATCGTTGACTATTATGCATCAGGAAAGTCCGAGACAAATGAAGAGTTAGAGAGAAGCAGACGAATGGATGAAATTGTACGGGAAGAAATAGAAGATCTCCATCTTTCTTACAATGAAACAATTTACGATGACGAAATGAATTCTAGCGGAGGAAATCTAACTATGCAAGGTTTTGGATCCCAAATCCCTATTACTGATGACATAATGAATAACATATACCCAACGTACGTCAACTTTTCCAAGATTTCCAAAAAAATTGATATAAGGCTTTTAAAGGCCAATATGTTGCACGTAATAGAGGAAAAAGATGTTCTCGGTTTCCATGAATTGATATATACTCTATCTAACATGTATGCTCCTGAGAAGTTTAAAGATCTTTCAACAAGCTATTTTTTTATTAGCTTATTACATCTAGTCAATGAGCATAATATGACGGTAGAAAATAGTGAAATTAGTGATGATCTTGTTATAATCAGTGGATAAGCATTTAAAAAGAATACAAATTTCTGGCATTACTCATGTATATAAGCATCAATATAACAACTTTTAATCACTTTTCTCGGACATGACTTGTTTGACAGGTTCTGTTTCATTAATGTACAATTTATGTTCTTGAATGTATCTTATGACGGAATTTGGTAATAAATATTGTACCGACATCCCCCTTCTTATGAACAATCGAATTTTAGTTGAGCTAATATCATTATAAATCAATTGTTTAATAATAAGAACATTTCTTCGATGTTCGTACATAATGTCATGACTCAATAAAAAGCTTCTAACATCTGAACCAGTTCTTTCTACGATCAAACATCCATACTTACCCAAAATATGATGTAAATCTTGATCAGCCCAAACATCGGGCTCTCCCATGGATTCTATCAAATCACCACCTGCCAAAAGCATGATCTTGACACCTCGTTTTTCACCACTTTGTGTCATGACTCCTCCACGCTTGATATTTATTTCTTCATTAAAATGGTCCAAAACCAACGCAGTTCTAGTATATTTAGGCTGTAAAGATTCCCATGCGTCCACCATCAACCAACTGCTGGTTCGTTCACAAGCAAGTTCACACATTCTAACACGATGGTAGCTTGATGCAAGTCCTCTTTTCTTGTAATTATCACTTACCGGAGAGTAATAACCACCAATAACTTCGAATTTGGTTTGTTCAGTGATGGCATCGAGTGCCATTTCAAACATCCGTAGATGAAGATAAGTGATCGGAGAGAATGATCCACACGCCACAATCACCAATGGATATTTACTATCATCTGATAAGCTGGTGACTAAGCGGTGTGTGGGAAATTGATACTCATCCAAATTGGCCGCTTGTCTTTGAATACCATGGGGAACTTCTTCCAAATCAGCTATTTGAGTCGACCGCACTTTAACTGTTGGGGGGAGAATCTTCTTATTATCGTTATTATTGGATGTTTGACTATGGGCTTGTGCCTCTTCCTCTTCTCCCGATGAGTTGTTCAACTCGGTGTGTTTCTTGGGAATTCTTGAGTGGTGTTTCTTGCTATCACTATGCTGAATCGAAGAAGGGTGAGGCGATGGTGCATCAACGGCATCTCCTAGATCTGCCAACACAAAAGGTTGGATGGGTATGTTATTGGGGATCTTCGACGATGGTGCTGGCGGCTCAATGTCTCGATTTAACGAAGGAGGAGTGAAATTGGGGTCGTTAGTTGGATCCATGGCGGTTGTAAAAATATTTGCTAATTAGTAGTGTCCGAGAAAGGGCTCGATATATAAAAGGGAAGGAAAAAAAAAATCCACACCTTTTATCTGAGTCACATGACACTCCCCACCACTTACAATTGTTCCGTAGTCGGATTCACCCTCGGAGTGATTGATGTTGATATACCGGAGTAAGTGATCCGGAAAACTTGCAAATGTAGGACATGGAAGCCTAAAGTCCGAACAAAGTGACCGGGCTGCCCCTTCGTGCTTGACTGCAACGGTCGCAGGTTTTTTGTTTGGCTAAAAGCGATACGGAGAAGGGGGACTGTCGACTAAAGTCCAGCGGGGACATACGGTAGTTCTAAACACCAGAGTTGCTGTAAGTCATTATCTATCAGATGAGACCGGGTTAATTCCAAGCCTTGGCGGGCACCAGCAGAAGCGACGAGAAACGAAAAAAAAAAGAGAGAGCCCGACGCGGGACTCGAACCCGCAGCCTTTTGATGGCTTTTAAATTGCTTTAAAAGTCAAACGCTCTAGCCATTGAGCTAGCCAGGCGATTCTCAAGAAGCAAATGCAGCTATGCCACTCTTGATCGTGAACATAAACAGGAACTACCGCCTTGACAAAACTAATCACTATGTGCATATATTATGCCATGAGATTGACGTGTATTCTTTGGCAGGTACTAAAAAGGCTGGTTAGATCAGCATATGTTGACCATTTCTATAGGCGACGCGCAAAGGCGGTCAGAATGGCTGCAAAATACGAGTTTCGGCCATTCGCATAAACATAAAAAGATGTGCTCTTACACACCTTGTTCAGATTCAAATATACACTCATCAAACTAATGTCCTTCGTTTCAAATCAATTTTCACCTACTGAATCCTGGTCCCTGGTGCCTTCTAACACGTCATTTATATGCCTTAGCCTTAGCTAAAAGTCTTCGCGTAATTAACGTGTTTTAGATTGTTGGCGGGTAACCCCATCTCAAAAAAATTTTGGGATTGCGCACTAAACCACAAATATGAAGAGGAAAAAAAATTTTCGAGTTAGATACATCTCGATTTGAAATCAAGGATTGTAACAGGACGTGTAAAAGGCTCAACTACCTAAACTTCTCCAGTTACTTATAAAAATCAAAAAAAAATCCCTTATTTTAAATAAAAAAAAAAAAAAATTCCAAAATGTCTACCGACGCCAACCAACTTCAAGAATCGTTAGAAAAATTATCTATCGATACTCCAGCTTCAACTGAAGCTACTCCAGCTACCAGTGAAGCTACCGAATCAACTACTACTGAAGCTACTGCTGCCTCAGGTGAAGATCAAACTGATTCAAGTCAAGTGTCCGATACTTCGGCCTCTTTATATGTTGGTGAATTAAACCCATCTGTTAATGAAGCTTTATTATTCGAAGTTTTCTCCCCAATTGGTCAAGTATCCTCTATTAGAGTTTGTCGTGATGCAGTTACCAAGAAATCTTTAGGATATGCTTACGTTAACTTCCATAAATTGGATGATGGTGAAAAAGCTATTGAAGAATTAAACTATTCTCTTATTGAAGGTCGTCCATGTCGTATCATGTGGTCTCAAAGAGATCCATCTTTAAGAAGAAATGGTGACGGTAACATTTTCATTAAAAACTTGCACCCAGCCATTGATAACAAAGCTTTACATGACACTTTCTCTGCTTTTGGTAGAATTTTATCTTGTAAAGTTGCTACTGATGACATGGGTCAATCAAAATGTTTCGGTTTCGTTCATTACGAAACTGCTGAAGCTGCCGAAGCTGCTATTGAAAATGTTAACGGTATGTTATTAAATGATCGTGAAGTTTACGTTGGTAAACACGTTTCTAAGAAAGATCGTGAATCTAAGTTCGAAGAAATGAAGGCTAACTTCACTAATGTTTACGTTAAAAACATCGATCTTAACTTCTCCGATGAGGAATTTTCTAACTTATTTACTCCTTATGGTCAAGTTACCTCAGTATATTTAGAAAAAGATGCTGAAGGTAAATCTAAAGGATTCGGTTTCGTTAACTTCGCTAATCACGAAGATGCCGTTAAAGCTGTTGATGAATTAAATGATAAAGAAATCAACGGTCAAAAAATTTATGTCGGTAGAGCTCAAAAGAAGAGAGAAAGATTAGAAGAATTAAAGAAACAATACGAATCTACCAGATTAGAAAAATTAGCTAAATATCAAGGTGTTAACTTGTTCGTTAAAAACTTGGATGACACTATTGACTCTGAAAAATTAGAAGAAGAATTCAAACCATTTGGATCTATCACTTCTGCCAGAGTTATGGTTGATGACACTGGTAAGTCTAAAGGTTTCGGTTTTGTCTGTTTCTCTGCTCCAGAAGAAGCTACTAAGGCTATCACTGAAATGAACCAACGTATGCTTTTAGGTAAACCATTATATGTTGCTTTAGCTCAACGTAAGGACGTCAGACGTTCTCAAATTGAGCAACAAATTCAAGCCCGTAACCAAATGAGAATGCAAAATGCTGCTGCTGCCGGAGGTATTCCAGGTCAATTTATGCCACCAATGTTTTACGGTCAACAACCAGGATTCTTCCCACCAAACGGTAGAGGTAATGGTCCATTCCCACCAAACCCACAAATGATGATGCCAAGAGGTCAAATTCCTCCTCCACAAGGTCAATGGCCAAGACCAGGTCCTAACGGTCAACCAGTTCCAGTTTACGGAGTTCCTCCAGTTTATGGAGGAGACTTCAACGGTCGTCAACAAAGAGGATTCTTCCCTAATGCTAGAAACCAAGTTAAAGGTCGTCAAACCAGAGATTTAGCTGCTATTATCAGCAGTGTTCCACCAGATCAACAAAAGAGAATCTTGGGTGAAGAATTATATCCAAAGATTGTCTCCACTGGTAAGGCTCAAGAACCTGAAGCTGCTGGTAAAATCACTGGTATGATGTTAGATTTGGACAACCAAGAAATCTTGGCTTTATTGGAAGATGAAGAATTGTTCAAGAACCACTTTGAAGATGCTTTAACTGCTTTCGAAGAGTATAAGAAATCTGCTGAAGCTGAACAAGCTGCTTAAGCGAATTTGTGAAGATGGAATCATAACTGTAATAATTGGATATGAAAGAAGAATTACGTTCTACGATAATTTATTTACTAAAGCTAGAATAAGTGAAAGAAAACAACTAACATCAAGTCTTAATGTATCATTAGATCCAACTAATGTTGATTCTTCATTGACTTCAACATTGGTTGTTTGGTAAATGGGTTAATGGTTATATATACATACAAAAACGTAAAAAAAATTGAAATTTGTTTGAAAATAGTTACTTTGTAGAATGATTATCAGCCCACTCTTTATATTGAACGATGTTATTAAGAAAACAAAGCATTCAATATAATCTCCTAGAATTTTGTACATTAGAGAATGATCTTTTAGTTTTTCACATCAAGCGAGTAATTCTACAATAAATAGGAAATAGACTGTGACCAGTACCATTTCAAGCGAATTGTAACTTTTCGAATATGAAAAAGTAAGTATTGCACATTCACCAATGTTGCAAGGGACATTCATTGTATCTTTAATTGGAGTTCTTTTACCAGCAATGATTGTAGAGTGTAGATTTATAAAAAATATGGATTTACCTTGCAGCAATGCTACATATGCCAAACTACAGGCACACAGTAAATAATATCTAGATACTAAATGACTACACCTTTCAATAGGCCCAAGTTACCCCTTATCGCTACAATAGTCACTAATGCCGTAATTTACCAGATTATTCCATCGGATGAATGCCATAATTGCATCCACCTGGTGATTCTTCTAGAAACGTATGCATCACGTGCGTGATTCATGATTGCTAGTATAAGACAAGCCCTTATATATGAGCAACGAATATCACCATTTTCCTCAACGACATGCCAGCACAATTGGACGAATTGTTTGCTTATCCGTCGGATAAGCCGGTTGTTTCACCTCGTGATTTCAAGAACAACACAAAGCTCAAGTTGTCTGGGAGAATTTTGAATGTCCTTCCTCTGCTTCCAACTCAAATTTGCAAGACAATAGATCCTAATACTGGTGTCGATTATTGGGATGTCGAACCGGTTAGGGGAAATTCAGCCTTGTACTCGTCGTTTTACTTCTTAGAGCAACAGACTGAATGGGATACTCATTTAATTGGATGGACGGGTGAGTTGGTCAATAAGCTAAATATGAGCGTTAGCATTACTAGCGATGATATTCAAGACGACCCACTTTATCTTGATGAAGAAGATAAGCAGGTCTTAGAAAAAAAGATTAGAAAAGCAAATAAAACCGACAATATTCATCCGGTTTGGTTGTTACGAAGAGACCAAAATCGGTGGAGAAAATATGCTGAACATGTTTTGTGGCCTGTTTTTCATTATATTCAAGGTCAACCTTCTGATGGTAAAGAAGAAGCTAATGCTTGGCATGATTATGTTAAATTCAATGAAGTTTACTTGAATAAGATCAAAAGTATCTACAAACCTGGTGACATCATATGGATACATGATTATTATTTATTATTGCTTCCACAATTATTACGTATGGAATTTCCTGATGCTTATATTGGTTTATTTGTACATGCTCCTTTCCCATCTTCAGAGTATTTTAGATGTCTATCTAAGAGATCACAGCTCTTAGATGGTATGTTGGGAGCTGATAAGATCGCTTTCCAATCTGAATCATTCCAGAGACATTTCTTAAGTTGCTGCTCTCGTGTTTTAGGGTTCGAAGTCACTTCTGATAAAGTATTAGCTTATGGATCAGTCATTTCCGTTGAAACTTTACCAATTGGTATTGACACTCAAAAGATTGAACATGATGCTTTTGATAAAGAACTGGAAATAGAAGAAAAAGTTAAAGCTTTAAAGACAATTTATAAAGATAAAAAAATAATTGTTGGAAGAGATCGATTGGATACTGTACGAGGAGTAGTCCAGAAATTAGAAGCATTTGAAATGTTTCTACAGATGTACCCAGAATGGAGAGATAAGGTAATTCTTATCCAAGTTTCTAGTCCGGGATTCTCTCATAGTGCCAAGATTGAAAGCAAAGTGACTGAATTAGTCAATCATATCAATAGTGAGTATGGAAACTTGAATTTCACCCCAGTATTACATTATCAAATGAGAATAAATAAGGATGAATATTTGGCTCTTTTAAGAGTTGCGGATATTGCATTGATAACTTCGATTAGGGATGGTATGAATACCACTTCGTTAGAGTTTGTCGTATGCCAAAAGAACAATTATTCTCCATTGATTCTTTCTGAATTTACAGGGACTGCTTCAGTTTTAGATAAGGCTATTTTGGTGAATCCATGGGATTCTGTAGGAATAGCCAAGACTATCAATGATTGTTTTAATATGTCTTCTGATGAAAAGAGAGCATTGGAAACTACACTTTACAAGAAAGTAACTCTGAACACAGTTCAAAGCTGGAGTTCTTCCTTTTTAACACATCTTATTAGTCATGTTGACACATCTCATCAATCCCACTATACCCCTGCTTTGAATAGACCATTACTATTGGACAATTACAAAAACTCACACAGGAGATTATTTTTGTTCGATTATGATGGCACTTTGACACCCATTGTGAAAGATCCTGCAGCAGCAATTCCTTCATCACGTTTAAATAAGATTTTGGATGTATTGGCATCAGATCCTAAAAATCAAATTTGGGTCATTTCTGGAAGAGACCTGGCGTTCTTGGACAAATGGTTAGGTGATAAGAATATTGGGTTATCAGCTGAACATGGGTGCTTCATGAAAGATATCGGAGAAAAGGAATGGGTCAATTTGGCTGCCTCATTTGATATGTCATGGCAACTTGAGGTTGATAATGTATTTAAGGCTTACACTGAAAAGACTCCTGGGTCAAATATAGAAAGGAAGAAGGTTGCCTTAACTTGGCATTATCGTCGTGCAGATCCAGAGTTAGGTAGGTATCAGGCTGAAAAATGTATTGAAGAATTAAAAGAAACAGTAGCTAAAAATTACGATGTTGAAATAATGGCAGGAAAGGCAAATATTGAGGTCAGACCTCGATTTGTCAATAAAGGAGAAATTGTTAAAAGATTGGTTCTTAATCCTCATGGTGCCAAGCAAGACCCCCATTCAGTAGTCAAGACTCATGACGATGTTCCAGTAGAACAACTACCTGATTTCATGGTTTGTCTTGGTGATGACTTAACGGACGAGGATATGTTTAGATCATTGAAAGAGATAGAGGCCGAATGGAAATTAAAAGAATTACCAACCAACAAATATGGTTCTTATGGAGTATATCCAATTGCGGTAGGACCAGCTTCGAAACAGACAGTGGCAACTGCTCACTTAAATGAGCCAGCCCAAGTCTTAGAGACATTAGGACTTTTGGCAGGTCAAGTATCTTTGTTTGAAAGTGCAGGTTCGGTTGACTTGGATGACCGGGGTCATGTTGCCAATAGTGAATCATCACAGAGGTCTAAATCAGCTATCAGGGCAGCTACAATTAAGAGGGAAGCTTCCCTTAACAAGCAGAATAATTGATTGAGAGACGTAATACCATACAATACCGAGATTATATTTACGTAGAAAGAATTTTTGCATTAGAATAAGTATTTTATGTATTTTGTTGTTGTAGATATGGCTTGTTGAACTCAATGCAGGAATACCGAATCCCAATACTTTTTAGGTTGGGTTTTGGGTGCGGTTTCATCAAAGTCAAAGTAGTTGAAAATGTTGAGTTGGGGATTTAGAGCTTCGATTAAGCTTCATAAAGCTCCTGAATCCGAGTCCAAAGAGCTTAAATTGATCAATGGCGGCAATACGTCGTTTTCGGGATTAATTAAAGACAAACTTCCAATTCTTGATGAGAGTAAGAAATTATGGCTTAATCCATTACTTTTCAATGGAGCATTGCAAACATTATATTATTCAAGTCATGATAGTTCTAATAAATTTCTAGTTTATTACGGAAGAGAAATATTTCACTATCAAGATGAAGGTATTTGTTCGTTAGACTGGGTTATTCCTAGACCTGAATCTGACAGTGAGTTCAAAGAGTTGTATAAAAAGACACTTCCTGTGGAATCGCCAAGATTACATCCTAGAACGAGATTTTTCACCGAAGAAGAACTCAAACAGAAGCAGGCAGTGGATCAAAGTAATACCAAGCCAATATGTGTCATTCTCCATGGACTTTGTGGTGGATCTCATGAACCATTATTGAGAAATTTGGCAGAATTGATTACCCAGGAGAACCGGTGGGATGCAGTGGTAATTAATTGTCGTGGATGTTGTAGAACCAAGATTACTACGGGGAAACTCTTTAATTTATTCTCTACAGATGATATCAAAGAAGTTTTGATCGATTTGAATAGACGTTACCCAAACAGACCCATTTATGCTGCTGGATTTTCATTTGGAGCTGCCATGCTTGCCAACTTTCTAGGAAGTGATAAGCCCGAGGACCAAGATGCCATTGAGTTGGTGAAAGCTGCTTGTTTGGTGGGGTGTCCTTGGGACTTGTTTGACAGTGCTTATCATATTCAACAATCGTACATTGGATCATACTTACTTAACCCTGCGTTGACTACGTTTCTCAATAAGATCGTGAAGAACAATTACAAAGAACTTCACAAGCACAACCCTGATTTGGTTAACGAGGAGTCTGTGGCCAAGAGTAAGAAAATTTCTAAGACTTACGAGTTTGATAACTTGTTCACTTGCAAGACCGCTGGTTATACTAATGCATTTGACTACTACCGTGATGGATCACCAGTGAGAAAGATCAGAAACATGAAGACTCCAATTCTAGCTCTTAATTCCATTGATGATCCTGCGGTTACTTGTAGACTTCCATGGCTTGAAGTTTCTCAAAACCCCAATATTTGCTTGGTTGAAACCGATTTAGGAGGCCATTTGGGTTGGGTCAAATGGACTGGAGAATTTTGGGGTGCTCACGTAGCTCATGATTTTTTCAAGGCTTTTGAAGATAACGTGGTTTAATCCCCACCCTTATAGATTTTTTTATACAGTTATATGAATGCATATGAACATTAAATCACTCCCATAGTTTCATTTATATCATCAACATCAGCTTGATTAAACCGTATGAATGTTCTAGCGGCCATTTTCCCGGTTGGATCCTAAAATCGCCGGGAGCAGCCGCAAACAAATTGGGCTGCATAGCCGTACCCGGTTTTATTTTTCCGACAGGGTTTTTATGTTGCTGTAATTTTTTAAGTAGCACCAGGTACCATCAATTTTTTTTTAAGCAACACCTACTTCATCAAAAGAACAGGATTTGATGACGACATTTGCATTGGGAAATCATGTTTAAACATCACAAAGACTTAGCGTTCTTTGATCTCAAGTTAAGAACTCCTCACAAAGATGTAATTTTAATCAAGGGTAACGAGTCAGAATGCGATAATATCCCCTTCGAAGGGTCAATTAAATTATCAACTAAGGAGGATTTACACGTTAGAAAAATTAAACTTAAACTCATTGGAGACTATCATGTTGAATTCTTCGAAAGAGATCTGAATCGTCAGATTGTGGATCAGATTTATGATCATTTATGTACGTTGAAGGTTGAATGGAAAAATCTTCTTACTCACCCTGATGGGAATATCACATACGGTAATTACGGGGAAAACTTCATTAACTTTCATAAATTAAAGAAACCCACGTCAAGAAATTCTCCTGCTGTCTCTCCTGATCATTCATCGGTTAATTTGGCCCTGTTGAATGAAGAAGTAACTGCTGCTTCTGGCTCCTCGTCACCGCAAAGACCGTTATACGCCAGAACCAAATCACAACCTATATTGGGGAAATACAGTACCAGTCACCATACTCCATCTTTAATCAAGTTGCCTAAATCTGGAATTGACGGCACTCCGTTCAAAGACCAATCGTATTCGAGTAACCACTCGTATTTATTACCAAAGGGAAACTACAACATTCCTTTCAAAGTCTATTTACCTGCAAATGTGTGTGAGACAGTGGAAGGGCTCAATACTGCTAAGATGCTATATCGTCTTGAATGCTCCATTGAACGAGGTAGATTTGAAAAAGCATTCACCAAGGCAAAACATATTCGTATCGTTCGAACCCTTCATCCGCAGAATCTTAATTTACTCGAAAGTATTGATATCAACAATACATGGCCTGGTAAAGTTCAGTATAATGTTTGTCTCCCCAGAAAAGGTGTGGCTATAGGATCATCTGTACCTATCAAAATATTGGTTGTTCCAATTGCTAAAGGACTTAAATTAAAAGGAATTAATGGAGTCGTGGTACAACATTATCATGTCAGCCATTCTGATGGCAGATCACCCGAATTTGAAGAGCTATTTGGTAAACAGTCTCTCCCAATTCATGATCTTGATCATATGGGTGAAGATCAGTGGGTGGTGAAAACCCATTTCAAGATGCCCGAAAATTTGAAGCAAATCACTCAAACCTGTGATTTGAAAAGTAATATGATTCAGGTGAGACACAGATTGAGAATCTCAATTCAATTAAAGAATAAAGAAGGCCATGTTAGTGAGTTAAGAGCAAATTTACCCATATATGTCTACATCAGTGCTAATACAGGAGTGGCAGTGGGCAGACATTATGATGTTGATGCACATCATGATACTTTGATACCTAGTGACAAAGAAGAACCATTGTTTAAAAGAGTGTCGGGACTCACTTCAGCTTTACAGAGTCCTAATCAATCGTCAGTGGATTTGACTGCTCACAATGAAGAAGAAGAAGAGCAAGATGATGCTGAACTCGATCGTGAAGATTCCGCCCCCCCTCTTTATCAACAACATATTTACGACAAGATTTATGATTCTACATTACCACAATCGCCATTGGAACAATTAAGAAGTGGACCATCGTCTCCTTTACAATCGGCACCAGGATCGTTGGCTAATGTCACTAGTTATTTTGATATTCCAACTAGTATCGATCGCTTCTTGGAAGCCAAAACTCCTTCCAGTTTAGATATCAAATCCTTATCAAAAGTACCATCTTATGAGCAAGCAGTTGACGATGAAGATGACTTGGTGGATGAACCAGCGCCGGTATACCAAGACGGTAGTATATCATCTACAGTATCTTCATTATCAATTCCGAATAACTCAAGTCCATCACTTAAGAGCTACGGGTCAAGTTTTGAGCTCAAACCCAGTCTGCATCATAAGATTCACGGGGTACCTAAGATATTAAAAAGACAAAAATAGACCATTTGTTAAAAGTTAGATAGATATAGTTTACGTCAAAATAGTATTTTATTAATGTGATACCAGTTATTATACTGCGAAATTATGTGCGTGGGATGTGAAAAAAAAACACGTTTGTCACAACCAAAGTTTGTTCGCTTCTTTTTCAATAGTTGATTTAAAACCATGTCCAGTCAAATATCGACATCTCCTCAAAGGCCTGCGGCATTGGTGAATGTTGCCAATTACCTTCGAGACAATAAACAACTTAAGCAAAGAACTGGGCTCCTCAGAAATACCGATGATGTTGAATTCTTTAGATTCAAAAGATTACAGAGAGCATTACTTAGTGACGACTATAAGTCTAAGCAGAAAAATCCAAAGAATGAATTAATTCCGATCAATTCCAAAGACGAAGCCAACAAGATCTTTATAGGCTTGATTCAAAATCAATTTATTATTCCTGTCGAAAAACTTCACTACCATCAAATTAAAGAAACCAAAGGCTGGAAACCAAACAAGACTAAACCAACTTTGAGACCTATTCAAAAAGCCAGCTTAGATCCTGATAATTATTATGTGTGGACATATGTTAAACCTAATCCTTACATTGTGTTGTATGGAATACTCTTGATAGCAGGGATATTTGCCGTGATTTTATTCCCATTATGGCCAACCTTCATGAAAATTGGTGTTTGGTACTTATCAGTTGGTATGCTTGGGTTATTAGGATTGTTTTTCCTCATGGCTATTTTTAGATTGATTCTTTACGTTGTGACTTTAATCATATTACCTAGAGCATTCTGGTTGTATCCTAATTTATTTGCCGATTGCTCAGTCATCGAAAGTTTCTATCCACTTTACGAATGGGAAGAACCTGCTTCTTCCAGTAAGGATAAGAAAAAGAAGAAGAACAAGAAGAAGTCGGGATCTTCCACCCCAGCTGATCCAATTCCTGAAACTTCCAGCACCAAGTCTTCAGCAGTTCCAGCCAATTCCACTACCAAACGTAAAGTGGTGTTGGAAGAGGTTGACGAGTAATCGTACTTCTAACCTGACTAATTAACGTGATCGTCTGATCGTCTGATCATCTGATCTTGCACTATATAATCCTAGTTGATAGAAAGTTTATGTAATTCAATCTTTTTCAGTCACCTTCACCATTGCCGTTTGCGGGTTTTGCAGCCATGCGTGGAGTCCCGGTGCAGTTTTATAGTCGCATTTAGTCACCTCTTTTTGCTAAGGAGGAACTTGATTAAACATGACGGTTATCAACAATCTTTCGTTCAATCAGGACTACTCTTGTATATCGGTATCAACCGATGCGTACCATAAGATCTTTAATTGTGATCCATTTGGAGAATTCTACTCATCTCAAGCACAAGTACTGAAGAAATCCATCTCTAATGTCACGGAGTCGATAGAAGGAGAACCAACTCCAACAGCTGAGTTAAAGATGCTTTTTTCAACTTCTTTGACAATAATAGTACCCAAGTCCTCAAGTAAGTTGGGCAATCGGCTTCTTAAAATATATAATTTAAAGCAACGGTTGAAAATATGTGAATTGACGTTCCCATCCAATATCGTGCATATCAAATTAAACCGGAAACGATTAGTGGTATTTCTTGAAATTGGCCAAATCTACATTTACGACTTGAGTTGTGTTCGGTTGATCAAAGTACTTGAGATCAACTCCTACTTGAACGAAGGCAACCATCACGAAGAATACTTCATTGGCGATTTGTGTGCTGATGATAGCTCGTGGCTAGTATTACCGTTAGCGTTGGTGAACGAACAAACAGACTTATTCAATTCTCAGGTTCTGAATGATCAGCCATGTGATTCAGCAGTGGTGAACTCGCTAAGTCAATATGTTGAATTCACGCAAAAGAATAATAATTCTCTGCTTACGAAGAAGGATAGCATCACATTGGATGATTTAAAGAAGGATTCTAAAGGATGGATTCTCATCTACGACACAATTGCATTAAAACCTCAACTTATCTACAAAGCTCACGATAGCTCCATTTCCAAAATCACTATTTCCAGCGATAAGTCTAAAATCGCTACTGCATCAACTAAAGGAACCATAATCAGGGTATGTCATATCGCCAGCACCGAGGAAAAATTGAAGATAACTCAAATGACTAATCTAAGACGAGGCCACAACTTGGCTCGAATCAACGCTATCAGTTTCAACCTTGAAAACACAATACTAGGGTGCGGATCTGAAAGTAATACCATTCATTTTTTCCGATTGAATTCTTCAGGTGCTGTAGATGAGATCAGTTATCATCACAGCCTGACATCTGACCATGAATCGTCCAATAACGAAGACACAGAATCGTCAGAAGACTTGAACGAAAATCTTGCTAACTTGCTAATATCCAAAAAATCAAGCAACGATACTACTCCGGTGGCTACAGATGAAAGCTCAGGATCCAATCATGGATACTTCTCAATATCTACATTAAAGAAAACATCCAAATTAATCAATAACTCATATACCAAGTCAATCATCAAGAAGCTTCCTTATAAGGACTATTTCGATAATCTCATATGGGAGCCTCCAAAGAGATCGTTTGCATACATCAAACTTCCTGAATATATTCCTCCTTCTGAAGGTCTCAGGCACAAGGTCGAAATCGGCTTCACCAACAACAACACGGTGTTGATTGCCTCCTACCAAAGTGGGACCTTCTATAACTACCAAGTTCCTCATCGACAAGAATCGGAACGGGAAGAATGCTACTTAGTCAACCAAAACCTGTTGATTTGATCAAGCAACCAACGGTCCAATTGATGTTTTGATTCATTCTAACTACTCTTTGAGTAATTCTTGGTCACAACGTTTGTACTACGTCATTATAGTTCCCCAATAATTATCAGCTTGGCCTTTAAAGCTTTCACTAATTACCTGTTAGTTTATTTGCAACTAGTAGTGTACGCACCCTTACACCAACTCCTCCATTTAGGCGGCGCACTCAGTCGTACTGTGAAAAATTTATACCCCATAAGCATCCGTGGAAATCTCGAACCCCACCTTGCCCCGTATATAAACTCAGGAGGTCGCAGCCCCTTTAACTAATTTCACTATGCTTAGACGTCAAAGTCTTGTATTTAAAAAATCAATTAGAATGTCTTCTTCTAGTAGTTCATTTAGTTCAATCCATTCTACTCCTGTCACCAATACTGTTGGATACGCTGAGGATGATGTATTATTTTCCAACGCCAATATGGCCCGGGTGATTAGTCTTAATAGACCTAAGAAATTAAATTCATTGAACACTTCAATGGTGTCCAAGATCACACCTAGATTGATAGAATATGCCAAATCCAATGTTAATAACTTGATTATTCTCAATTCCAATTCTCCTAAAGGTCTTTGCGCTGGAGGTGATGTTGCTGAATGTGCCAGTCAAATTAAACAAGGAAATCCTGACTACGCTAGTGATTTTTTCCAAAGAGAATACAATTTAAACTACTTGATCTCGACGTATCCTAAACCTTACGTATCCATAATGGATGGTATCACCATGGGTGGAGGTGTAGGATTATCCGTTCATGCCCCTTTCAGAATCACTACTGAACGTACCAAATTGGCCATGCCAGAAATGGATATTGGATTCTTTCCCGATGTCGGCACCACCTTCTTCTTACCAAGACTTGATGATAAAATTGGTTATTATTATGCTTTAACTGGTGAAATTTTATCTGGTTTAGATGCTTATTTTGCTGGATTTGCTACTCATTATGTTCCTTCCGACAGAATCCCGGCCTTGGTTAATAGATTATCCAATTTACAGCCTCCTTCAATTAATGACCAAGCTCCTTCCGATAATCACTCGACTATTTTGAAATCAAACACCGAATACTTCGCTCAAGTCAATCATGCCATTGAAGAATTTGCCGAGACTAAAATTCCTTCCGACTACAAACCTAAACTTTCATTGGATGACTATAAACTTATAAATGAAGCCTTCAGTGCTCAGTCAATCGATGAAGCTCTCACCATTTTCAAACACAACTCTTCTGATTTTGCTCAGAAAACTTACCAGAGATTAAGTGCTAAATCTCCAACTTCGTTGAGAGTTGCTTTCCAGTTGTTGAATAAAGGTGCTGAAAATGACATTCGTAGTCAGTTTGAACTCGAATTAATAACTGCTACTAATATTATGAATAACAAACTTGAAGTCAATGACTTCGTCAAGGGTGTCGGTCATAAATTAATTGATAAAATTAAAGAACCATTTTTCCCTGAATGGACTTCATTAGAAAATTTCCCTGAACAGAGCATTAACCGCCTTTTAGAAAAATCAATTTCAACTACTAAATTGCCTACACCTTTGATCGAGAAGTTTTTTGGAATTACCTACAAGCACTACCCTTTCCATATGGGTTTACCTAACAATAGCGTAGTACGTGACTATATTACAGGTAACGATGGTTCAGGAAGATCATACTTACCAACCCCATCTGAAGTTGTCAAACATTTCAAAGTCAAGGCCAACGATAAAATGGGAGTCGAATGGAAAGTTAAAAAAATTTTGGAACTTCATGGTGAAGCCTCTCAATACGATAACAAGTATGTTTCATGGAAATAATGTACATAGATAATTAACAGATTTACTTAAGCATTTTGGTGGTTTTATTTTTATATTTTTTAATCCTTGTCTACATTGTGTTAACAATTAGTAGACGTATAACTATTTGAATTTTTCTAAAATTAAGTCCTCTCCTAATTCTTCGTAATCAGCTTTAGTTACAAACCAGTTATCTAAAGCGATATTGACACCGTTTTCTTCTTCACCATTATCATCATTGAGCATACTGGCCAAGTTTGAAGCACCCAACCAACTTCCGAATTGTTTGTCCCATGCATTATTGATATCACCATGACCATAATTCCTCAATGGTGAATGGTAAAGCTTATAAGATTGAACCACAGGATAATTACCAAAGTAGGTATGTATTTGTCTTCTAAGATCTTCAACAATTCTATCAGAAAGACCAGTAGCCAAGGATCCACCACCCGTAATAACAATGTGGGAACAAAGTTCCTTTAAGTTATCATTGAATTTAGCATAAGCAGAGTTAAGAGATTGAGGAGCAGCAGCGTGATCACCAGAGTTAGAAGAAGTAATACTACTTTCTAAATGTTTCAAAGACAAAAGTGCCAATGATGACAACCCATGAGTTTGAGGTTTTTCCATGGTGAGATCAGGAATAGCTAAATTTGGAAGTTGGTGATTTTGGGGTTCGAACATTGGTTCTAATAATCTGTATCTTTCATCTGGATTAACGGTCAAATGGGAATTAGGACTGTATTGATAGATGGCGGGTTGTTCATGATCAACCACTTCTCCATTAACGGTAGCTCTATATTGTTGTTGTTGCATTCTAATTTGTGATTCGACTTGAGGAGAAGCGTTTTTAATTGCTAACATGGATTGTTTGAATTCATGAAGCGTATGATGACTTAACCAGTAATTCTTAAACGATTCAGAAGCAGATTTTTGGAATTTAGCAGGTAATAATTGATCAATGAAACTATCCCCAAGTTTGTTTTGGAAGGAGTTAAGTACGTGTAAGTTCACAAAGTCCCCAGCGAATTTATTATGGAAACATGATTTTGTTTGAATAATCCCATCTAAAATTGGTGTGATACTTGTTGTTGAAGAACCAATATCTATCACCAAACCATTAGAACTATTCATGTGATACAATTGCGCCAATGGAGTCTTGACAAGAGCGAAGATAGGAACCTCCAATGTTTCGAAAACCATTTGTGTGGTGGTCAATTTATTTTTATTGGTGTTCCAGGTTGGTTCTGTTAATACAAGAGGGTAGTCTTTAGAATTCACCGAGTTATGGTTGTCAATATTTTCATACACATAGTTCCAATTGTCGAGTATATGATCGTAATTGTATATTATCCCATTATCCAAAAGGGTCATGACTTCATTTTCTGGGTGGTTAGCAATATTATCATCTCCAATTACAGCTTTAGGTTTCTCATCATTAGGGTTGATTGAGTAGTTACTCGAAAACACTAACGATGGAAGGTCATCCAGAGCAAAACCTGCCTTGGTACTGAATGACCCGTTGTCAATAACAACCGCTGGTGAAGTATTTGTCATGATGATTGAAAAGCCGTATTAGTATGTTGTTTTGTTCGAAAACACTATTTAACGCTTTTTTTGTCAGTGCGTTCTCGAGTCCATGATATCCATGCGGGTAACCCCTGGACGAAATAATGGGTGCAAATAAACGTTTACAAACATAAAACACACATGTATAAATAAGTTATATACAATTACTTGAGCTTGATATTGAGCGATTGTGAAAGCGAATGATGACGTGAAGTATCAGTAAGGCGTTTTTCATGCTTAAGAAGGAACGTCAATTCCTTCTGGAGATATTCATTTTGTAGTTGTAATCGCTTGAGATAAGCCGTCGTTTCGATTATTTTATCAACAAATTTACCATGGTTGTAAGCGGTGGTCGGCCAAAACTTGATAAAGTCGGTTTTGTACCTCTTTTCCATGGATTTTATTTGTTCATCATACTTTTTGATCAAGTCACAAACCAATTGATTATCTTCACTTAAATCGCCATCAGCAAACGATTGTATAGTAGCTTCAGCAGACGTAACGGGCATATCAACATTAAATAAAGGAGGATCAAACACAAGATCACAAAGATGGTTGCGAGACTTTTTCCTTCAAAATTTTATTTTCATTTCTGAGAACTCCTAATTCAACCATCAAGCTCAGCTTGTTACTATAGCTGATCATTTTAAGCAAGTTTTCATTTTCTGATCTCAACACCGCCAACATGTTAAGAATCTTGTGGGCCACTTCCTGTTCGTCATACTGGCCATTCATCATGATCTTGGATTGATCGTTATTACTGACCACAGCCGTAACCAACGATTCGAACCGGCGTTTGGTGTCTTCCAACTCCTTGGTCTTGTCAGCGTAAGCAGCGCTTAAGTCTTGAAAGATTTGAAAATGGTTGGAAGGAATCATTGCATGACGATCAGACCCCGTTTCTTCTTTTTTTGGACGTGTGGCCGACTCCAATTTTTCATTGAGTTCCTTGATGGTTTTGGACTTTGAAATGAGTTCAAGTTTGAGCTTTTCAATGAGCACTTTTTCAGACTCGGTAACCGGCTTTGAAGGAAGGGTTCTTTCTGGATCCGCCATACCAGCTTTTGGGAATGACATTGGTTGAGAAACCGAGTCTCTGCGTTCTGTTGGCGAGCGGTAACTGTAGTAATTGGACGATGCATGTGTTTGTGGGTATTCATAAGCGGTGTTGGAGTATAGCTTATTGTCGTCCATACTAAAAAACGAGTTGTCAGTGAACTGGGAATCGGAGTAGTCTGATCCCATAGATGAAAACTGCTGGACAGGGCGATACAGGTACTTTGTTTGGTCAGCCATAGATGGCAAGGTAATGCTGGATTCCATCGAAGTGGAGTTCCAGATTCGACCTGGAGCAGCATTGGAGTTCAGCCGAGCTACCGGCAGAATAACGTGTGGCTGACCACCAGCACTGGCCGATGGGCTGTCACGATCATAGCTGGTCGACACCACTTGTGGCATTCTTGATGCAACAATGGACGAGTTCAAATGGCTCTAAAACATTAATTAGTACGGGTACCACCAACAAGAATTTGCAGCCATACATACAAGATGAGAATCAGATGGTTGTTCCATGGAATAAATAAATAGTTAAAACTTCTAGTATTTACAGAAGAGAGAAAAAAGATCAATTCGAAACAAGAATCCGTTATTTCAGGGGCGGATGCACTATTTATACCTAATGCCTTTCTGCCGATCCAAGGTGTAGGGTATGGTTTCAGGGGGATGTTTGAAGGTACGGGTGCAGTGTCTAATCAGAACCCAAACGCAGCATTACCGGCAGCACCACCCTGGCCTCCGCCCAAGAGCAGACGAAGCATGGGTCCATTGGGGGAGTTGAGTACTCTTTGAGGAAGGTGAAGGATCCTGTCTTCGAGGTTTTTCGCCACGAGGAAATCCAAAACCACATCGGTGAAATGGTTGCAGTTGTTATCGAATAAATCATACTTGATGGCACTATACTTCATTTCCTCGTGATTTCGGAGCTCATCAAGAAACTCGTCAAGAATGTCCTCGGTGATCCCCGTCTGCCCCAAGTCAAGCACTTCCTTGGGATGGCCGTACTTTGTAGTTCCTGCTGGCGCCAGCTTAATGCCCTGATCAATGTAATATTCCTTGCCGTACACCACAACTGAGGTATGATAGATAGCATCGATTTTCTCTCCCAAGATCATGGGAGAGTACATGGCGGCCATTCCGTGGGACAAATCGTATACGTAGACCTTCACGGGAAAGGCTTCTTCTTCTTCTTGTTGTTGTTGTTGTGGTGGCGACATTTAATGATTTTTTGCAGTTGCAGCGAAAGTCAAGCTATTTATACTCGGGTTCTTTTGCCACTACTGCAACCTGCAGCATGCAGTGCCGGTGAAAAATTTGAGCGGATTGTTAGACATCACAATTATTAAACATAAATAACATTTACTCCTCAACCACAAGGCGTTGAGATAATGAAGGCTGATGTCGGGAATTTCAGAAGCTACCATCCGAGAGATTCAAAAGAATAAAACCATTCTTGATGAAGTGCTTAATGGTAAGTATATTGACCATTCTATAATTTTAGGATTGAATCTTAGCATTCAAACCAAGTTTCAGGCGTGGATATTGAATGATTCAAATCGATACCACGCCACGGCAGAACAATTGAATCAGTCTGCTCCCAACAATCAATTGGCGGCGCACTTCAACACCATTACATTTTTTGAATTGTTGTGGAATCAATTCCATTATCCTATTGTTAAGCTATATCAAAAACAGCATCTTTCCTTGTACGACAACACCGTTAACGAATTTAAACAATGCTCATTAGCCAACGATAGAAGTGGCAAGGCTAATCTGAAGACTTTCAAGGTCAAGCCAGTAGAATCTCGTAAATTAATGGACAGTTTTAACAAGTTTTTGAAGCAAGCATACAAGTTTTATTCTACGCTCTTGTGTCATTTTTGCACAAAGTACCAGAATCCCCTTTTACCAGAACAATTCCTTCTGCATTATAATCTTGTCATCGAGGATTCTGCAATTAAGACATCGTCACCGGACGTTCAAGCAAACTTTGTGTTTTTAGTTCACCGATGCTTATTAACCTTGGGAAATCTATCTCGTCATAATGCTCATACCGAAGTCACTCATGTCAATCCGTGCCTTTCCAACAGTAATTTCTGGAAATACAAGAACCTTTCGCCCAAAAATAAGATTAACATCATGAAACCAGCATACACTCCCGCTATCCATTATTATGAACATTGCATTTCTATTCTTCCTGCATTGAATGAGCCTTATAACCACTTAGGTATGATATACAATTCCATGGGTATGAAAACCGAAGCTATATATTGGTTTTTACGCTCCCAATTCACTCGGATTCCTGACTTCAAGTTGGGAGTCTTGAACTTAGATTCGGTGATGAAAAAGAAGGACACATTCCTACATCTATTGAATGATTTTTATTCTCAACCTACGAAGATCTCTTTAGATCACTATAAAGCTATGTTTGTTTGCTTGATTGGGTACCACTACTCACCAGATAACTACCACCGAGGTCCACTGATTGTGAATGGAATCAAGTATAAACAAGTCCTTGCATCATTTTTGCAAGGATTCGATACGTGCTTCAGCATTAATGATGAGATAGTCTTACAACAATTTTTGATCTTAATTTGTTTTGCAAAACTAATCGAAAAGAACCAATCTAAGGAGGTACAGAATAAATTCTTACTGCTTGCCGTAGCATATGTCGATAAGCTATTAGATCAATTAGCTTCTAAACCTATTGATCGTCGAGCATCGATACTTTTGAGAGTCGTTTTGGCATGGATAAATGAAAATAAATCTATTTTGCAACTTTTTGAGGGTAGAGTTGGTTTCAATAAAACTCTTTTCAAGATCGTTCGTAAGCTTATCAAAGAATCAGGAGTATCTTTACAAGAGTTGGACTTTACTAATTTAAATTATCTTCCAGCTAGGTCGTACTACTTTGAAGAAGATGTATTATTAAAAGACTTCCTGCTTATAAAATACCAATTCAAGGATTTCAACGACAATCATTTATTCGAGTCAGAAAATTCCAATCTTCTCGTTGGTGATTATAGTTCATACATGGATGAAGAGTCCCATATTCCTACGTTCCTTGATAATACAGTGGTATCTAAAATACAAGGATCCGAGAACATTAACGCTTTGATTTCACAAGAGGTTGAAAACTACGAGATGAGCTTAAGGAAACAAGCAATAATTATCCAAGGGTTGAGGCTTATACAACGTAAGGGACGTAAAGTAGTTCCAGACGTGGACAATAACGATATCGAATTAAAGCTTCCAACTCCCAATATTGAAGTTGCAGATTCTCAATCTCGCAAACAAAAGAAACCTAAGAAGAAGAAGAAGCCAGAAATTAAACAGAGAACTCCAGAGCCCAAGATTAAACACACAAGTGTGTCACCTGATCCTGCTACCGTTCCAGTCGAAGCGGATCTCAATGATCTTGAGAGTTTCATCCGTGAACATACCAGTAAATTGTACTCCGTGCAATCAGATCAATCATCTGAGTTTTTGGACGCCCATTCCATGGAGGTTGATACACCCAGTCCGGCCCCAATATCCGATTTATCTTCTGACAAATTGTCTCCTGTAAATACCGAGTCTCCCCAGGCTACAAGAAACATTTGGTCCAATCAAGCCAGACAAACAAGGTTTAATCCTTTCCAAGGCTATGCTAA
This sequence comes from Metahyphopichia silvanorum, assembly GCA_030574095.1. Lineage (NCBI taxonomy): Eukaryota > Fungi > Ascomycota > Pichiomycetes > Serinales > Debaryomycetaceae > Metahyphopichia > Metahyphopichia silvanorum. The sequence continues at coordinate 194,845 of JAJMEK010000002.1, read as the reverse complement.
TATCTACGGTTCACAATAGGTTGTATCGCTATAACCAACTTATAGATGACAAGCTGGGCCCGGAACTTAGAAATTTACAGCTGAAAATACGAACTTATTTCAGTGAAAAGCTAGATGCATTGTATTTGTCGTTTCGTTTAACGTTTTTGCATATAACCTGAAAGTGCTGCTTATACGACCGAATTCGGTACAGGAACTCCCATTTGTTTCTTCTGGAACAAAGCATGGGAAGCACCACGAGTATTTGGAACACATATATACTTCTTGGTAACCTTAATACAATTATATACTTGTCATTACTCAGAATGTACTTATACACTGTTCTTGTGGTTGTACGATAATTTGTAATTTCTAATCGTAGCATCGCCTGGAATCGAAGCACCTTCCTATTTAGTATTTATATAGGCCCATTTCGCAGGCTTGAAAAATCGAATCATCGATTGAACGTGGTCTTACAAGTGAAAAATTCACCTGCTTGTGTACACTTGCTTCAATTAGTACTGATATTTCATCATGGGTGGCGACATTACTCATCGAGTGTCTAACGAGACGTTTACTTTTAATACTCCAGCTGCTGATTCTCCTATTGAGGTTCTCAATGAATTTTATTGGACAAAAGATCTTGAACCTCATGTTAATCGAAGGAAGATGATATTGGCCAAACACCCAGAAGTTACCAAATTAACAGGACACGAACCAAAGACCAAATGGTTTGTAATTGGAGTTGTTATACTCCAGTTTGCCGTGGCTTATCATTTAAAAGATACTTATCCTTTGTCATTTAAGTTCATCGCGTTGGCATACGTGATTGGAGCTACTGCTAATCAAGCTATATTCTTAGCTATCCATGAGTTATCGCATAACTTGCTCTTTCGGAAACCATTATACAATAAACTCTTTGCTATTTTTACCAATCTTCCTATTGGAGTACCTTATTCTGCTTCTTTCCAACCATATCATCAGCTTCATCATAAATTTATGGGTGATGAAAACTTGGATACAGATTTACCTACCAAATTCGAAGGACTCTTCCTTTCCAATGTTTTGGGAAAGGTGTTTTTTGCAACATTTCAAATATTTTTTTACGCTTTGAGACCCATGTTTATCACACAAATCAAATTCACTTATATCCACTTATTGAACATTATATTTCAAATTTCAGTGGACATAATACTCGTGAAAAATTGGGGATGGTATTCATTTTTCTATTTCTTGATGTCTTCATTCCTCGCAGGGTCTTTACACCCTTGTGCTGGACATTTTATTGCTGAACATTACGTTTTGAACGACAACAACAAACCTAGACTCGAAGTTGAAGATAAAACTTCTGGCAACATTTCTCCTCGTCTTTTACCACCAGAAACGTATTCATACTATGGCTCCTTGAACTTGGTGACTTGGAACGTAGGATATCACAATGAGCATCATGATTTCCCTTACATTGCATGGACAAAACTTCCAGAATTAAGAAGAATAGCTAAGGAATTCTACGATCCATTACCCCAAGTAGAATCTTGGTGTGGTGTCATATGGTGGTTTTGCTTCAATGATATCAATTCTTTATGGAATAGAGTCAAAAGAACAGGGAAGGAAAAGCATGGTCACAAAGTTAAGAACCTTGATCAAAACCAATCATGATTTATATGTGCCCCATATTTTTTTTATTGTTAGAAACTTTATAACTTCCCTGTAAATTTACAAAAATGTATGATAATTACTGTTTCATCTATGTACACAACTATAAATCTTTGAGTAAACGAGTTATTTGATCTAAGCCATCAACATCATGTTCGCTCAACATTCTCTTTACAGTAGGAACTAAGTCTTTCTCTTCGATAAGCTCTCCTTCGCTGCTTTCGTCTCCTTGACCTAAAACCTTAATTCGGATTTTACCTTCAGCATATTCTTCTTTACCAAGAATAACACCTAATTTTGATCCGGTCTTCTCAGCAGCATCGAATTGTTTACGGATGTTAGCTTTAGATTTGTACAAAAATTCAGCGTTAATACCAGCTTTCCACAATTGATTTGCTACGTTCATTCTTTCTTTCAAATATCCAGTCCAGCCTTCACCACCACCAAATGCCATAACGTAAACTTCTGTTTGAGTGGAACTGAGTTGATCCCAATTCTTGGAAGCTCTTGCTTTGATAATGGAAAAAAGTCTTTCAACTCCAAAGGAAATACCTACACATGGGATAGATTTTCCGTTAGAAAACATGCCGACTAAATTGTCATAACGACCACCAGCAGCAATAGAGCCAACACCAACGTATTCACTGGCATCTTCCACTTCTTTAGTATCCTTGGCAGCCTTGGCCTTTAATTCACTGGCATTTGTTGGAGGAGCAGAAGCAGCAGTAACAGCTTCGTAAATTAAACCAGTATAATAGTCTAAACCTCTAGCCAACGATAAATCAAAAGAGATAAACTTTTCAATACCAAAGGCTTCTACATAATCGGCAAGAATGGCCATTTCTTCAATACCCTTTTGAGCAAAATCGCTTGATTTCAAAATTTCAGAACCTTCTAACAATTTTAAAACTTCACGGATTGAACCATTCCATTTCACAAATTCACCGATTTTGTCAGCAACTTCTTCGGTTTGTCCCTTTTCTTCAACCATTTCTTTTTTAACCGCAGACCATGGCAGTTTATCTAATTTATCAACGGCAGAAGAGATTTTTCTCACATCTTCGTCTTTGACCCCACAAGCTTGGAAAATACCATCCAAAATCTTTCTGTGGTTGAGTTTGACCTTGAAATCATTTATACCTAAGCCGGTTAAACCTTCACAAGTGATTTTCAAGATTTCGGCGTCGGGAACCATAAGATCATAATTACCAGCTATATCAAAATCACATTGGTAAAATTCTCTCATTCTACCTTTAGTCATAGCAGGTTGGTCCCTTCTGTAAACTTTAGCAATGTGATACCTTTTAATACTACTGATACTATTACAGGCAACAAATCTTGCAAAAGGAACAGTCAAGTCATACCTTAAAGAGGTGAGTTCACCACCTTGATCTTCCAAATTATAAATTAACTTCGAATCTTCACCATATTTACCGGTCAAAATTTCACGCAATTCAAATACTGGAGTGTCAATGGTAACACCGCCATGTCTCTTGAACAAGCCACTTAAAGATCCAAAGATAGCTTCTCTGATAATCATATCCTTATCAGCCCAGTCTTTAGTTCCTTTGGGTGTCTTTAATAAGAATTGTTGATCTTGTTTCTTGGATTTTTTGCCTGCTTTTTTGGCACCTGTAGCAGGATTGACAGCTGGAGCTTTGGAAGGTTCAGTAGACATGTTGCGAGTTATTCTTTTAATAAAATTACCCCGAAAACTACGGAACATAAACTTGAAGAAACAGATTTTGTATGCGATGCAATTTTTCAACACTACTTTGGAACCAGAGTCGTGCGCACTTCCAATGACTCAAGTATAACGGTTACAGGATTACATCATAATTCGTATATCAAAGCTATAAATGATTAATCTTCATTGATTCCATTAGGTTTGGAGAACTTGAGCCTCATTACGCCGTCACTAAGAATTCTCTTACCCCAACTACCGGCAGCAGGGTCACCAGTCTCATCTCTACATTGCTTTAAGAATGGTAAAAGAGAAGTACCTCCGGTACCTTTTTCTTCAACCCCGGATTTCTTTGTCTTGGCCAAACCTGAACGGAGAGTAGAGGACGATCCCATTTTAGCCATTGACTTAGCTTGTAATACAATGTATCTGGTAACGATTTGAATGTGCTTATCTCTGAAAGCTTTCAACATGGCCAAACATGCGTCGTAGCTTAAGACAAGTTCAGGATATTCCTGTTGATGAGCCAATACAAATTCTCTGACGGTGGATAATTCTTGTATCTTTTGTAAAAAATCTTGATGTTTTCCCGGCATGTAGGTTTTCATTTCATCCATGAACACATTGTCGGCACCAGAAGACTTGACGGGTGATTTTGACTGGTGAGGAAGAGGGCGTTCTCCAGTAGAATAATGCTTGACATTCAACAAAATATCAAGAAATTGAATCGATGAGGATTGGGCATTGGAACCTCCAGCGTAAGATCTTGGTCTGGTCTCGTTTCCATATAAGACTCCGTTTTTATCCAAGCCAACGTCTGCCATACCTTTCCATCCGGCCAAGTATGGCCGTATTCTGAAGTAAAATACATGAGGATCACACATTTCTTCCATTTTCATGAGCACGCTACCTAATCTATCAATGCACTCGGCAAGACGTTGGAGGTTATTGATCAATGAGGGTATATTATTGTCTTCAATGTCATGTAAAATCTTCATTCCTGTTTTCACAGTAAACGATGCTCTGTATTCAAAGTACACACTGACCAAGTAAAACCAGCTTTCGTCAATAGAACCGGTAAACGTGTTGATGGTGGTGAGATTATCAAGATCGAATCTTTCGTCTTGATTCGTGCTGTCACTGGGAATGATTTCTTTGAAATTCCACAAACACAATCCTGCGTAAGTCGCAAGAGGTGGTAACCGTAAGTACTCTGCAGTTTTAACCAATGGTTCGGCCACTTGTGGTGGAAGCTTGTTGGTAGGTTCATTCACTCCCCATATGTAAGCATGAGCCATGAACCCGAGTATTTGATAAGCTCTTCTGTACTCCTCTACAGAATTGAGCTTTTCTGTTGATAACACCGGCATTTTGTCCAAAACCAAGCGTATTCTCTTGGTTAAAATGAGCGACGGTAAATTACCCACTATTTGTTCCCATGGTTTGTAGTAATCGTGAGGAAGACAAGTCAAAGGAAACTTATTAGGGAGAAATCCAGTATCTGGAAACACTTCGTATTCCTCAATGGAAGGAATTTTTGTCATGGAATGTCGAAGTAAAAAAAAAGTGGCTCTAAATGTTAGAAATAAGACAATTAGAAATCAGCCTATTTCTTTTTTTTTTCACATCCGCAGATGCCATTTCCGATTCCGAAGAACGTTTAGGTGGGGTCATTAAACTCCGGCATGGCAATACGCCCGTACACCATTTCCTAATAATCAGATTACGAAGGGGACTAAATGTATTCTATTTGAAGCCATGCGAAGCCAAGATGATGGAGACGATGGTGAGGTAAGTAGGGGTGCTCGAGGTTGCTTGGCTTATTTGTATAGGGAGTTTTGGGTGTGAATATGGAACGGCAGAGAAGATTCAATACTCATCTGAGCCGACATGAACATGCCACCAACAGGATGTAGACTTGGTTTAGAAAGCATTTATCTCTCTTGTGTAAAATTTGTAGATAACGATTTTCTTGGTATCAGCGATAGTCTTTGGAGTGGTGGCATAGCTGGGAATACATTCTTGTCTGTAGCATAATTGCACCCATTTGCGACTTCCGGGTCCCTAATCAACGTGGTGTCAGTGTTCAACATCAATAACAGGTTGGCATAAACGTGCAAGCGTATATTTCTAGGAGGTATTGGACGTTGATAGCCAGATGCTTCTTTTTTGGCTTAATATTCTGAAGGTGCTTCGCATATATTAGGTCTATATATCTTTAAATGGCGAGTCGTACTAATGGCTTGTGATATGAGCGAGTACTTCCCGAATCCCCATCACTGCCTCCTTAGCACATAGGGCTGAACGGGCTGGTGTTAAAGGACCTGGTATACTGACTCAATTAATTATTCGATGAGATGTGAAAAAAGAAGAAAACCTGAGTTCGTCATTTGCTTTAGCAAGCTCCTGCTCTTGTCTTTTGTACGTATGGAACAGACTATGCCATTACCTCTGAGCCAAAGGACTCTTTTCCTTCACAACGTCCTAATACACAGATATGTACATTCTGATGGTTACATCAGCCACATCAACTAGTATCTGTCTATAATTGAAGGGGCTGATTTATCAATATTGAGAAGCTCCACTGGATTTGAAACCTTTCTTCGCTTCCTCGGTGACGTAACAGAAGAATCCACATACATTTCATCATAGTGGGTGTTAAGGATCACCGATTTCAAATTATTCATTGAGTCCATGGGCTCTGTCGTATAGAAACGCTGGCTCTGTTTTCCAATGGGTTCTGTCTTTACCTTCAACTTATCGGTATATGTGCTGGTACCAACAGAAGCATGCTTGAAGCTCAGATGATCCGCTACAGGTGTGAGCAGACAGTTAACCACATAGGTATTCATGACGTAGTCTGCTTTTTCCTTGATCGCTTTTGTATTTTCTATTAAGTCATAATTTAATTGACGGAATAACCTGTATTCGTTTCTCAAGAACACTACGAGACACAAATGCAGGATTCTAGAAACATAGAGCGAATGAACATTAGGATGATCATCACACCTCTTTTCTCGTCGTTCCAAGTCATTTTCTTGCTCCTCCATAGGACTTTTGGAAAAGCTACCCACCTCAGTGTCATTGGAAACTGTCAAAAGTAACCGGTAAAAAGATGTCAGCAAAAGCACGAAGACACGAATGCTCCACACAGTTCCCAAGTATACTGCAATCACAGGACACAATGACCATACAATGACATCCAGAACAAGGTGATTGCCTTTTTTCAATAACATTCTTCCGTTAGTTCCAATCAACTTTGTGGCTGCAAAAACCAAAGGTGAGACAGGAATAGTGGTTTTTGTGCCGGTGCACGCCCCGGGTCATTTAGGCGACTGACCCCCCTCACCAAATATTGAAAGCCAACGATTTCAACACCTTCTACAGGGAAAGAAACTCAGTGAATTAATCCAGGATGTCGTTTAAAGGAATCAAAAAATCGATTGTTCGAGCCCCTCAAAACTTCCGGCAAAAGTTAAATATGGGAGAAGTTACTACTGACCCAGTTTATCAAGATGCTGAAAGAAGATTCAAAGAGCTAGAACTTGAAACCAAGAAATTAAGTAGTGAATCCAAACGGTACTTTGCTGCCGTGAATGGGATGCTTGATCACCAAATAGATTTCAGTAAAGCAATTGAAGAAATTTACAAACCAATTAGTGGGAGAGTGTCTGATCCTAACTCCACTGTGCCGGAAGATAATCCGGATGGGATACAGGCATCGGAACAATATAGAGAAGTTGTTAAGGAATTGAAGGAAAGTTTAAAGCCTGATTTGGAGTTGATTGAAAAAAGAATTGTCAATCCGGCACAGGATTTGTTGAAGGTTATTCAATCCATTCGTAAGATGGCCACTAAAAGAGACCACAAGCAAGTTGACTTGGACCGTCATAAAAGAACGTATAAGAAGTACGAAGAAAAGAAGGAAAAAACACCTAAGGATGAAGAAAAAATGTACACGGCCGAAGCCGAGGTTCAGGTCGCCCAACAGGAATATGACTATTACAATGAACTTTTGAAGCAGGAATTACCTATTTTGTTCCAGATGCAAAGTGATTTCATCAAACCGTTGTTCGTTAGTTTCTACTACATGCAATTGAATATCTTCTACACGCTATACATGAGAATGGAAGAGTTGAAGATCCCTTACTTTGATTTGCAGAGTGATATCGTGGAAGCTTATCATGCCAAAAAAGGAAACATTGAGGAACAAGCCGATGCCATTGGTATCACCCATTTTAAAATAGGACATGCCAAAAATAAACTTGAAGCCACCAAACGAAGACATGCTTTGATGGCAGGACAAACGCCCGGATCTCCCGTTGCTGGAACTGCTGGGGGTGAACAACTTCCTGCGTATTCGCAAGGAGGTTATACTCAACCCTCTGGTGACAACAAGACTTACGGAGGTTATGGACAAGCTCCAGTGTATGGACAGCAAGCCACCGGTTCGACTTATGGAAGTCAATCGGTTGCAGCATCATCAGTTACTAGTCCTGTGTCAACTTTTGCATCTCCCCAAAGTGCACCAGCAGCACCAACGTACGGATTGCCTACGCCTGCTCCATCGGCAGCTCCTGTTGCCCAAACATGTACAGCATTATACGACTATGCGGCACAAGCACAAGGCGACTTGAGTTTCAGTGCTGGGGCAGTCATTGAAGTGATTGACCGTACCTCCGACGCCAATGGGTGGTGGACAGGACGCTACAATGGACAAACAGGAGTGTTCCCAGGGAATTATGTCCAGCTCAACTAGAATTAACGCCGACGTTGGAAGCGACTTTTGCCAGACGTGGCTACGGCTCAAAATACTGTCAACCGACTGCTCGGTACGTCAAGACTGCCAATAACAGTAAGCCACTATCCATCTGGGTCAAACCACCACTACCTTTCTCTTTGATATTCGCTTGTATACAGTGCCCAATAAATGTATGAATAATACGCCTAATGAGCCCAATGAGCCCAATAAGCCTTGGGCGGACCGTTGGTCAAACGCCTAACCAATGGATGATCAAATCCACCTCATTGGAGCCCATAATCCCCATTGTATCACTGGTCAGCTCCTATGCTGTGAGGCCACCTCCAGGCCTGGTGTGCTACCGTGCTTTCGTCTAAGCTGGTGTATGTTACGCTACTGATGTCTGTCTGTCACTTATCGTCTCCTGGGCTTGATCCGCACCAATTAGACCATCCGGAAAGGTCATTAAGCAACCATCTCCAACAATCTATTATTAGGATTAAATGACGTGCGCCAGCAGGTATTTTATCACCATGCCGCATTCGGCTGCATTGTAGAAACCTTCCTTCACCAACAGCAACCGATAACTGGGTAAATCAGCATTGCTAGTAACAATAAGCAACCGTATCGACGCAGTAAGATTAAAATAGAAGGAAATTGACGGCCACCAAAAATATAATTAATTGGGCCAGGCCGTGGTGGAAATTGACCGGATAGCTAAAATTAGTTTTCCTTGCTGGCTTAAGTCTGTAGGCGCCCCGCGGTCAGCACACACACAAATCTCCCATACTCACCCACAAAAAAAATATTATCTTTGAACCATCTCACAAGGAATTAACAACAAGTAGATACACAGTTAACCAGGATTAAACATACAATATAATGAGCCATTCGCTGTCGCCAACCAATAGAGGCTCAATTTTTGGTTGGGTTAAGAATTTAAAACGAGGTAATTTGACCTCAAATGAAAGTGTTAATGAAATTACCTCCGATAATGATTATGAGTCAAGATCTCCTACTAAATCGTTGAACCAACCCATCATACCGTCCATGAGTCAATCTCCCCATCAGGAATTCTTGAGACCACTTCTCAATCATAAAAGTCGATCCACAAATAATGTGCATCGGGTTCGGTCCAATTCGTTAAACCAGTCAGAAAAATCGTCAAGTATTCGTCAACATCGGGACTCTTTTCTTCAGCATAATCCGTTGGTGGATGAAAACAGCAAATACTTTGGTGTGCCTCTAGAAGATGCCATCAAGCAAGCGTCTGCCAAGATTTCCATTCTTACTACCGAAACTTCTGACCAAGTCCTTCAGTATGGTCGCATCCCTATTGTGGTTGCTAAATGTGGTGTGTACTTAAAGACCAACGGGTTAACAGTGGAAGGAATATTTCGGGTTGGTGGTTCCTCTAAACGTTTGAAAGAATTGCAAGTGATTTTCAATACCCCTCCTGATTTTGGTAAAAAATTAAAATGGGATGGTTATACTGTTCATGATGCTGCTTCTATCTTGAGAAGGTATTTGAATGCATTGCCTGAACCGTTAATTCCTCTAGAGCTCTATGAGGAATTTAGAGACCCATTGAGGAAACGACCAAGAATTATCAATTACATGAAATTCAAAGCTGAATACCCAGATAAATCCATCAAGGCGAACCCTGTTTCAATAGACCCTTCGTCGTCCACTCAAGCTTCAATCGACCCGTCATCTTCAGCTCCTGGAGCGACTACCGAATCCAATAACGCTGCAGAAGAAATCTTGCATTCCCCCGATGCTCAACCACTCACGGAAGCTAATATTGGCCGTCTAAATAACACATCCCATGCTACTAACCTTAATCCTAAACTAACTCATTCTCACTCCGATGTCAGTGACGCCAAGTCTGACACTGGTATTGAAATTGAGGACGAACGCAAGCGTAAAAAGAAATCGAAAAATTATAAAAAATTATCAAGAGATGTTCATGATGCTATTCACGAATATCAAGAAATGGTTGACGAATTACCCAACTTATCCAAACAACTTCTTTTCTATATTTTGGATTTACTAGCCATGGTGCAAAACCATTCTCTGGAGAATTTGATGTCTTCTAGGAATTTAGCAGCCATTTTCCAACCTTCAATTTTATCTCATCCCAATCATGATATGGATCCTACAGAATATGCCGTATCACAGTCTGTGGTCGAATTCTTAATTCAATATGCTTACAAACTCTTGCCTAATCAAGATGCAAAACCATCCCCGGAATTGGAAGATGCTGCTCCCGAAGTTAAAACGAATGGTGATTCAACTATAAGTAAACCTCCTCAACCAGCGTTCAAAAGACAACACAGCAAATCTTTATCCACAAATAATCATAATGATTTAATTGGTTATTCTGGGGATAAACGTAATTTGGATTTGGAAAACTATGACCATGATTTCGAATATACTGATGATGAGTCTAACCTCGATTTTGCATCCGACTCAGAAATGGTGAATTTCCATCGCTTGAAATTGAACGATACTAAGACCAATTTCCCTCAATCGATGAGTGATGTTGACTCGGGATCAGAATTTAACTTTGAAAGTATCGATAGAACCATAGACCAACATTTCGCTAAGGATGCTGCTCCTATACAACAGGAACAGAAGGAAATACAGCAAAGCTCACCGCCAGAATCTGCTCCAAAATCTTCTGATGCTCCAGCGACTTCTGTTGCGGGTCCTTCCATCATTGTGTCTACACCTCTGACTACATCGGTGGCTAAGAATAATACCTCCCGCAATGAAGTTTCATAATGTTAAACGCGACTACGATGTGATTGTATGTAATAATATAGACTTAAAACAACGAAAGTGAAAAAAAAACTAGGAGTGCGTCTCAAAAAATGAGTCGGAAAAATTTCAACCAGCACAACCATTATATATAGAATATGTCGGAGGAAGAATTCAAACGTAAAGGAACAGAAGAGGAAGAAGAAGTGGACGATTTGTTTGGAGATGAAGATAATGATGAAGAAGTGAATGACGATAAACAAGATGAATTAAATGAAGATGGCGATGACAATGATAATGATAATGAGAGTCATACTGAAGACGATGAAAATGAAGAGGAAGAAGAAGTAGAACAGAAAGTATTGGATATTTCACTTCCTCGTCATGCTGTATCCAGTCAAACAGAAGAGGACACGTACGTAGTCAAAATGCCAGTGTATTTAAATGTTGAAGCCCATCCATTTGATCCTAGTGATTTTAAAGACCAAGTGAGACAAAACGCAGAAGCAAGAACTGAAACTTCAATGGACGATAAACAAATCAAAAATGAATTAGTGGCCGAGAAGTTGATTAATGAAAATAGTATCAGATGGAGGTACTCTAATAGTGGAAACGATGAAATTATTAAACAATCTAATACTCATTTTGTTCAATGGGATGATGGGTCAATATCTTTGAAGCTTGGAAATGAATTATTTGATTTCAGAAGTTTACCATTATCGGACCAGTTTCTTGTCAGAACCCATGATGCTTATGAAATATTACAAAACGACTCTGTTCTCAATAAATCTGCCAATCTATTACCATCATCAACCTTCACCACTACTCACCGAAAATTAACTGAAGCTCTCAAACACACTCAGAAGAAGGACAAGATTTTAAACACCATCACCGAAAAAGATCCATTGTTAAATCAAAGACTAGCTGATGAAAATGAAAGAAAGTCTATCAAATTAAAGAGACAAATCGAACAAAGAAGAAGGTTGCAGGAAGAAAGATTGGAAAGAACCGGTAGTCCAGGGGTTGGCAAATACGAACCTGCTTACGAAAGATTCGAAAGAACTTATGGTAACGAAGGTGAATACGATGAAGAAGATGATTTTGTGGCCAATGATGATGAAGAATTAGAAGAGGAAGAAGATGATGATGGTTTGGATTTCGACGATGAAGAAGACCAATTCGAAAAAGGTGCTGAAAGATTACGGAAATTGAAAACCGACGGCGATGCTAAGTACAGAAGTGCTGAACCTGAAGATGAAGAAGAAACCAAGAGAAAGAGAAGACGTATTATTGACGACGATGAAGACGATGAATAATATATGTATAGTAATATTTTAAGTATAATTTAAGTTTCCAACCAAGCTGAGCACCCTACAAAGAGTAGATTCACGTACACTCTCTATCACATTCATGCATTTGAAGTTTAATACCTTCACATTTCAACATCTTGACACCTGATTATCTTCACCAGAACCATTTGGTGTTTCAATAATTGAAGAGCCTCGGTGATAGCCTGGTATATGGCCTTTACCCAATTGGGAACACGTCCATGCGACTCCACATTTTTCAATCTCCTTGTAGGTTTCCCCAGTAAAATAGAAGTGATGAACCCAATCAGAATGCTAATAATGGGGGCCCCTGGGTCTGGAAAGGGGACTCAAACTTCAAGACTTCTTAAGAAATTTCCAGCTATTCATTCGCTTTCGTCAGGAGACATTTTACGAAGTCAAATTGCTAACAAAACCCCGATCGGGATCCAAGCTCAAAAATTCATTTCTCTGGGCCAATTGGTACCGGACAAAACCATGGTTGGATTAATCACAACCCAATTGAAACAAAATGGATGGCTAGACAAGAATTCTTCGTGGCTTTTGGATGGGTTCCCTCGTACCTCTGTTCAAGCCGAGGCATTGGACCCCGTATTGCATGAGACCAACAGTGATATTAATTTTGTGGTTGAATTAGACGTGGATCAAAAGGTAATACTTGAGAGAATCGAGGCCAGATGGGTTCATATTCCTAGTGGACGTGTATACAATCTCGATTATAACCCGCCTAAAGTTCCGTTCAAAGATGATATTACCGGTGATCATTTAAGCAAAAGAGAAGATGATACGGCCATAGTATTCCAGAAACGTTTGGATCAGTACAATTCCGAAATCAGCTCACTTAGAAAGCATTATGCCGACAAAGGGGTATTTCACACTGTTAGTGGGAATACTTCCGATATCATCTATCCAAAATTAGAGAAGTTGATCCTTGAGAAGTTTAGCTGAGAACGGGGTTCTTGATATTTGTGTGATATTTAGAGATAATAGACCAATAAATATGATTATGTCAGATGACGTTTACGACCTGGTCAAGCCCATGTTCTGTTAAATACTCTGTTCTTGTGATGATTTCAACCGAGATACTTATTGCGCTCAATATCACATACAATAATTCTATAATTACTCCTCTAGCACGAACTGTTCTCAACCTACTACACCAAATTCCCTAATCATCGCCAGAAATATCGTTACCTAACAACTTTTCTGCAAATTAACGCCTGTTTATCCCCCTTGAACACCTAGCAAGTATATCGTGTTTTTGCTGCCATTGCAAGCAGCCCGTACATCATTATTAAATCATCGCACGCCATTAATCCTTCTCTTTATACTACAAGAGTACTTTGGGCATAACCATGAAGTTCTATATAGACGACCTTCCGGTACTCTTCCCGTATCCTCGGATATACCCTGAACAATATGCGTATATGTGTGACATCAAAAGAACTCTAGATGTAGGAGGAAACTGTATCTTAGAAATGCCTTCAGGAACTGGAAAAACCATATCTTTGCTATCATTAACAGTAGCATACCAAATGCATTATCCGGAACACAGAAAAATTGTATATTGTTCTCGTACGATGTCGGAAATTGAAAAAGCGTTAATTGAATTGCACAAATTGATGGAGTACCGTGCCAATGAATTGGGATTTGTTGAAGATTTTAGAGGGTTGGGTTTGACCAGTAGAAAAAACTTGTGCTTACATCCAACCATTTCTAAAGAAAGAAAAGGGATTGTTGTGGATGAAAAGTGCAGAAGAGTCACCAATGGACAATTGAAAAAGAAAATCGAAGAAGGTAAGGTTGATGATCAAACCTCGGATCCATCCTATGAAGCAAATAAGCTTTGTTCGTTCCATGAAAAGTTGTACGACTATGATCAGCATAATCTTATTCCAGCGGGAGTATACTCATTTGATGCATTGTTAAAATTCTGCAAAACAGAAGGTACTTGCCCGTATTTTACAGTCAGAAGAATGATACCTTTCTGTAATATTATTATTTATTCTTATCATTATTTGTTAGATCCCAAAATTGCTGAAAGGGTTTCTAAAGAATTATCAAAAGATAGCATTGTTATATTTGATGAAGCTCACAATATTGATAACGTTTGTATTGAATCGTTATCTTTGGACTTAACTGATGATATCTTACAACGAGCCACTAGAGGTGCTAATAAATTGGGTGAAGCTGTTGATGAAATGAAGGCACAAGATAGTGCTAAACTACAAAACGAATATGAAAAGTTGGTGGAGGGATTACGAGAGGCAGAAATAGCCCGAGATGAAGAACTATTCATGGCTAATCCAACACTACCTCAGGATTTATTGGACGAAGCTATTCCTGGTAATATCCGAAAAGCAGAACATTTCATATCTTTTTTGAAGCGTTTCATCGAATACTTGAAAACAAGAATGAAAGTACTACATGTCATTAGTGAGACTCCTGCCAGTTTTCTTCAGCATTTAAAGGAATTAACTTTCATCGACCGAAAACCTTTACGATTTTGTTCTGAAAGACTATCATTATTGGTGAGAACGCTTGAGTTGACAGAGGTTGAAGATTTCACTGCTCTTAAAGATATTGCCACTTTTGCCACTTTAGTTTCGACTTACGATACAGGTTTCCAGTTGATTCTAGAGCCTTTTGAAACCGAAGGTTCAACTGTTCCAAATCCAATTCTTTACTTCACATGTCTTGATGCTTCAATTGCAATAAAGCCAGTCTTCGATAGGTTTTCTTCTGTTATAATCACCTCAGGTACGATTTCCCCATTAGATATGTACCCAAAGATGCTTAATTTCGAAACTGTTATTCAACAATCATATGCTATGACATTAGCAAGGAGGTCTTTTTTACCTATGATTGTCACCAAAGGTTCAGATCAGGTTTCCATATCGTCAAGGTTTGAAATTAGAAATGACCCGTCGGTTGTGAGAAACTATGGGTCATTGTTGATTGAGTTTTCCAAAGTCACCCCTGATGGAATGGTTGTTTTCTTTCCTTCATATTTATATATGGAATCCATCATTTCCATGTGGCAAAGTATGGGTGTTCTCGATGAAGTGTGGAAATACAAATTGATTTTAGTTGAAACTCCTGATGCTCAGGAAACGTCATTGGCTTTGGAAACCTACAGAAAAGCATGTTCTAATGGAAGGGGTGCCGTATTATTGTCTGTGGCTCGTGGTAAAGTCTCAGAAGGAATTGATTTTGATCATCATTATGGAAGAACTGTACTCATGATTGGTATTCCATTTCAATATACTGAATCGAGAATTTTAAAAGCCAGACTTGAATTTTTGCGAGATCACTATCAGATTAGAGAAAACGATTTTCTTTCTTTCGATGCCATGAGACACGCTGCTCAATGTTTAGGACGAGTTCTAAGAGGAAAAGATGATTATGGAATTATGGTTTTAGCGGATCGTAGATTCTCGAAAAAGAAAAGCCAATTGCCAAGATGGATTGCACAAGCCCTTAATGACTCTGACACTAACTTGTCCACCGATATGGCATTGGCGTCTGCCAAAAAGTTCTTAAGGAATTTGGCTCAACCTACAAACCCCAGTGACCAAGAGGGAGTATCAGTATGGAATATTGAACAACTTGAAAAGCACCAACGGGATCACCAGCAATCTCTCACAATATCCGAAGAGCAAGCTGCTACCGAACAGAAAGATGATTTCATGGATATTGACGATGAAGATTTAGATCTTCTTTAACTTATTTAGTATATAGCCTATATTACGCCTAATTTTTTGCAACTGCCGCGCTATATGCTTTCTCCATCTTAACCACTAACTACTACATGTCTCATTACCTACCAGTAATAATAGACATTGGGTCAAGATATATACGGGTAGGTTGGGCAGGAGAATCGAATCCAGTGTTGGAGCTACCCTGTAGTACATTGCAAGATGTGACGAACTCCAAGAATTCGAATCAAGTGCCTCCTCCTCATCTTTTGCTTCAGGACCATTCATTATCTCCCAATGATTCAACAACAATTATACACCAGGAAAGATCAAAGGACTGGATACAGCAATTAATAAGAATTCATGAAAAAGACATGCCACACAAATGGTTGGACTTGAACCAAACTTTCGATAATAAGCCTCAAACTCATCGACTCCTAGTGATGCTCAAGCTGATATTTACCAAGCACCTTCTCATTTCGCCAAAGGATACCCAGATATTACTTATGAATAATTGTCATTCTGTCAGAACGTGTCAGAGCTTGTGTCACATGTTGACTACCGATCTTCGAGTTCGGTCTGTTGTGCTTCTTTCTGAGCCTTTGATGTCTGTAGCAGGTGCAAACCTAGAAAATGGCTTGGTGATTAATATTGGCTGGTCCGTACTATCAATTGATCCAATAATTGACCTACGAATATTGATGAACTTTCGGAAACAAGACGAAGTATCTGCTACAGGGTATGCTCTCCATTATAGACTAATTGAAGAGTTGATTCTGCTTCGGGACGACTCCATCACTGAATTTTTGAACAAACCTTCTCTGTTCGAAATCATGCAAGCATTCATTAAAAACCACGTTTATATTAGACCAAAGGACCTAGTTGATGATGTTTCTGGATATCATGAACTTTGTCCGGGCATTTTGATACCAGAAAAGCTCAAGTATCTGGTGGCAGAAGATATACTTATTGGTAGTATTCCGGATCTCGTTGCTGATATTATCCGAAGAGCGCCGATTGATATACGGGCTCAATTGGGTGGAAATATCGTGTTTTGTGGAGGTATATCGAAAATCAGAGGACTCAAGGCCCGGATTCTTCAAGAACTACGTACGCGGGACTTGACCGTGGCCGTAAAGGGTAAACTTAGTTTGGGATCATGGGCAGGTGCTTCCTTGTACTGTTCCAGTATATTTCTCCAACAGCCAAAGTCGGAGATTCGAAAACAAGCAATCACCAAAGACAATTTTAACGACATATATTTATACTTATAGATACATAATGCTACGATTCTTCATCTGACTCTATATGAGTGAAGTATGCCCATGGATACCGCTGGTAATAATCTGTGTCATCACCACCACTAAGGAATCGTAACATACGTTGATACACACTAGGAATTTCATGCTTGATATCAATATGGTTGATTTCATAATCCAAGATACTCAAAAGAGTGGCTTCGTCGCTTCGACATTGGCGATCAAACTCAATCACGTCGCACAAGGGCCCATAAAGATGTAATGGAGGAGAAGTGTCAAACGGAGCTATCTTCAAAGTGATGTTATCGGAAGGCAATGGAGCCGTCATATGAGGCACGAAGTCGTCCTTCAAGGGTTCATTGATAGCAGTAAGAGAGCCAAACGCCCGTCTCAAAGGATCATTAATGACACTTGGTGAACCGACTCCCCTTCTCAAAGACATATTAATGGTACTGTGTCGGTCTGAATCATTAGCAGGAAGCAGGGCTTCGTAGAATACGTCATTGGCACTTTCGCCCAGAGCATCTCGTCTGTTACTCAACAAAGACACCGAACCAGTAGCAATTGGCTCGGCTCGATTCCCGTAATTATTGACACTAACAGCCTGGAGCGGCTGGACTGGACGGGATGACTTGGACTGTTGTTTATCTTGAGGTTTATTCATGAAGGTGGTGGTTATCACAGCAGAAGTTTACAAATACAGAAAATGAGACCCTGACCATGAAGCCCGTTCATCTTCGGATTTCTCCACTCAATGTGCCCACGTACTCTTGCAAATACACGTTTTCGTTTTCGTATTTATCCACTAGACGTTTTGTATCTCTGACATTATTAACTAGACGGAATATCTTCTGTTTGAGATCAAGAATCTGGTCAATCTTCTCTTGTCTAGACAATTCCAGGTTTACTGAGGACCCAACATCACCTTGTGATTCCGGTATCGTTCGCTTGGTGTCATCCTTTGTAGCAGCATCTGTAGGGGGGTTTTCTTGTGACATACTGAAATCCTGGTGTTTGTCAAGATTGACTTTGGTTCATGTCGTACTTTGAGCCTAGATGTCGCGACGTGTGCAGAAATGTCGCGTACCCGGCTGGTGGACGCACGCCTCCCAGGTTGTATGCGGAGGTTTCGGGCCTTGAAGGATGACCCTCAACATCACCAGCATTAGATCAACTAAATGTCTTGGGAAGGATTTAAAAAAGCCATAAATAGAGCCGGGGCATCCGTGACGGTAAAGGATGTTGACAAAACCATAGATAAAGATTTTGACATTGAAGAAAGACGATACAAAACTCTTAAAAGTGCCGGGCAAAGCTTACAAGCTGCTACTAAAGGATATTTAGACTCATTAAGAGCAGTAACTGCATCACAAGTAACAATTTCTGAAATTGTATCTAATTTATATGAAGAGGCCAAACAGGGGGGTTCGATTTACTCAAATGTGGGACATTATTATCAGCAAGTTGTACGAGACTTCGATGAAGAAACGGTGAAACAAGTGGATGGACCCTTTAGAGAAACTATCCTAGACCCAATTACTAAATTCAGTGGTTATTTCAATGAAATTGATGATGCTATTAAAAAGAGAGCTCATAAGAAAATCGATTACGATCAATGTAAGGCCAAAGTAAGAAAATTGATTGATAAACCAGCTAAAGATGCTGGGAAATTACCAAGAGCAGAAAAAGAATTGGCTATTTCCAAAGATATTTTTGAAGAGTTAAATGACCAATTGAAGCAAGAGTTACCTGAGCTTATCAGATTGAGGGTTCCTTTCTATGACCCTTCATTTGAAGCGCTTGTGAAGATCCAGATGAAATTCTGTACCGAAGGTTATTCTAGACTAGCTCAAGTTCAGCAATATCTAGACCAAGCCAGTAGGGATGAGTATGCCAATGGTTTACTCGATAATAAGATTGATGACATGTTGGCGCAAATGAATGGTTTGAGTATTGCGTCCTTGGGTCTGAAATAATAATATTTATATTATCCTCTTGTCTTTCAAAACCCTATCTTTGCAGTGATGATAGGCTTTTATGAAGCCACGTTATTTGGACTAGTTAGTGGTTTATCGTTTCATAACAAATAGAACTGTATCATGATGTATATCGGTGCTGCGTAGTTTATATTATTCATTCATGGTATATTTGCGACTATTCATATTACATCCCCAGTAGCTACGAAATAATCTGTTTGCTACACACTTAATACGTCTCTACACGTCTCTGTATGTTCCGCTTATGATTGTGCTTCTTCGGATATAACTTTATAGGTTGCAACCTTATTTAACGACACCAAGATATTGAGAGTTTTTCTGTGAAGAAGCAAAATTACTGCAAAATTGAAAAAAAAAAGAAGGTCCCAAACCATCATAGCAGCGTTTCAAATTCGTACCTGATGTTGATCTATCCTATACATTTATACAGCATTATAGGAGTTAATTATATCCATAGTCCAGGGCCGGTTGATATGCAATATGCATGCACTGTCTTAGACATCTCGGTACCCGATTTCCTAATTAGGACAGGATCCACGGAACTGAAGTTTATGGTCTTCTCTATTGAAGGTCAACTATAGGGATTTGCAAAGATCAGCCATAGGCAATCTCAGTAATACCTCCCAGTGTTAAGAGTTATTTTATAGCTTTTTGGAAAACGTGTGGTATCTAAACATATCGCCGACGCATGTACAAACAAGAAGCAGATGACAAGATTACATCATCAATGTCTTTCAACGGTAAATTTGTGCCAAGAAGATGTAGTGGCTCCAGTATTGGAGCTTTAAATAAATGTACTTGGCTACATACAATTTGAGCCTTAGTATTGAAGCCGAAAACTTCTTTCTGCAAAAGAGCAATCAAAGCCTCATTATCTATACATGAAGTATGGCTTTCCAACCGATAAAACCAGTGTATTGATACCCGATCCAGCAAATAGGAGAAGTTGCATGCTTTTTCCGCTGATAAGGCCAGACAAGTCAGTTTCTGTTAGCTCAAGATGTAATTCCCCATTGATACGAGTTAAGGTTTGCAGCTAGTGTGCCGTAAAAATGGCTTTAGATGTTGCATTTGCCAATCCTTCAAACACCGTAAATCTTTTTTAACCTTATAGTACCCCGGTCTAGACTTGATTCTGAATCTGTTCCTATCGGCCGACATGGCTAAACATTGATTTTCTGGCATGTAAACTAATGTTTCAGCACTACACTACTCATCATTAATTGAGTCTGACTTATCAAGACAGGATATCAGAAATATATACGGTGACGTACTAAACAAGTGGCTCCAGCAACTAAACCAACCCCAGTCGTACCTCGGTTCGGTCTCCTATACCCCGTAGTCCACGACTTGTGCTGACGTTCTTATCAAGACGATATATCGGCAGATCTTTAAAACGTACCGCAAGTCAGGTCTGCAGCATAAGACATCACTTTAACTGACTTTCGACGTCTAAATACCTCGTGATACATACACCACCAGTAGCAATAGTATTCCATTATAGTTTAATATCACAACCAGTTCTATTATCTTGACTATACTATAGAGATCGGCGGTCTACCCGCATTATAACGTAATGGGGTTTGGCAACATGGTTTGAAAATTCCGTTTTTGGAACCTGGACCGTGGAAAATCCCTGGCTCGTATTTTTCATTTTTTATTTTTTTCATCTATTTAAAATAGACTTGTCCGTTATTGTTGTTAATTGTAAGGGATTTAAAGATACAAGGCAATGCCACCTCCTGGTGACTTACACAATCGTCCATATCCTAAACGGATTATTAGCGTTGTATCTCGAATATTATCGTCTCCCCGATTGGTTATAGTGATACCCATATTACTTCTCTTCATAATTGCTTATAATGTCTTATATGATTTCAGTATAAAAGCGGCCAATAAAGTGTTAACAGAACAATTTAATGATTTTAGCTTAAATCCAAGTGTTGACTCTCAAGTATATCAAAATAGTATCAAATATGAGTCAACAATTAACCATCTTTTGGATATTGACCGTGGATTAAGAGATAGTTCGGAAATAGCATTGACCAAAGTGGTGATATCCAGTAAGAGTTACAATGTGTTGAAATATGACTTCTTAGCTGAATTCAGTAAGTATCAACAATTTTTGGAAGCCGAACTACTGGATTCAATTATAGTTTCATCCTCTACTACTTGGCCAATTGATTTTCATACACTTGAAGGTTTAAATATAAACCAGAATGATAAAGTCAAGGTTGAAAAATATATTTTCAAGTATATTAATTATGACTTAAATACCCAATTACTTACCCTTTTCCTTGATAATCTTTTCAAGTATAATCATTTAATTAAAGATGCTCAGCTCATGAAATTTTATCTAATTCATCCTAAAAGTGTTGATTTATCTCCGTATATTGATATGTTTGACCTAGGTAATATAATCTCAGTGGAAACAGTGGCATCTTCGACAGGGGTTCATGACTTTGTGGAGTACTTTTTAATCCAAACTAATTCTTTAACCTCAGCAAAAGTATTCATTGGATTCGTTAACATTATGGAATTAGGCCTTTTAATCATATTTGTTTTATACATTTACTTGTCCGTGGCCAACCAACATAAGATACGTTCCACTTTGGGTTTAATCATTGGTTGGATTGTGGAAATTGTGGTTGCTTCTTGTGCCTCGATCAATCTCATCAGTATCATACACAATTACAAATCCTGGAGATTAGTGTTTGATCCTCTGACTACCTTCACCAGAACTGCATACATTCTTACACTAATGGTTTTAAGCTCAAGAAACCTTATTCGAATCATCAATGATATAGCTGGTGATAATACTTTTGAAGCCAATTCTGATATTCATAAACGATTGTTCAAATTTTATCTTGGTATTAATAATAGCGTCAAGAATTCCAATATTGGCTTGAATTTTTTAAATTCATGGCTCAAGCTGGCTGGCCTTGATTTAGAAAATTCTTACATTCCTAATATAACTAAGGAACTTTTCATTAATATATTCGGGGTTCTGGTTATCCATGCATTTGGATCCATGCTATTTAAATTTTATTTTGAAGGTGTTTTCATGAATTATTTATCGATGAGGTTGTTCCGCTTGGCTGAAGCAATAACAATTGCTTTAATTTTGGATCATTTTCTCCAATTGACATATTTAGTGGGGATAATAATTGTTGATCTTAATCGATTTGAGTTGCAGGATATTCTATCCAAAGAATCTGATGAACAAGCAAACTTGAATACCCTTTACGAAGTTAATGTTATTTCCAGCTGGCTTCTCGAACTCCATAAACCAAGTCATTTAAGAGTAAGCCGAAATTCTAACAGGTATAAATTGGGACAGTATCTCCTTAAAGTAAGACCTACAGGATCCATTAAGTTTTGGTTTGTTTTAATTCCCATAATTCAATTATTACACTTCTTAGGTATCTCCACAAATTGGGTCATGTTAATTCCATACAATTTGATGAATGAAAGTGGAATTATTCACATTGGGTACCGAAATATAGTGGTGAATAAGAATACTTTTATTTACTACTTGGAGTTGTCTATTATCTTAATCTTCATCTTAACATCGTCGCAGCTCGTATTCAATTTCACGTATAATCATCTGTCTTCAGAGAGGGTTCTATCTAAGCCCAAATTAAATCACAGTGATTTTGAATTAAATGATGAACTTAAATATTTCAAAGCTATAGATTTATTTAACAACAAGCATGGTCATTCATTGGATATCTTAAAGATTGTTACTAACTCAATTAGTCCTTTTCTTGTCTCAATAGGCTTGGATCATAGAGTATTAGTTTGGTCACCATTAAGCAAGCTGGCTTTACCCACGCCGATTGATATATCATCTTCAATCAACGTCAATGGACACCAGAAAGAGTTTTGGCCTGTGAATATTTCGGAGATTAGTAATGACGGTCATAATATCATCCTTTTAAATTTTAAGTACGGTATAATCAAGTGCTTTGAAAGAGATGATTTATCATTCAAGTGGGAATGTCAGTTTCCAAGTGAAATTCTTGACAAATACCCTAACAGAAAATTAAAAGTGCTTACATCTTTCTTCAGAAAGAAAACAGTGCCAGGATTTTTGGCAAGAAAGGTATTACAGAAAAAGAAGATGCTACAAAAATCATTGAGTACTAGAAGCCGAAGAAATAGTGATGCTTCTATTCTATCTGGAATTCCTACTCTCAATGCCAACTTTCCTCCTCCTCCGATTTCAGAGTCAGAGATTGGTATAAACAAAGAAATAGATGAATTAGACAAGTCTTTAAATAGAGAGGAATTTGTTATGGTGTTAAAGACTGGTGAATTGATGACTATTTCATGCGATGACGGGAAAATTTCTATTATCAACGTGTGGTCATTGGTTTATGATGAAATGCAAGATTCTAGTAATGACTCTAATGATACTATAAATGAACTGGCACTTTATTTAAATGCAAGTGAGAAATTATCAACACCTAGAGTCAATGATCGAATCGTGTGTAATGTCAGCAATAATGATATAATAGTGGCCACTGTTATCAATAACTCCTGGAAGCTCCGTAAGTTACCAATAATAGATGGCTCTTATAACACAGGGATTGAACTTCTTACTCCTTATACTTTGTCACGGGCAAACTCGTTTATAGGAGATAAACATGATTTCAAAGCCAATTTTCAAGCAATGCAGTCGATAGAATTAGAAGAACAACAAATAAAGAAGGACTATAAGGTCATCAACAAGCCCGATATTATAGCCATTGACTTTGTGGGATTGTTCTTACGAGTCGTTGATTTGAAAGCCCAATTGATCGATGCTCAATCAGGTACCATTCTCAAGACGTTTAACATTGGACACTTCAAACCATCTACTTTGCGGGTATGTCATTCAGAACCTACGCATTGTAAATTCTGTGGATGTGCATCAGTTCAGTCTTTTTCAATTGTTTATCAGGACTTCTACGACAAGACTATAATAATGCATACGTTTAAATTGGAATCAAAGCGATCCAAGAACAACATTTGTCTAAGAGTTGAAAGAGATCCAAGAGAAATTAGATGTCTTGGTTTTGATTCAGTATTAGAAACACAGTATTGGTATGAAAATGTAGAGCAATGGGAATTAACTGACGTTAATATGATAATTGCATTCAGAAGACAAAGTGATGATCACAAAAACATTGAAGAGGAATATGTTGATAAAACAAATGATGGGAATAAGCCAAATTTGAATAGTCTCATTGAAAATAGTGGATTGATGTCATTAAGGTCAAGAAAGGATGAAAATAAAAATCGGAAGCTATTTTCGAAGTCTTATAAATCAATTGAACGGAAGAGTAAGCAAAAAGAGACCGATTTAAATGAAATTTGGGATGCTTTTGTTATTACAGCTGCGGATGGAAAGCAATTGAACTATAAGATTCCTAACAGTAAAGTACCTACTGAAGGTGCGTTGAGATCTAATACAATAAATAGCATTGCCAAATATGGTTACAAAGCAGTAGCTGTTAACTTTGGTAACAGTATAAAGATTCTCTATTTAGGAAATGACAAACTCATTGAAAATGATATCTACTATTCTGGTACTGATGCCATGAGTAATTCGATCCTTGAAGACACAGGACCAACAAGCTCCGTTAATCCAATCTCGGTTGCCGGTACCAAGTCAAATGAGTTGCTCTTCATTAACAAGAGAAGGAAGAAAAGAGAACGGAAATCCAAACCGGTAACTATATAGTGTATTTCAAAATTAACGTCATATCTGACACACTTCCCAAAAATGACTTCATTCTATATTAATCATCTTTGGTTGCTTTTAACTCTTACTAATAAAGTATGAATAAGCCAAGCGGTTGAGCGATTATGTTAAAAGGCTCGGCTGCAAAAAAAAATGTGGGGGTCGCTTCCGAGAATTCCCAATACTCCGAACACAAGGGTGTTTAGCATCAATTTTGCGCAAATTCAACTGTTGAAGCTGTTACTCACCATGTTGAAGACTTGTAATAACAGCCACACGAACCTAGGATTTTGGTCTAAGAAATCATTTCCAGTAACCAATGGAATGGACTTATTTGGCTGCTTTGATAGTGTGCCATTTATTCCGAGCCAATTTTCTCGCAAAAAAATCTGTAAGTGGCATGACTTCCGGTTTCACCCTAACGGTGACATCCGCATACCATATATAAAGGGCAAGAACCACGACATGTATTTTTCAGTAATATACATATTTTATATATTTATTGATTAGAATTATGAAGATTCTTAGCGAAACAGAGAAAAATGATCATTGGAAGTACGTGCTTCAAGAAGGAATAAAAGGAACTGCCATTGGTTTGGGAGTATCGTATGGGTTATATACGTATATCAGAAGAAGACATCCTTTGACGTTTAACAAATTTAGTCCTAGTGTTCGTGCTGCCTTATGGGCCATGCCTACTATCAGTTCTGGTGCTTTCTTCGCTGATAGAGGGTCTGTAAAGTATGACGAACAAGTATACAGATCCGACTTTCTCAAGAAACAGCAAGAAGAAATTGATGCAAAATGGGACAAGTTATCGGTTGCAGATAGGTGTTTCTTGAAAGTAAATGATAATAAGTACAAAATCATCATCAGTGCATGGGCTGCTTCCTTATATGGCTCATGGAAGTTTGTCAATAGAGATAAATACTTGACCGTTGCTCAAAAGGCCGTACAAGCCAGAGTTTATGCTCAGGCAATAACGGTGGTGTTATTATTGAGTACAATTTTACTCTCCATGCATGAACAGGAATTGAAAAAGAATCAGCCTCCAGAGAAAGCTGAATGGCAAAAAATCTTAGAAGAAAATGCTAATAAGAACATCTAATCAAAACTCAGACTTGGTTTATAATTGTGTACGTTTAATGTCATTTATGGTTGCGAACTTCTCCATGTAGCAGATAATGTCGTGCAGTGTCGATCCTGCGGGTGAATGTCGCGTATGTGCACGTGCAGGCAACATGCGTGTCGCACGTCTTAGTTTTTTTTCAGCTCATCTCTTCATTTTTTGGCTCCAAAAAAATCTATTCCTTGACATAACCATGCAACTTGCTGTTCATCAGGATGATGCTGATATTCTTCTTAAGGAGAAAAATGTATTAAACGGAGCTATTTTGGAAAAGTATCGTGTTTGTGGTCAAATCGCTCAAACATCATTGAAATATATTGTATCATTAATCAATGATTCCTATCATTTAGGTAAAACTGATTCACCTTATAATGTTCAACAACTTTGTATTTTAGGGGATTCCATGGTATCTAAATTACTTGGAGATGTTTTCACTGACAGAGAAAAAACCAGAGAAAAAGGAATCGCTATTCCAGTTTGTATTGAAGTTAATGAATTCGTAGCTGGATTCTCTCCAGAATTAGATGATTCTCGTGATTACACTTTACAAGCAGGTGATTTGGTTAAAATTTCTTTAGGAGTTCAAATCGATGGATATACTGCTAATTCTTCTCATACTATGGTGATTTATCCTCCTGGAGTTGAAATCGAAGGACAATTAAAGCCAGTAGGTCCATTATTAGGTTCTAAAGCAGATGCGGTTGTTGCCAGTCATATTGCAAGTGAAGCTGTAATTGCTTTATTAGGTTTGAGTTTAACCCCTGAAAAGTTAAGTTTATTACCAAATAATCCTGGTAAACAAGTCACTGGTACTATGATCAGAGAATTAGTTAATCATATTGCTCAATCATTTAATTGCACCATAGTTCCAGGATCTAAAGTTAGAAGAATCCGGAGATTTTTATCGGGTCAAGCAGAAGGTGTTGTTGCTGAAAGAGATTTCAAAGGTGTTGTTTGGGATGAAAGAGATCAAGAAGCACTTTTAATTGCTCAAGGAGCTAAGGATGGTGATGATACTGCTTTAATTGTAAGAAATCAAGCACCAAAACAAGAAAATAACGCTATTCCAACCGATGAATTCATTGTTAGTCCTGGAGAAGTTTATAATGTCGACATTAAAATGGCTTCATTAAGTGATTTTGAAGAACCAGGATTAATCACTTTAGAAGAAATTGATGAGTTTAGTGGAAAGAATAATCAAGTTGCTTTCAATAGTAAGCCAACCATTTTCATTAGAGATTTTGCTATTCAACATGCTCTTAAACTTAGAAGTGCTAGACATCTTCTTTCTATTACTGATAAGAAATTTTCAGTATATCCATTTAAATTAGCATATACATGTGATGCATTCCCAGTTGACTTAAACGGTAATATAGAAGAACAATTAAGTTCATTACAAAATCAATTGAAGACTAATAAATTAGGGTTAAATGAAATTAATAATAGACATATGGTTAGAAGTAAACCAATTCAAGTTGCTAGATTTATTCCATTGAAGAAACTTTTATTAACTGCCAATCCTACTGGTAAACATGGAATTGATGCTGATAAACCAGTGTTACCTGGAATGGAGATCCCATTACCTAATTTAGGAATATCATCATTAAAATTAAAATCATTATTAAAACACAGTGTTACAGTTGGAGGGGTGGCCAGAGAATCCAGTACTATTGTATTAAACTCGGAAACTTCTGATATTGTTAGATTAACTGGAGGTAGTGCTATTCGTCCAAGTTGGGTTCATTCGAACTATGAATTGACCGGACCCGGCGCTGAAGTTATTTCAGTACTTAGTGATTTGACTCAAGACAAAAAGTTTGGAATCAAAATCAAAGAGGTGCAACCATGGAAATTTGCTACTGATATTAAACAATCTATGCAATTAGATTAGTTGATCCATCCAACTACAATCTATACAATGATTGAATAACGGTTAAGATTAGATTGTTGATGCATTAGTTAGTCAAGATTAACCCGTCTACGATGATTACCAGATTAACCCGTCTACAATGATTACTTAATCAATGTTTAATGTTGTTCAGACAATCCATATGATTGGTCAACGTATATAATTCGTGTATCATAGAGATAATTATACTATTGCAATGACTGCTAACCCTGGCATTATATCGCCTATTACTTAATCACGTAATAAGTCCATTTCGGCTAAATTATTGGATCGACCCCGACGCAGACACCGACACGGCCACTGCCACGCCCACGCCCACGGGATACGCATGTCTGGTCGTGCAGGAGCCATGTCGGATTCGCCTTGGGGCTGTTGGCGGCGGCGGCCTTTGGGAAAATGTCGTGTCTGGATAATGTCGCGTGTCGGACTCTTGTCCAACTCCCTTGCCGGACAAAAAAAGAATGTCTGATTTTTTCCACACGCTGGCCTTCTATATAGGCGCACAAATTGCTACCTGATTTTTGTTTTTTCCTTCTTTCAGTTGTTGTTGTATCAATTTTACTTGAATACTTCATTAATTTTCTATCCTTTTAGTTAGTATATCCTTTTCTGTTAAACGTATGTATTAAATTTAGTTTCCGTGGTGATAAATGTCGTTCCAAGTTCAATGGATGTCAATGTCAATGTCAATATCGTGGTGTTTACTTTGTTACCGGTGATGTAATCCACCCTCAGTTGTTACATTAATCTATTCATTTCCAAGTCAGTCATTAGGTGGGATGAAGCTTCCTTCGTCACATGAGCTTTCATTTGAATGAAAGTATGATTATTTCAATTGTTGTTGGTAGTATTCCTGGTTAAAATTCCGTGTGTCAAGTGGTGATGCAGGGTTTATTTTCTTCGCCATTTTATAAAAAAAATCAAACAACATGAAAAATTCCCGTTTTCCTCCCCCATCAATCATCTTCCATGGTCACTAATGTGCTTGGGATTACAAGCATGTATATTCAGTGAAGTTTACTCGGTGAATTATCTTTATTCCGATTTGCATTGTCGTCCACTCCGATATGAGCCTATCGGAATCTCTCATCGGATCTTGACGAGGAGATCTTGTCTTTTTTACTCTTGATTGATTTTCTACATGATTGATTTACCGTTATGGACGCGTTTGAATGGATTACCACCGTGATTGTTGAAGATTGAACCCCCATTGGACACAGAAATGGATTACTTGGTGTCCTTGACAAAAACAACTGTGCGCGCACCAACACCTAGCAAAAAAACTGAACAACCCGGCAGTGACCACATCGACAATCACCATTTACGTTTTTGATAGTTGAACTTTTTTTTACTAACAATTGTTTAGAAAATGCCTGCTTCTCGTGAAGATTCTGTTTATCTTGCCAAATTGGCCGAACAAGCCGAACGTTATGAAGAAATGGTTGAAAATATGAAGGCTGTTGCTTCATCAGGTCAAGAATTATCTGTTGAAGAACGTAATTTATTATCTGTTGCTTATAAAAATGTCATTGGAGCTCGTCGTGCTTCATGGAGAATCGTTAGCTCGATTGAACAGAAAGAAGAAGCTAAAGGTAATGAACAACAAGTTAGTTTGATTCGTGATTATCGTTCAAAAATTGAAGCTGAATTATCCAAAATTTGTGAAGATATTTTGTCCGTTTTAACTGATCACTTAATTTCTTCTGCTCAAACTGGTGAATCAAAAGTCTTTTACTATAAAATGAAAGGTGATTATCATCGTTACTTAGCAGAATTTGCAATTAGTGAAAAACGTAAAGAAGCTGCTGACTTATCATTAGAAGCTTATAAATCTGCTTCAGATGTTGCTGTTACTGAATTACCTCCAACTCATCCAATCAGATTAGGATTAGCTTTGAATTTTTCTGTTTTCTATTATGAAATTTTAAACTCTCCTGATAGAGCTTGTCATTTAGCTAAACAAGCTTTTGATGATGCAGTGGCTGATTTAGAAACTTTATCAGAAGATTCTTATAAAGATTCTACTTTAATCATGCAATTATTAAGAGATAACTTAACCTTATGGACTGATTTATCTGAAGCTCCAGCTCAAACTGAAGAACAATCAGAATCTAAACCAGATGAAGAGTAAGTTATATAAAGTGAGATGATTAACGATGAAGAAGAAGATTTAAAAGAATTTATTATTGTTGTATCCTTATCTTTTGTTGTGTTTGTTTAAATACTATATTTTCTTCATTCTATTAAAGAATGTTTATGTTCTCTTTATATACACTTTAACTATCATTAGTTTATTCCATTGATGGTTGTATGAAAATTAAAAAAATATATATCGTGTTACTACCAAGCCTCACCCCTTACCCCCTAACCACTAATCGGCAACCGTGTCTGGGACGTGAGGTCGTGCGGGCGCTCAACCATTTTTAGGAAAACAACGAAATTTCGTACACGTAAAAAATCCATAAACAAACGATTCAATTTCGAAAATTTTAGAGATTAAATATGCCAGAACCAGTAGGAATTGCCAATTTACCTAATCAAAGATATAAGATCATTTCTAATCAAGGAGCCACATTTACTGTGATGCTTGCCGGAGAAAGTGGTTTAGGTAAAACAACATTTATTAACACATTATTCCAATCAACTTTAAAACTTCATCAAGATCCAAGTGAAAGACACAATAAATTTTCTAATCCTCATCAGACCGTTGACATTGATATTGTCAGAGCCATACTAGAGGAGAAAAACTTTAAAATTCGATTAAACATTATTGATACTCCTGGATTCGGAAATAACGTTAATAATCATGATTCATGGGCTCCAATCATTGATTTTATCGATGATCAGCATGAATCGTATATGAAACAAGAACAGCAACCAATTAGAGTTGATAAGAAAGATTTGAGAGTTCATGCATGTCTTTACTTCATTAGACCAACAGGACACTCATTAAAACCATTAGATATTGAAATTATGAAAAGATTATCCACTCGAGTTAATTTAATTCCAATCATTGCAAAGGCTGATACTTTATCACCTAATGAATTGGACATTTTTAAATCAAGAATAAGAGATATTATTGAAGCTCAAGATATAAATATCTATACTCCTCCATTAGAATTGGATGATCCTGCAAGTGCTGAACATTCTAAACAATTGATTGAATCCATGCCTTTTGCAGTTATTGGTAGTGAAGAAGAATATGAAACAAGTCCTGGTAATTTCGTGAGAGGAAGAAAATATCCATGGGGTTTAGTTGAAGTTGAGAATGATAAACATTGTGATTTTAAGAAATTAAGAAGTTTACTTTTAAGAACTAATATGTTAGACTTAGTCTTATCTACCAATGAAGTCCATTTTGAAACTTATAGATCTTTGAAATTAGGTGGATCAAATACTCCTGAAGAAGGTGAAGCTGAAAATCCTGAAAC
Source organism: Metahyphopichia silvanorum (assembly GCA_030574095.1). NCBI lineage: Eukaryota > Fungi > Ascomycota > Pichiomycetes > Serinales > Debaryomycetaceae > Metahyphopichia > Metahyphopichia silvanorum. Next base: position 163,543 of record JAJMEK010000002.1, on the reverse strand, counting down.
TACCGAAATTGGTGAAAATGGTGAAAAGAAAGCCGTGGCCCCAATAAAGAAACCAAGAAGATTACACAATCCTAAGTTTAAAGAAGAAGAAGATGCCTTGAAGAAATTCTTCACTGAACAAGTTAAGGCTGAAGAACAAAGATTTAGACAATGGGAAGCAAATATTGTCAATGAAAGAAATAGATTGAATCAAGATTTAGAAGAAATGCAAAGTAAATTGAAATCTTTAGAAGAATCTGTCAAGAAGTTACAGTTATCTAAGCGTTAGTTTTATTTAGTTTTATCCTATAAATAGTGAAATTAATTGTTTATCTCCATAGTTTAATTTTGGTTGATCTTCAGGTCATGTGTATGTCACGTGTGTATCGCGTGCAGGGCACGTGAATCGCCGGTTTTCAACCCTAATTTTTCATGCTATAACATAAACAATACAACGGTAAATCTTCCTCCATTCTACAAATGACGGATATAAAGGAAAGATCCTGTAGAATAAAGGAGTTGTACCGTCTTTTACTGGATCCATTACTTGAAAACATTGATGTTTCCGATGATAATGAGTCTGATTTACTGCAATTTATAGAATCTTATCCTAAAGGAAAAGAATTCGATATAACATCCCTCCCAGGAATCAATGATAATGAAAAATTACAAGATATTATTCTGAAATCATTGGATAAACAAGTGTATCAAGTGTCATCTACTCCTGATGCCCCAGAAGTGAAGATCACTGGAACTACCCCAAAAAGGAAAGGCGACGATACGGCAGTGGAACCCAGACCTGTTAAACTTCAAAGAACTATGCCAACAAGATACTTGCCAAATCGATTTCCTAAATCAGGTACTAGTATTAAGTCCTTGAAACCACAGCAGCAAGTCCTTGAGGAAGAAACCGCCAAGTTTCTCGATAAGAGTATTAAAGACTTGGAAGTAATATCGGTTCCAGAACATTATCCTACAGCTGCACATAATGTATCTTCTCTTGCAGAGCTTTATTATCTTACTCAAACCTTACCGCTAATGAAGCTTCTTCCGGGATCTCATAAATCGTTAATGACTGACAACTTTGAACTGGCATTATTTGAGGGTAAAATAGCCGTGCTTTACTCTAGAATTGAAGAATTAAAGAGACAGAAAAAATGGTCCTTAAGACAACCTATAAGATACTATGATCCCTTTCTTCATGATCCAAGAGGTAAAAAGGCTGATACAATGCATCTATGGGATAACGTTGTTAATGAAGGAAAGTGGATGGCTGCTGATTTTAAAGAATCTACGAAACTTAAGAAAGCGTGCTGCTTTATGATGGCACAGGCTGTTTCTGATTTTTGGACCTATGGTAAGGTCATGTGCATTCAAAGAAAACGTATCATTCATATCGGTGAAGAGGTGAAAAGTGAAGAAGTCACAGAAGTAACCAAAGAAACCGACATCCCCGTAGAGGGTGATGCTGTTGTACCGCAAGAATCTGTACCTATGGAATTGGATGGAGAAATCAAACAAGAACTAGATACTGAACCGGTGCCTGAATCCATTCCTGAACCTATACAAGAACCGGTGCAAGAACCGGTGCAAGAACCACAAGAGGTTGAAGAAGAAACTATAGAGCTAGAATATGAACCGTCTGCTATAGACGTGAAACTTCTTCTTGAACGTCCTAAACCTGAAGACGAGATTCTCCCCAAAGAACTTCCTGAATTTAATGAAGATTCTATGGTCGAGGCTATCAGAAAGAGAAACGCTCGTGAAAATAGAAATCCTTTCAAGCTTCATGTCAATTTAAATGATTTGAAAAAAATTGATCAATCTATTATAAAGAATCTTCCTGAATTTACTGCATTCGATGATCCTGAAGTGAAGGTTCCGGCTCCTGTAATTAAAGGTAACCGCTCTCCAATGGTCCCTATATCACGTTTGTTGCATCCTTTCGAAGACAATGAAGAATGGCACAAAATTGTTTTAAAGGACTATGATGCATCTCCAAATGACCATAGAGGCGCACCCGATTATCAAAAAGGTCTTTTTGGTTTTCAACCACATCGCCGTTTCAATTACCTTAAGCCTCCAAGACCACCGTTGATTAAGAATATCGAATATAGGTCTCCTACTATTTGGTTGCCTCAAGATGATAGGTTTCTTATTCATTACGTTGCAGAGTTCTGCTTCAACTGGGAATTGATTTCAGAGCATTTGCTGTCAGGTGCATCTACATTGAAAAAGTATGAGTCCAATATTGAAAGAAGAACACCTTGGCAATGCTTTGAGCGGTACATTCAATTAAATGAGAAATTCCAATTCAGTGATATGAAGGGAGTATATGCATATCACGCACAACAGTGGTTGGAACAAGCTCATAAAGCACAACTGACTACAAAGAGAAGAATTTCCCCATTAGGTGTTGGTAATGAGTCTATTCAAAGAGGGCATCGAAGATTGAGGTGGGCTTCTATGTTTGACGCTATGAGAAAGAACATGAGAAAGAGAGAAATCCAAGCTGCAAAAATTGCTCAAAGAAAGACAACTTCAAGTACTTCTGGTGGTACAAATTCTACGGGTGTATCCACAGCAACAGCATCTACAACAGCTAATAATAGTACCAATTCTGCGTCAAGCTCTGTACCTTCTTCTTCATTGAATTCCGGATCACCAGATGCATCTAAGAATGGAACTGCTCCTGTAAGTGCTAGCAGCGGTAATCCAGCTACTCAGAAACGGGATCGTATACCGACGCCTGCAGAATTGTCAAGACTTAAATTTGAAAGAGACAAATCAATTCAAGAAGCATATATGAACCAACAAGCTACGCGTTCAAGAATGATGGCTGCTGTTGCCCAACAACAAAGACAACAACAGCAGCAACAAAGACATCAAGGGGGTCAGGGACAACAAGGACAACCAACTTCACCTTCATCTGGTTCAGCTCCGGCTCCAAATTCAGGTAGAACGTCTGGCGTATCGGGATCGGTCGGAATGAATCAAAAAGCAGTAAATGTCAAGCCACTGATCAACAGTCCCATTCCTCAACAATCGGGTGCAACCCCTGTTTCCGGTTCACTCCCTGCATCACCATCGCCTGGTACAGGGGCACAAGTTTCACAGCAGGGTAGACCACAGCAGGCGCTTGCACAAGGTATGGTGAAAAGACCAACTACTCCTAACGGAACACCTTATACTCCGGAACAAATTCAGCAACTTATTCAAATTCAAAAGCAAAGAAGACTCATGCAACAGCAGCAACAGCAAACCTCGCAGTATGCTAAAGCTGCTGCTATTAATTCAGGTTCTGGGTCAGGAAACATCATGATGCAGAACCAACTCCAAAGCCGGGTAGCCCAGTCATCCTCGTCTTCTTCTTCGTACGCTGGTTCGTCTCCTCAATTATCCAGGAATAACGGTGTTAGTCTTCAGCAGGCTCCACATAACCCAAGTCAGGGCACATCATCCCCAGTGCCCTCGTCAGGGAGACCAGCATCACAGCCAGCCAAGTCTAGAATCCACTTTGCTCCAGCACAAGTGTCGGCTATCATTAACTCTATTCAAACAAAGAACCCAAATCTTACTAAAGAACAAGTTACTAGATTGGCAGCCACATATCTTGCTAATCTCCAACAGCAACAACAAAACCGGTTAAATCAGTCTCCATCTTTGGCACAAGGATCTTCTGCTGGTCAAGTAAGACCAGTAGCTCAACCTCAATCATCTTCTCAACGGCCATTAACACCGCAAGAGAGAAGTCATCTTCAAATGCTAAAGTCAGGAAATAATTCGCAGCCACCTTCTCGTATTCAGTCACCAATTGCATCGGAAAATGTCGACTTAGCAAAAATGCAATACGAGGAAAGAAAGAATTACTTGATTCAGAAACACCAACAACAACAGCAGCAGCAACAACAGCAGCAGCAAAGACGGGGTAACTCCGATTAGTGTATATTAATGTATAAATTTCAGTATCTTGAATATTTTAGACCCGTACATCTGCATCGTTTATACAATATCTCAGGGCCTAATATGGCTGCACACAAACAACTGCATTTATGAGTCTGATTGAGTCGATGTCAGAAGTCGAAAGTAATGCCCGTTTGACGGTAATGGAACGGGCATTATCTTCTCCGACTTATTTTCAAACACGACGTTCTCCTCCAGAATCAAAAACTATTTCCTTGCATCTACCGAAACGAGTATTCCGATGGTTTTACTCGTTTTCATTAATTATTTTCAGTATATTAACGCTAGCGTTCACATCAGTAACTCCTATTGATGTAGGAATTAAAACGTGGGGCTCCTCTTCATCTGGAATCAAACTATTCATTGTTATAATTGTTTGTGTTGTATTTTTATTTGTTTCATCCGTAATTTATTTCCTGAGATTATATCAAATTCGAGTCAGTCTAAATGATATACCGTCGAAATCGGTGTATATTCCAGCTTCAGGTGACATGCCGAAGGACGTTTATGAAGCCGTGGAACACAAGCTATCCCTTTGTTTATTGGATATCAAAGTAAGAGCTGGAGCTCTTCATAATCACAATCAAATAATTAATCATCCAGGCTTATCGCCGCCAGATTATATTCAAAACTTGAATACACAAAGAGGCATTGCTGAAGGCACGTTTTTCCCACCACTGTCCCATTATGAAGATGTAATCAGAACCATTGGGAATATGCTACATCATTCCCTGTTTCTTGCATCACCTCTGCATTATACATTCCGTGATTTCGTCGAGCATCTGATTCAACAAGCAATAATTCGTAAAGATGTTAAACCTGAAATGAAAAAACAAGGAGAGAGATTAATTCAATTATATGAACAGTTCAAATTTGGCAAACATTTGATTAAGGAAAGTGATCTACTCGAGTTTATGATTGAATTCGATAAATTGTCATACATATTTCGAGCAAATGAACCAATGATTAATGATGACTACGATAGTATTTTGCAATCTACTCAACCTTCTACAAGGAAATACTCCAGTAAATCAGATTTTATGCATTTTGAAGAGGACACCGGTGAAGAAGGGGCTTCCGTTATTGAACCCACCATTCCTGAATGGCGGGTTGAATCCGATGATGAAGGATCCATACGAAAAATTGATTATATCACCAATTCCACGGTTGAAAGATTCAAAACTTCAAACAGTAGCACTGGCTCTGTGGTTAAGAAAAATTCAGGAATAAGTCAAGAATCAGATTCTGAAGACAATGCCAACTTATATAATTTTCGACGTCGTCCGAATCTTGAACCTGTTGCAACTACACCAGGAAGAGGTTTTGGTTCAAGCTTGTCTGAAGTATCTATTAGACGTCTGAGGTCTCCAGAACGACAGCGACTGAATTCACCAATAAAATTTCGAGGTTTATCTCCTAAAAGATAAGTATAGATCAATACTAATTTTGACGCGGTTGCACGATTCCATCATGAACAAAATAATATACAATAGTACCATCGGCATTGATCAATGCAACAGTAACTCGCTTGGGTCTAGAATCAAATGTAGCAATTGTTTCGAACCAACTGTTCATTTCAGAAATCAGGAGGTCCGACTGACTCTCCATGACCCTAGGCACTACCCATTCCAATTGATTGTCAGAATCAGCTGAATCCAACTTAGCAGGGGGTACACCTGAGAGACAAAATCCCCCATGACTCCGGATATCCGTCCAACGATTATAATGGACTAGATTTGTTTCAACCTGATCCAAAGTCAGTTGATCCATCCGAGGTTTACGTAATACAGAAGCAAGTACCCAATGCTTTTACTAAACGAAAATTTTTCAACCGGGGTCCCATCGCATCACGTGCAGGGTGTATTTGTCACTGCTTCTAGACTCCAGCCACCTTGAAGCCAAGATCTACCACCTAAACTATGATTGCCTCCAGATTCGGGTCTGCAGACAGGACGTCTTCGGCTATGCCCTTGCCTGCGATGAAGTCAAATCCTCCTGAAATTGATATTGTGTCCAGATCTAGAACGTCTCGAAAAGGTTACAAATCTGCGCTCAAAACTTGCAGCCAACAAAAAAGGCCTAACTGAACATGAAAGTCTTCGTTAATCAAAAGGGATACTGCATTTACTGAATAGGCAAGCTCGGAAATCAGATGCAATCTCAACGTTATAAGATTTCCTATGTCGGTAACCGAATCGAGGAGGATTCTGAAGTCAGTTGAAGCCATCAAAGAACTTGAGGCTTCCAGGATGCGGTTGTAGAAACTGATAAGAGGCTTAATAAGACCCTGATGTATGTTGTTCTAAAGAATGCATTAATTACTTTGAAACGACATTAAAAAAAAGACTGTGTCTGAACCTGCATTCGGTAAGCCTATTATTTGACATGGAAAAATAACCGCCGAGTCTATATGCAAGCTATTATCACCAAATAGGAAAAAAGAACGTTTGCATCTTCAAGTGAAAAATTTGCAACAAATTGAAGAAATCTAGAATTGAAGGCAAAATGGTATAAAAGAGTCAAGATTGAACTAGCATTCAGAGATTAAACGATTCATTCATTCACTTTCATTTTGTGTACTATCAACTATTAGTCTTTCTTTAAAACACTAAAAATGTACTTCAATATTCTTACAGTAGTCGCTCTTGCTAGTTCAACTGTCAATTCCATTCCTTTAGCTAAAAGAGATAATACTTGTCAATTTCCTTCTGGTAAAGGACTCGTTAAGATCGCCGGTGCTGATAACGGAGGCTGGGCCATGTCTCCTGATCAGAAATGTACATCCGGTAATTACTGTCCATACGCATGTCCATCTGGAAAATTGATGGCTCAATGGGACAAGCTGGCTACCAGTTACACTTATCCAAAATCTCAAAACGGAGGTTTATATTGTAACGATGATGGTAGCGTTTCCAAACCATACTCTGATAGAGATTATTGTGAAGATGGTGAAGGTACCGTTAAAGCAGATAACAAAGCTGACGATGTTGTTGCGTTCTGTCAAACTGTATTGCCAGGAAATGAAGCTATGCTCATTCCAACATCAGTTGATGGAGGTAGTCAAGAAGAATTAGCCGTTCCTGGACCTGATTACTGGGCCCAAACTGCCGCTCACTACTATATTAATCCACCTGGGGTTTCTACTGATGATGGATGTACTTGGGGTACCCAAGATAAGGCACAAGGTAATTGGGCCCCATATGTTGCCGGAGCTAATACCAATAGTGACGGTGATACCTTTGTTAAAATTGGTTGGAATCCAAAATATCTTGATGCCTTTGATAACAAGAAACCAAGTTTCGGAATCAGAGTTACTTGTGATGATGAAGGATCTTGTAGCGGTTTAGACTGTGAGATTGATCCATCCGATACTGGATATAATGGAGTTAAAGGATCATCCAGTGGTAAATCTGAAGGTGCTTCATATTGTATTGTTACTGCTTCTAACAAGAGCAAAGCCAATATTCAAATTTTTTCTACTTAGATTGGTTCTTTGTATGGTGTATAGTGTATATAGTAAATTATAGGTATATGGTTTAAAACACCTTATCGGCATACTGCAGGTCCGAAGCGGAAATTTTCAACATTGCCGCATTGGGCGAATGGGGCCAAATTTGGATCCTCGGACTCATGATTTACGAAAATGGCCACATTCTTCGGCAAACTCATCTCCTGTTCATTGGTTTGTGATAATCTCCACTTAATTTGAAGTTAATTAACCTTCGTATTTGACTTTGCTGACCTGGTGTCATATGTAAATTGATGAGGGTGTGTGTGAGCGTGCATAAATCCATCAATAAGCCTTACTTATTATTAAACTAGAAATGACACAAAAAATCACCCTTACACAAAGTCATGATTACGTCGGACCAACTCCTCACGGCTGTCAAACTTCACTCCCAGAAAACAACTAACGATTCTTTACTATAAACTGGAGTATAACAATACGTCATTCTTCATTATGCGCACCATGTTGAGAGCAATAAGAACATACATGACGCATGTTAAATAATACCACGTTAAAAGTATTGTAGAGTTAACAAACCATTGATCTTATTTCAAGTAATAGTTCAATTGTTCCTTTTTCCCCCTTTAGCTTCGTAACCGCACCATATTCCCCTGGAGTGATTTTTTGTCTCGGGAATTCTCGATAATTACCGCCATTACTTTTCCGCCACTCTTGTCATTTTGTGATTCAAACCTCTGCGAAACTTCCAATAATACTTATTTATACACCAATAAGCATTAATGTCAAATATAAGTAAGCCAAAACCGTTAAAAGTATTTGGAAGAACTCATTATGCATGTACACGCTGTAAATTATCAAAAATAAGGTGTTCAGGAGAAAAACCAGCGTGTGCTAATTGTAAAAGTATTAACCGACAAGATGCTTGCGTATATCCAAATCGAGATCGTAAAATAGTAATAATGGAAAGTGATTTGGATAAATTACAAGAACGGATCAATAGTCTTGAACAGTTGGTGGAAAGAAAAGGTTTGAGTGAATTTATATCATCAGTTAATCCCGAACCGATGTCCCAATCAAAGCTTGTTAAAAATAGGGTAACTGATTTTGCAAATCAAGAAGATTACATTTTACCCGACTATGACAATCAACCTATGCAACAGAAACTAATTAGTATTTGTGGTAGAAAACTTCCTGATCGAGATTATACTATTAAATTATTGCAGAAAGTTTATAATACTTACTCCTCAGAATTTTTCTTGGTAGAATTGTCAGACACTCTTGAACTTATAAGTAAACTTTACAGTTTGGTTGGATCTACCGATGGCAATGATGAAAACGATTGGACTAACGAATTGGCTAATAATGTTTCCTCCATTTCACTCTGTCATGTCTTTATCATTATTGCTTTTGGAGAACAGTTATGTAACTCAAGCTCTCCAAGTGCTCCAAGTCAAAAAGTTCCAGGTATTGATAACTATCTTTTAGCGGCTCAATTGTTTCACCTTGGTCAAGAAGAATTGTCCATTCAGTTCATTCAATGTGCGTTATTATTAGCGTTATATTCTGCTAATCTTAATCGATATAACACCGTCTATAATTACTTCGGTGTTGCTGTAAGATCAGCTGTTGCCAACGGTTATCATCGACAACAACAACAACCCCAATTCACTAGTGAAGAGCATGAAAAATTACAGCAGATCCAAAACGAGAAAATGAAACGTTTATGGTGGTCTATATTTGTTATTGATACCACCTGGGCTGCTAAAATGAACATGCCCGTGCACATAGAATATACCGATACTGATGTCGATTTACCTATAGAGAATGGTCGTATTGATCTTGGTGATAATTTCAATAGTGAAATTTTGGAGGTAAATGTTCACCTTACAAAATTTGTTGCAAAACTTGTCAAGCTTATTTATGGCCCAAATATCAGAAGTTTTACAATAAGCTACATTAATACTGACCAGTTTAACCAAAGACTCCTAATAAAGAATATCCTCAACAGTTTAAATGACTTGGTAATTAATTTCAAAATCCCCCATTTAACAGCATACAAATCCCAAAATATAATTAATCCCCTAGACAGAAATATTGGTAATCTTTTTCTAAGATACCATCAACTAGTAATATTAATTACTAAACCTTTGATTTCCCTCACAATGAATGAAGAGACCCTCTCCCAGATAGAAAAAATAAAAGAGGTTGATGATGCCATTATTTCTGGAATGACAGCAGCATTTTCAACAATCAAGATTATCTTGAAGTTTTATGAATATAATAAACTATTTCTTTTGGGATTCTGGGATAGTCAACATCTTTTTGCAGCCATTATTATGATAATCATGGCTAGCCCAACTTGGACAGAAAATAATATGATAAAGGCAGGAATTGCCTTGTTGTCTAATATGGCAGCTAACAAAAATATAAATGCCGAAAATTGTATGTCGAAGTTACAATACGTCCAAGAAATAGTTGAAAGAATTCCCGAAGTACCAATACTGCTCGATTTATCAGGAGATATTAACGATTTTATTGTTTGTCGCCCTTATGACTATTCAATAGCTGTAGATGATTTTTTCTCTCCTTGGGATCATCAGGAAGAAGTTAAAGGATTGGTTGATGGGTACAACAAATTCAAGAACATCAAAGCGAATGAACTTCATGAATCATCAAGACAGCTAATATATTCCTTTGTTAATACATTACAAAGCTGGGACAATTACAAGGGACTTCCTATACATATTTACGGTACTGCTCGTATGAAGCCCGATCCTTGGAGTAACTACAATGGACTTTTTTGAATTACATCTTTATAGCATTTTATAATCATTTATGAAAAAATAAATATGTTATGACATAGCTTGGTCAAAATTAAACTGAACATCAGAGTTTAATTGTTGTTCAATCATCTCTGTCCATGGACCCACAAAGTCCAATCCAATATTACGATCATTAACAAACCATTCCATCATTTCATTATCTCCCACCAAATTTTGTAAAGGTGAGTCCAATCCTGAGGAGTTAGTTTCAGTCCAACCCTGAGGATGAAGATACGATTGGCCTGTTTCTGAATATTGTTGCTGATTGGATTGAGGATACGAGGTATTTTGAGGAGAAGCGGCTTCGTCTAGTCTTGTCTTTTTTGAAGGACGACGGAAACCCTCCATCTCCAGTTCTTCTTCGTTATTATAAGACTTCGATTTAGTTTTCATTTCTGAGCATAAATACATCAACACATTGGAGTACCGAGTGCATAAATGAAGTTCATCGGGAGAGCAGTCTCTCAAAGTAATTGCTGCTCTTTGAATACTCTGAACTATCTCATCCACGGATATTAAGGAAAGAGAGAGGATTGTTGAGTCAAAGTTGTCAAAGCTTGAATTTGAACTTCCATTAGACTCGGAAGCAGATGTTGACTTATGAGCTGTTATAGTTAAATAACATTTGACAATGAATGCTACTGCTCTCACAATTCTTGTAAGCCATCTAACAGGCATGAAACGCAATAGTTTTATTTTGTGAATTCTATGAGCCACAAGAAGCATTTCATTAGCAGCACTAAAGGCTTGTTCAATATACTTGGCACTCTTGGAGATTTCATCAAGTTTCAAGTTAATCTTTTTGTGTTTGAGATCTTTTAAAACCTTAGGTGAGGGACTTAACGCCAAAGAGTAAATGTAAAGTTTAGCGTAATTAAACTCGAAGATAAATGACTCGTTCTGGATCATTAGTTCTAACTCTTTAGCTATTCTTGAGTTGGGATTCTCCAAATGACTTTTCAAATTATTAGTGCTCTTCAAAATTCGAGTATTTGAAGGAACTAACAATGAGTGATACTTCCTTTTCCAGTTGTTAATAAGCGGACTTATTATACTTAATACTGACAAATTTTGACGTTGTGACAAAGAACCTAATTGAGCTTTATAGCCATATAATGCTTCATGACCTAAAGACATGATCTGAAGTAATTCAATTTGAGCTTTTTGAGCTTTCGTAAATCTAAGAGTATGCTCAGTCGAAATCTTCTTGAGATCTTCTTCACTCATGCTTAAAATCTTATAATCATCTTCACCTTCTTCCATATCTTCTTCCGTAATTTCATCCTCATCCAAATCCACCTCTGAAAGTGAATGAGCAAGCATTGACCTTCTACTGATATTCATCACACTATTGATCTCAGCAATATGTGTGGCTAAGAACGTCTTTGAACTAACTTCCATAAATCCGGTATCTTGAGCTAGCCTAACTGACAGTCCTATCAACATCCATGCCATCCTATATGATCTTCTCATTGCACCTAGGCCAGTGGGTTCGTCTGACCCATTACTATTGGATTGAATTGTTTCGGACTCTTCGGGTTTGTTAGCATAATCTGACCATCTCCAATGAATAGCACGGGGATTCCACTCAGTGAAGAGTAAGAATGCAAATACGGTTCCAATTGATCTTGTACTTGCTTCAGCCCATACTGTCTGTGAGATCAAACGTTGTACGTATAACCATAATCGATCATGAACTTCGATGTGTCTAGGAACAACAGCATTGGGATTTTTAGTTTCAAGAGGGTGGTATCTGACAGCTATAGTTAAAATTGCACATAGCAAAATTGGGTAACCCGATAATTCTCGTGGAGAATGTAAAAATTTGGGAATATGGGGGAAGAAAGGATGCATAGTGGTGAAAAAGAGACTGATAAGAGATATTGCCTCATCTTCAGAAAGAATAGCATCTGGCCCACCGATATATTCTATGCTAGATAAGTTATTGTATCCACGAGGGCGAACAACATCTCCCGATTCTGCAGCAGGCATTGTCATCCTCTTGTTTTTGTTGGTGGGCTTGTTGATATATGGAGGAATGGAAGATGCCACAGAAAGTGGAGGTTTAGCACTGGAGATATCTACATTAGGAGGTGAAGATGCACTAGAAGTAGATAAAGAATGATCTACTGTGTTAGGAAGAGATGATGTAGATCTGCCATGGCCATATCCCATTTCTAATTCAGAATTGTTTCTTGTCCTAGCTTCTAATTGTTCATGCTTCTTACGAGCATCTATATTATCTCTCTCATCAGCTTTAGCAATTGTTCCAGCAGCTTTTGCTAAAAAGACCAATGCTCCTTCCATGGTCGAAAAATGACTTGTTTCTTGTCTTTCTCCTTGGTTAGCCGAGGTCGAGTTGTCGGGATTGGGCAAATCATGCCTGGTTCTACTCCTCTCTGGACCCTTATTTTCAAAAGGCTGAGTATTACGAGGTAGCCCTTCTGTTTGTGACATTATTGAGTTGACTGGAGGTAATACTACCGGTGAAGTTTGAGCTCCATATTGTAAATTAACGTTGTTGACTTTGGCCAAATCCGGACTTGAAACAGACGGTTCCGAACTCACGGGTGAACTTGACTGTGACTGTCTGGTTCTTTTCAACGATCCTGATGACGAAGAGCCACTAGCTCCTCGTTTAGAGGTAACAAATATACAGTCTTTCCTTTCTCTTAAACATCTAGCACATTTTCCTTCTCTTGGATTATCAACGCTTCCTAAATCACATTTAACTTTCCGAACCCTGCAATTGAGACAAGCCTGGTAATTCCGTCTAAATTTAGTTTTCGGTTTTTCATCTCCTTTCAGTAACGATTCGTCTTTGTAATCTTGAAACTCGAAATTGTCGGACATTCCAATTATTTAATATTCCTTCAGAAGTCTTTGTATTCAATACGTTTTTCACATCCCGCTTTTACCCGCCTTGTGCCTTTAGCCGAGCGCAGAGATCGGAAAAAAAAATGCGAATTCTGTGGATCGAACACAGGACCTTCAGATTAACTGGACTGAAGTTCACTTCAGTCTGACGCTCTCCCAACTGAGCTAAATCCGCACTAAGATAGAGTTTATGTTCTCAATTTTGATCATGAATATCCAATATATATTATGAATAAATAGAGGAGTTAAAGATTCCTATCGAGTTATAATCATATAATATTCACAGTAAAATACACACAGCCTATATCACATCTACTTATGCCTTTACCCTTTGTTTTGGGTAACATTAATTGTATGAGTGCTCACGTTAATAGACTCAACTTTAGTGCAGATGGTACCCCAAGGGGCACAACACGGCCAATTTACTTAGAAACTATTGAATTGCAGTATATAAACTACTTATACTTGTAGTGAGGTTCCAACTTTTCATCATGCTTACTCAGTAGACATATTGAGTGGACATATCGAACTTTTCAGAAAAGTCAATTTTATCAATTTTGTAGTTTGGTCGCAAAAACTATTAATTAGCTGCAAAAAATCTTGGAACAACAGTAAATCCCAAGCGATTTATTTCAAACTCCTAGCACAATTGCTCCATAAACCTGATACGTAGTTTCTACCCCCAATTAACTTCACTATTCCACTTAACCCTTCATTTTGAATCCCACATAGCACAAATGGTTTCGTATTTAATGGGGTCCCAATTTGATAGCACCACACGACCACCCCCATATATCACGCCCTCGTCGCAAACGGCAGTAAATCTATAACATGTCATTCGAATCACTTGGAGGACTGGACTTTACTGGCGCATTCAAGATAGCCAATCTTGGAGTGGCGGGTCTTTGTGTATGTGCTTCTGAATTTGCCACGTTGCAAAATTATACTAACCAAATCAGGCCCTCTCCGGAGTTTCCCAATTATTCACAAGTTTGTACGTATAATATCTCGTGAACGTCAATCTAAAGCACCACTAACAACAAGACATTCGGTAAGTAACATAAAAATTCAAGTTTGTTGACAATCCTAACCATTGTAGTTTATAGTTGGACTTTATTTGATTGCGTTTGGTGCCGCAATTGGGGTTTTGGGTATGTATATTGATAAGATATGGGGCCTTAGATAGGAGAAATTACTAACTAAAATAGAATTCAGAGTTCCTAGCGAAGCTTATGCCTATGGATCATTTTTATTCTCGTTTATAGGACGAGGAATCTGTACGTAACTTATTCTATTAAATGACTTTGATTTTAGTCGTTTTACTAATGTTTCTAGTTTATACATTTCTTGGAGTCAGCGTCAATGGCTCGAGTATCTTCAGAATCCTTGCTGGAATTCTTATTTTCCTAGTTGGTGTTGTTTATATTGCATTAGAAGCAGTTCCAAGCGTATCTCCTCCCGAAAACATGAACCCAGAAGGCATTGCTGTTGGTCTTAACGATGAAGATGTAATTTAAAATTAAATAATGTGTATCGTATAACTAGTGAATGTATTCCATTTTTTTTTACTTAAGCCTCGTGAGGCTTCTAAGTCATTTTTCTGGTTTTTCTTTTGAAGTTGGCATACTTTGAAGTGATCAGTCCTCTTCACTTTAAGACACTGTTTTACAGTCTCGGGTACTTTCACACCAAAATAAAATTCGAGGCACACGATAAGCTTCAGGCTCCACGAAGCTGCTATTCTTTATCAATATTCACTTATCTCTACATCTTCAACTACAATCCTCAAGAAGGAGTTCACTATTTACGACAAGAAATAAGGCAGCTGAAAAACAAATTATCTATTTTTTTGCGAAGACGCAAACTTTACTCCACAAATAGCTAATGGCTTCGATAAGGCCAAAGGAAGTGGAAATACCGTCCACTTCATTTTTGGCATTTCGACTAACATATTCAGATATCGTGGAAGTATCAGAAAGCTCTAAATGCTTGTTTTTAGGGGGCATTCCTGATATCTACCGCGGTGATAAAGGTCCTAATTTCGTTAAACTTCATACTCGAGCTGCCAAGAATAAGGTTCGAAAGAAATTCAATTCTTCTCTTGATATCATCAATAATAGCATTCGAGGAGCTAGTGATAGCCAATTTGCTAACTCCTTCATAACAAACAATGATAGTAAAAGCAGACGAAACTTTTTGACAAGCTTGAAAAAAGAACTTCACGAGTTATTTCCAGACAAGTCGAAAAATCTCGAGTTTGCATCCTCTTCATCTTCTGATGATTCAGGTAGCGATGATGATTTTTCAGAAACTGTATACACATCAGATGGAATACCTGAGAGTATTGCCTATAATTCTAAACCAATTCCTAGATTCGATATCTCTACATCCACATCCATAGAACAAAACTTACAGAAGATCCCTACTATCGCTGAGTCATTAGTCTCAAACACAAGCCGACTAGATGCTCAAAATCCTGAATCATATAGACCCCAGTCTACGGTGTCAAATTTATCTATAGCATCACCAACTCGCAGTATAAAATTCGATAAAGCAAGCAAATCTAGGTCTAAGATAAGTATAGCTACTCCTCAACCACAAGAAGTATCCCAAGAACAAATGATGAAGGCAGCAAAAGATCACGAAAGATTCAAAAAAAAGTTTCAAAGGTTGGCATCTGCTTCCAAAGGAAGAACTAAGGCAGCTAAGGATGACATTCAACGTAAAGTGTTCAAGTCTATCTTGAAAAAGTACAAAGCGGGTGAGGTCATTAGAACAGATAAGATGCTCGTCATAATAAAAGAAGCCTATACAGTTAAAAAGGCATATAAATTCACCGAAACTGAGCCGTTTGACACGAGAGTCTATGAAAGATGGAATGAATATTATGTCGTCATTAGAAAAACCAGTGATTTCATGAACCCATTCGTTATCCAGCTATACGACTGCAGACACTTGAATGAAATTAAGAAAAAGCCGGACTTTGAAATTCATTTGACTAAAAGTGTCCGGTCACAGTTCTATAGCACGTCTGATAAATCCATTTGCATAACTGTTCCCAGTGATGGAGGAACAAAAATTTACATATTCAAAACCCATTATCAAACGACTGCGTTCAGGTGGCTTTATTTTGTGAGCCAGATTTTACGAGTCGATTTTGATGACACTTTCAAAGTTGGTCTAGTAGGATTAGACGTTGAAATGAACGTGAAAATCCCGAGACAACTCCTTGTTAGTCTACTTGATAGTTATAAAAACATCAATGTTCAAATATTAGAGAAAGGATATCAGATAAAACATGCGTCAGTTATCGAATTTGTCAAAAAAACCATTTTAGATGAATTGAAGAGCAAAAACTATATCCCAAAGATTGAACACTGGCTTCAAGAAAATCCAAATCCTTGGTTTTGCTTCAAACACTATGATAGATTAGAATGGATCACAAATAACAGTGAAATATTTTACATACTGCAACAACTCTTGTCAAGAACATATTCATTACAATTTCGTCAAATGGTTACTGAACCACGAATGGTCCAGATTGAAGATGAGATATTAACTGAACCTTTACCGATAGAAGGATTTTTGACTAGATTAACCAGCTCTTTGGGTAAAGAGACGAAACTTCTCAGAATATTTCACAAGATGCTGTATTTTTATACTAGCGATCATATATTGTTTTTCACCAAGTATTATCGAGGCGTACCCCCAGTGCTTGATAGTCCGAATGATGCTTGTCAAAAATTTTTGAAATCACCTTTTGAATTGGATGAAAACAATCATTTACTGTGGTTGGGAAGCGACGATTTTCAACATTACGATAAAATGGCCATCCAGGAATTTGAAAGAAGGACTCAACAAGTAGCCAAAGCTGAAGGGTTACTCGATTTATGTTCTGTATGTTCTATCAGAGCTATTCCCAGCGACGAAATTGAAACTTCACACAAATTACTAAATTGCATTTTATGGTATTCATCGGGTTCATTAATCGATAACGAAGAATTGGTAGATTCAGCCTTTGAGATAACCATGAAGAACGGGAGTAGTGTAAAATTACAGGCACCCAATCGGACTATTAGAGATGAATGGGTACACCACCTTAAACAATTGGTTAACTATTGGATAATGAAAAAGACCCATATATTGGATAGAAATATGATGGTAAGGAAGATAAACAAAAAACGACTCAAGATCTCAGAGTATGTTGACTCAAATATTGTCCATGAAGCCGACAATATTGAATTCGTTAGTTCTACAGCGGATGCCTACATTTATAATATAAGTGGTATAAGTATGTCCAGCTGTATATTGATGAGTGGTTATCTCTATGAGAAGCCAAAGAAGCATGCTAACTTTAACCAATTCTTTGTTATATTATGTCCCGGATTTTTATTACTTTTCAAGCTTTCTCGAAGATCAAGAGCAACCGGAATTCTTAAGCCATCATTGTTCTTCAAACACTACATGGCAATCCCAATATCTGAGTCATTTGTTTATTCGGGAAATTCTACTTCTCTTGATTTGCTAGACCGTCAGAAAGAGTTTGACTCTATGAATCCTGGACGTCACTCACTTCCAAGGCTTTATATGGATGGGTGGAAATCATCAGAAGAAGAAGTTCTCAGATGCTTTACCATTTGGTTTGGAAGGAAACGGATGATTGCTGGGCATGAAATGTCACACGATTTAACCACACGAGAATTCGAACAAGGAAAGAAGGTGCTTCCAAAGAATCCAGGACTAGTGAATATGGCTCGTAAGTCAGGAATCACGGGAAGAAGCATAGTATTCATGGCCAGATCAAGACAAGAGAGGGAATTATGGGTTGATCGATTACATACAGAGATTGACAGGTCTTGTCACGAATGATACAATTCCAGGCTTTCATTTAACGATTACTAACTATTTGCTCATCAATATATGCATGTAGCTCATCCCAACCTTTCCGAGTATTGGAAACAGGACTTGGGTTTTTCACTCCGACCCAATGATCTATTTTTGAATGATCTAACATTGACTTGGTTATTATTTTTTTAATCTGGTCGTCATCAGAGTCGTCATCAGAGTCATCGCTGTTATAGGTGTTCAAATTGGCATCACATACTGCATCATTATCAGTGTTACAACTCTTCACATCATAATTAATGGTGGAAGTAGGTGAAAGACTTATACTTTGTTCTGGAGAATCTTTTCTTAACATTCCCAACATGATACTTGAAGTCATTATTTCTGATGGGAAAGAGTAATGTGGATCTGAAAGCCCAACCACCCACTTCTCTATTATTGGACCAATATCAGACTGAATCCATATTTGCTGAGTTTGGGAACCATAATACACAATCTGGAGCTCGTTGGCTTTGGGAGTCATTATTGAAATACAAGCTCTATCCAATGGAAAGCATATAGGAAGCTCCATTGTCAGAGACCATATCACCAAGAAATTGACGAAAAGGAAACAATCTCCAGTATTATAAGACAGACCATTCAACTTATAGTGAAGACGATCCACTAACCTTAACTGACCAAAACTAAGCAACTTAGTAAGACTTATAGCGTTGCAAGACTTGAGTAAGTATGCGACGAAATCTTCTTTTAAATCATCTAACGAAATATCCTTGTGTTGATTTATCTTGACTGATACTGTATTGGAAGTTGAAATGCTAGGGTTGGGAGAAGGTGACCGAGTAAACTCACTAAAGTAGCTTGATCTGAAAGAAGCCAAGGTAGATCTCTGATTGCTCAAATCGGGAGAGGCCAGAGGTTTTGTCATTAGTAAAGCATCATTAATAGTTTTTTGAGTTAACAAATCATCTAGAGGAACCATCCTCCGAGAAACATGTTTAGAAGAACAAACTGTGCCCTTACAATGGGGGAATACCAGTGACAGCATTTGAAATGTGGAATCTGATTTTAGTTGACATTCAATCTGGAAGTTTATCAGTACCGAAAAGCATTCAGAATGAACGAAGTCCCCACATTTAAGCTCTACTATGAATTCGTCTCTTAGTTTTGTTCTTAAAAGTTCCTCACAAATAAAACATTTTGAATTAGCCGACTCAGTTCTAAACCGTTGAGGCTGTTGAGTCTGGGTGAAAATGTATGGCTTAATCTTTGGCCCTTTTGATTTTGGTTTTGGTAGAGATTTAGCTAAAAATTCGTCACCGACAAAATCTGGACCTAATGGATTGTATTGAGATTCATGAGGATCTAAAGAAGTAAGAAAGTCGGAAGAAGAGGAGGACGAGGATGTTGAGCTTGATGATGAAACACTCCTATTAAGAATGGTGAAAGGGAATTTAACCTTTTCTGAAGACAGATTTCTATGAACCATTGGGGGTGTCTTTAAAGAGTAAGGAGAAGAATTAGCAGAATATGAAAATAAAGAAGAAGGGGGAGTCGATGGAGTCGATAAAGGGGTTGATGGATTGGGTTGCTTTACCCTAGTTGGTCCCGACTTGAGTATCTTTTGTTTCCAAGAAGTAATAGATGACGAAGAAGGCTCCTTGATTGGTTCAGGATGATACATTTTTGTTGCAGCAAGGTGATTGGAACTAAACATACAAAGAAATAAGGCTAAACACAATGGAATCAAAAATGTAATATACATGTTACAAGTGCCAACACTACATACTTATAGATGAAAAGGGGGTGGGGATAAACCAGTTAATAATTTAGCACTAATGAAAATGATTAGCAAATTAATTCGAACATGTAATTCCTGATTAGGACTTAATTATACTTTGGTGAGGCTCAAATCTGCAAGGGCGGACCCAATTTGATATTAATCCTACACATCTCGTAAAACTTGCAGCACCCAATGGCACGGCCAAGTCAAGGACCATGCAAGATGCAGCATTAGTGTAACAGATGTTCATCCAGGCTTGTTTCACAAATGTGGGGTGGGGAATACTGATGATAAGCATCGAGTAAAGAACATGCGTCGTAAATATTAGTCGCAGTACATAAATCTTTAGATACAAGCTAACAATTGGTGACAGGTAGACACTTTAATAATTTACAAGACAATATGAAGGGGCATATATGTATATAGACGTTATGAATTGCATAATAGCACTCTTGTAGGTATGGGGAGAGGGGCCAGGAAAAATGGTGTACTTTTTCACCGCAATTGAAAGTGAAAAACTTGTAATCAACCAAATGACAATTGAATACCATACCGAGCCACCAATTGCGTGCCGTCCAAACCACCATGCCGTCGATTACTCCAGCCCTAGCAGCTAATGATAGTCATAAGGGTTCCTTTCGGGACCATTGCACGACCTCCGGGATGGTATGGCACGGGTGTTTGATGAACCGATCGGACGATTCTCGGCGGTATACATCCGCGCATATCGGGCGGATGCCAATGTCCCGGAGGCCTCACGCTTTACATCACAAAAAAGCGAGATTACGTGAAGGGAATAATAATTTTCTTTTCTTTTAATAACATTTTTATTAAAGATGCTTAGTATTGCTAAGACTAGATTGGCTTCTAGAGCCAGTAGTGTTATGGTTAAGAGAACCATGGCATCAGCTCCAAGTGATTTAGTATCGATTGAATTACCAGCTTCATCATTTGAAACTTATCAATTAGATGGGCCCGAATTATCATTTGAGACTGAAAAGTCAAGTCTTTTACAAATGTACAAAGATATGATTGTTGTCAGAAGAATGGAAATGGCAGCCGATGCTTTGTATAAGGCTAAAAAAATTAGAGGTTTCTGTCATTTATCAATTGGTCAAGAAGCAGTTGCTGTTGGTATTGAAAATGCTATTACTCCTCAAGATACAGTGATTACTTCTTACAGATGTCATGGTTTTGCTTATATGAGAGGTCAATCCGTTAAAGCCGTATTGGGTGAATTGATGGGTAAAAGAAGTGGTGCTTCTTTTGGTAAAGGTGGATCAATGCATATCTTTGCTCCAAATTTCTATGGTGGTAATGGTATTGTTGGTGCTCAAGTTCCATTAGGTGCTGGTTTATCATTTGCCCATAAATATAGAGGTGAAAAAGCTGCCACCTTCAACTTATATGGTGATGGTGCTTCGAATCAAGGTCAAGTCTTTGAAGCTTACAATATGGCTAAATTATGGGATTTACCTTGTGTTTTCGCTTGTGAAAATAATAAATATGGTATGGGTACCGCTGCCGCCAGATCTTCTGCCATGACTGAATATTACAAGAGAGGTCAATATATTCCAGGTTTGAAAGTTAATGGTATGGATATCCTTGCTGTTTATCAAGCTTCTAAATTCGCTAAAGATTGGTGTGCTGAAGGTAACGGTCCATTAGTTTTAGAATATGAAACTTATAGATATGGTGGTCACTCCATGTCTGACCCTGGTACCACTTATAGAACTAGAGAAGAAGTTCAACACATGAGATCAAGAAATGATCCAATTGCTGGTTTGAAGGCTGTTTTAGTTGACTTAAACATTGCTACTGAAGAAGAAATTAAAGCTTACGATAAAGAAGCTAGAAAATACGTTGACGAACAAGTTGCTGAAGCTGAAGCTGATGCTCCTCCTGAAGCTAAGATGGATATTTTATTCGAAGACGTCTACGTTCCAGGTTCTGAAATTAAAGAATTAAGAGGTAGAATTTCCGATGATTCTTGGAACTTCGAAACCGGTACTTTCACTAATAAGGTTTATTAAGTTAAGTAGGCATTTTATATGTAAAAATCATCAATACGACACGCGACATTATTTGTCACAAATATCGCGACATTTCTCTACCTACTACTTCATCAGTAGTGCGATGCCCTATATGAAAATTACCCTATATATATATATAAAGTCATCATATAAATGTCAGATAACAATGCCAGGTCTGATGGACCAGGCAAAAGCGAAGGCGTAAACTTCAATCCGACTTCACTAGTTGGGCAAATCTCGGTGAAAGATATGGGAAGTCGAGTCGTGACCGATAAACCTGTAAATGCAGAAGCCGTAACCAAACCCAAATTAACATCTTCCAATAGTTCCCATTCATATTCATACAGCGGCTTTGAACAAATTTCCTACAATCCTACAACAGAACAAAATAGTCATATCTTCAAGCTATTATTGGCCGAGACTCATAAATACTTATCTGATGCTAGTCATAATGTCATTTTATCAGCAGCAGATAGTGTATTAGAAATACTTAAGCAAGAAGATACTTCGAATAGTGACAAGCGAAAAGAAATCATACTGCTTCTTGGAGTTCAATTGGACGATCTCCAATTCCATGAGTTTGTTAATCTAGCTCGTAAAATCACCGATTATAACCAAAGTTCTCAAGACCAAGACAATCAAGAAGAAACTGATGGAGTAGCGGTAATCTTCGAAAATAGTGATGGAGAGGATGACTTAGAAATTCAGGCTGCTGAAGTTGAAGACGAAGAACCTTTGCCTTCTCTCGAAGAAGACCAAAACAACGAAGAATTACCTGGAGATGAAAAGGTCATAGTTCCGAACGTGACATCGAAGTCAACGTCTCTCATTCCAATTGATCAAATTGATGTTCATTACATCCAACGTCAATTATCTGCATTAAAAAAAGAGAAAACTGCATCTGAAGTGGCTGCATTAGCATCTAAGTTCACATCAATACTAGGAAACTCAGACCTTGGGGTTCGTGAGTTAGAAAATGAGTTGATGGAACTTATGGACTACGATAATTTTGATTTTATTAAAAGCTGCATTGAAAACAGATGGAGGTTGATATATAAGATCAAACTTGATCAAGCAGCCTCAGAAGAATCCAAAGAAGCAATTTTGTCAGAATTAAAAGAGCAAAAGTTACTTCCTTCATTGATTTCTGAATTAACGGGAGGTGCTGAACCTAATGTCAAGAAAAGAAAATCACTGAATGATATCGTTACTAAAGAAGAGAAATCGAAAAAAGTCAAAAAAGAACCAAAAAGGGAGCCAAAAATTGTTGATCTCGAAGGACTTGTGTTTGACCAAGGCTCTCACTTGATGACAAATCCAAAGGTAAAATTGCCTCCTGGATCATATCAACAAAACAAAAAACTTTATGATCTCATCAGCGTCCCCGCTCCGAACCCCCCTCCATCTTTGGAGGAGTCCAATGAACAGCTTGTCAACATAACAGAGCTTCCAGAGTGGGCACAATCGGTATTCCCTAGTTCTGAAACAACAACTTTGAATCGAATTCAATCGAAGATATATCCAGCTGCCTTTAAAAGTGATGAAAATTTGTTACTTTGTGCTCCTACCGGTGCTGGTAAAACCAATGTTGCAATGCTTACCATTCTTCGAGCTATAAATAACTACAGAGACCACGAGAGTGGCCAAGTTAATTTGAAAGATTTCAAGATCGTGTACATCGCTCCTCTAAAGGCTCTAGTACAGGAACAAATGAGAGAATTTCAAAGAAGATTGACTTCTAATTTTGGAATCGTCGTGAATGAACTCACAGGTGATTCAAGTTTGAGTAATTTTGAAATAAAGGAAACACAAGTACTTGTCACTACTCCAGAAAAGTGGGATGTGATTACGAGAAAAACTACCGAATCGTCGTATGTAAACCTCGTAAAGTTGATCATCATTGATGAAATTCATTTGTTACATGATGATAGAGGTCCGGTATTGGAAAGTATAGTGAGTAGAAGTTTAAGAAGACAAGAAGAAACTGGTGAACCTGTCCGTCTTGTTGGATTATCTGCCACATTACCTAACTATGAAGATGTGGCCACATTCTTGAGAGTTAAGTTCGATGAAGGGCTTTATTACTTTGATTCTTCCTACAGACCATGCCCTCTTGAACAACAGTTTATCGGAATTAAAGAAAAAAAAGCGATAAAAATGGTGAATGCCATGAATGAAGCCTGTTATGATAAACTTTTAGATTGCATAAAAGGGAAACATCAACTAATTATATTTGTCCATTCCCGAAAGGATACTTTCAAAACAGCTAAGTGGCTTAGTGATAGACTCTTAGAGGAAGAGAAACACGATTCAATACTAAAACCAGGATCTGCTTCCCAAGAAATTTTAAAACAAGAAGCAAGTGAAATGACTTCGAAGTCATTACAAGAGATTATTCCTGAAGGATTCGGTATACATCATGCTGGTCTTAATAAGAAGGAAAGGAGTGTAGTAGAAGATTTATTCGCTCAAGGTCATTTGCAGGTATTGGTTTCTACTGCTACGCTAGCATGGGGTGTTAACTTACCTGCTCACACTGTTGTTATTAAAGGAACTTCAACTTATTCCCCTGAAAGAGGAACCTGGGTTCAACTTTCTCCCCAGGACATACTTCAAATGCTAGGAAGAGCAGGAAGGCCTAGATATGATAAGAGTGGGGAAGGTGTTATTATCACTAACCAAGAAGAAGTTCAATATTACTTGGCCATTTTAAATCAACAACTACCAATTGAATCGCAATTTATGAGTAAATTAGTCGATTCTTTAAATGCTGAAACTGTTCTTGGAACAATAAAATCTCGTGATGATGCAGTGAATTGGTTAGCTTATACTTATCTATACATTAGAATGCTTAAATCACCCAAGCTTTATCATGTTGGTGCAGATTATGTGGGAGATAAGGACCTTTACTGGAAACGAATGGATTTGGCACATACAGCCTTAACAATCCTCGATGAGAATAAGTTAGTCACATACGATACAAATAGTGGAACTGTCAAAGGAACAGAATTGGGAAAAATCGCCTCTCACTTCTATCTCAATTATTCCACTGTGACCATGTACAATAATAAACTCAAGCCGTGGAACACCGAGATAGACGTGTTACGAATTTTCGCCAGTTCAGGAGAATTCAAATTTATTCCAGTAAGACAGGAAGAACGATTAGAGATTTCCAAGCTCCTTGATAGATGTCCATATCCTGTAAAGGAAAGTGCCACAGATCCATTGGCTAAGGTGAATTTACTTTTGCAAGCTTATATATCAAGGTTGAAATTAGAAGGGTTTGCTTTGATGGCTGATATGATATACATCACTCAATCCGGAGGAAGACTATTGAGGGCTATCCATGAAGTTGTTTTGAGAAAAAAGTGGAGTTCATTAACGAAGATAACCCTTAATCTATGTAACATGGTTGAAAAAAGACTTTGGTTGACTAACTCTCCGTTCAGACAATTTGGTCAATCAGTTCCTAAGGAAATAATAAGAGCAACCGAGAGTTCCCATTTGCCATGGAAAAGTTACTTCAGCTTAAATGCTGCCGAATTAGCTGAAGCTATCAACTTTAGAGGAAACAGTAGACATGCTTATGAATTACTACAACAATTTCCTCGAGTGTCATTGAATTATGTATCTCAGCCCATCACTCCATCGTTGATCCGTGTACAACTTGAAGTTATACCTGAATGGGAGTGGAACTCCCATTATCATGGGGGATCAGAAAAGTTCTTAATATTTGTGGAAGACTGTGATGGAAACAGGATTTTGTATGACGATACGGTTACAATACGTAAAGAGCATGCTCAACAAGAACATTTAATAGACTTCACACTTCCTATCATTGACCCATTACAACCTAACTATTATATTACGGCTATTAGTGAAAAATGGTTACATCTGGAAACTCGTATCCCATTGGAGTTGTTCAGCACGATATTGCCTAAAAAGTTCCCAGCATTTACGGAATTGTTAGACTTGCAAAGTGTTCCAGTGTCAGACCTCAAACTGGATTTATTCACTAGTACCTTTAACTTCACTTATTTCAATAAGTGCCAAAGCCAGGTTTTTCCTGTGATTTATGGGACCAATGAATCGGTATTTGTTGGTACGAGCAAAGGAAACGGGAAAACAACAATAGCCGAGTTGGCAATATTGAATCACTGGAGGCAAAGCAAGGGAAGAATAGTTTATTTGCAACCATCCGAAGAGCTTATAAATCGTACTCTAAAAATTTGGAATAAGAAATATGTTGGATTCGAAAAATCAATTTCCAAATTGACTGGAGATCGTGTGAAGGATGCTTCAATATTATCATCCAATCATTTAGTTCTTGCTACACCGAGCCAATTTGATCTTCTTTCGAGAAGATGGAGACAAAGAAAGGCAGTAAGGAGTGTTGAATTATTGATTGCTGATGATTGTCACATGGTGGGAATTGGTGGTATTGAAGCAGTTGCCTATGAAAACTGCATATCAAGAATGAGATTCGTTTCTAGTCAAGTCAATTCAGACATGAGAATTGTTGCATTGTCTCATTCCTTAGCTAACGGAAGGACATTGGGAGAATGGATAGGGTGTGAAAAGTCAAACATTTTCAATTTCGATCCTTCGTACCGTAATCACTCTATTGAAGGTATACATTTACAAGGGTTTAGCGCAAACAATCAAACCTCTCTTCTTAATCAAATGATTTCGCCGTCTATCGAGTTCATAAAAACCAAGTCAAAAGATAGAAACACAATCGTGTTCGTTCCTACCAAAAAAGAATGCCTCCGTGTTGCGTTTGAATTAGTGGATCTTTCTGCCGAAGTTGAATCTGAGTACTCCGACAAATTCAAAGACGAATCGCTCAAAGAACTTGCCAAAAATGGAATTGGTATTTATGTTGAAAACATGAACCTGACAGATAAACTTCTAACTGAGCGTTTATTCGAAAACCACATACTTCAAACCATAGTTGCTTCTAAGCAAACATGCTCATACGTACCTTCTGCAAGTAATATAGTTATTCTAGGAACACAGGAATATGAAGGAAAAGAACATCGATACATCAATTATTCCGTTAATACCTTACTCGAAATGGTAGGATCTTGTCAGGATGAAAACAACGGAGGAAAATGTATGGTGTTAACAAATTATTCTACTTTAGAGTATTATAATAAGTTCCTTAATGAGGCCTTGCCTATTGAAAGTTTTTATAACGTATTCATACATGATTTATTCGTTACTGAAATCAGTACTGGAACTTTCAAAAGCAAACAACAATGCGTGGACTGGATTACTTACTCATATTTTTATAGAAGAATTCAGCTAAATCCAAGCTTTTACGAGGTAAAGAACACTTCCAGTTTGGGAATTTCTGAGTATCTTTCGGAATTGGTTGAAAATACGTTAAAGGACTTAGAAGATTCAAGATTAATCGAAGTAGATGATGAAGAGGATGAAGAGGATGATGATGAAGATGAAGAGGACGAAATTAGACCTTTGAATGCAGGTATAATCGCTTCTCATTATAACGTTTCATACTTAACGATGACGAAATTTGCAAAATTGGATAACACCACTAGATTAAGAGATTTGTTGCAAATTATTACTTCAGCGTCGGAGTTTGATTCTTTACCTATCAGAATTGAGGAAGAGACTCAACTAAGAAAGATTTACAATAAAGTTCCTATTAAGATTCAGGATGTGGACTACGAATCACCTCAATTCAAGGCGTTTATCTTGACACAAGCTTACTTGTCTCGCATTCCATTATCGGAAGATCTAGTTACAGACCTTAAAGTTATCCTTCGACAAATTCTTAATTTACTCGGAGCATGTATTGATACACTTTCCAGCGAAGGCTATTTGAATGCCATCAGCGCTATGGATTTGAGCCAGATGATCGTACAAGGATTATGGAGTAGAGACAGTCCATTAAAGCAGCTTCCATATGTTGACGAGGCCATGTTAGTTCGTGCTGCCAAGTATAAAGTGGAGAGCATTTTCGACATTATGTCATTAGAAGACGATGAAAGACTAGACGTATTACAATTAGATGACGAAAAACTCAACAAGGTTGCAGAATTTGTCAATAAGTATCCTAATATTGACCTCACTTACGAGCTAGACGTATCGGACCCAATCAAAGCCAATGAGCCAAAAGAAATTGTCATTACGCTAGAAAGGGATGAGGAAATGGAAGATCTAGATGTGGTTTCTTCCAGATTTCCGTTTCCCAAGACAGAAGGTTGGTGGATCGTGGTTGGTGATAGCTCTTCACGTCAACTATATGCTATCAAAAAGGCTCAAATCAGTAAAGAGTCTCAACAAGTACGTTTAGATTTCACCATCCCAAATGCGGGAAAACATAATCTTTCTATTTGGTGTATGTGTGACTCCTACTTAGATGCTGATAAAGAAATAGAGTTTGAGGTTACGGTTATATAAAATTAAGTAATCACCTAAAATGGTTATGTAACAGTAAATGAAATAATCTTCACTATGCGTGGAAATTTCCACGCACAAATCGAGAAGAAATTTAGATATCTTTGAGTCATAGTACGAAAGAACAAATGTCGAAAAATGCCTTAACGCCTTACATTAAGGCTCTTCTTAATGACCCTCCTACGCTAACGGCAAAGGATTTGACTGAAGTATTGCAAATAATTTTTCAAAATGGTAGTTCTACGATTCAAACAGCGGCATTTCTTACAGGCCTTAGATTAAGAGGTTTAGATCACGAACCTGAATTTATAGCGGCAGCGGCTCTGACTCTTGTTGAATATGCCCACAGTATACCGCCAGGATCCGTGGATCAAGAAGGTTATATCGACATTGTGGGAACTGGGGGAGATGGTCAAAATACTTTTAATGTATCAACCTCTTCAGCTATAGTTGCAGCAGGAATGGGACTCAAAGTATGTAAACATGGAGGTAAAGCATCTACATCGACTTCTGGATCAGGGGATCTCTTGAAATGTTTAGGAGTAGACTTATCCAAAGTTAATGCTCAAACGACTCCTCAAATTGTCAAGCGTTCTAATTTCTGCTTCCTTTTTGCTCCATCGTTCCATCCTGTTATGGCTACAGTTGCGCCAATCAGAGCTGAATTAGGAATCCCCACCATCTTCAATATATTGGGTCCATTGATAAACCCGATTCCATTGCAAGCCCGAATCCTTGGTGTCTACAGTGAAAAACTTGGAGAAGCTTATGCCCAGGCAGCGGCTCAAATAGCAGTAAGCAATAAGTGTCATAGAAAAACCATGGTGGTATTTGGTGAAATTGGGTTAGATGAAATCTCTCCCATAGGAAAAACTAAGTGTTGGATAGTTGACGACCAAGGTCGTATAGGTAAAACCATCATTAGCCCCGAAGATTTTGGATTACCTGAGCATGACTTAGATACTGTCAGATCGGGGACTCCCGAAGAAAATGCCAAGATTTTACTCAATATCTTAAACCAGGACTGTGACGAATACCTCGTCAAGGATACAGATAATCATCCATTGGTAGACTACATCTTGTTAAATACTGCTGCAATCGCTGTAGTATCTGGGCTCACTACCTCATGGAAACAAGGTGTTTCTTTGGCCAAAAAAGCCATCACCTCGGGTGCTGCCAAGAAGATCTTGGACAACTTTAAAGCATCAATATAGACTAGTAACCTTCCTTTCTACGTTCGTCGGTGTGCCATTCCTTATAGACCAATATATATTTAGTTAACTTCATGTTATGTCACGTGATCCAGCTGCTCGATTTTTCGTCCTGCACACGGCTCCAACTACTGTTTTTTTAATCTGTGGATATCGCGTTTGATTTGTTTACAACTCCCCATGTTCTTTACTAAGAATCTAATAGGGACTCCCCAGAGGCCGTCAAATAACAAAACGTATGAGTTTACGCCAATCGGACAGAAATCCCGACAACCGCAATCTGCTCAAACAACCGTGGCGTCGGGAATGCCCAAAACCTCGACGTCAGTAAGAAATTTAAATGACGTAAAAGTGGTTAACACTTCAATTATAGAATCTGATTTTGATGATACCACGGATCATTTTACCCACACGTTAACCGGACTTCAGCCACAGCCTCAGACAACGACAAATCGATCGCGTCCTCTTTCGTTCATGAACAAGATCGTAGATAACGGGGCCAATTCGATCAAAGAGCAGCAAAATGAGTTAGATCGACTTCAAACTGAAAATTACAATTTAAAAATCGAGGTAGCCACATTGACCCGATTTCTCAAGCAAACTCCTGAACAACAACGCGAGTTGGCAAGCCAAAACATCGATCTCAAGCAGCAATTCATGGAATCCATACGGAAGATTAAAGAACTCGAATCAACTATTCAAAAGCTACAATCATCTCAGGAATCCGAGGTGGACGAACGCGTCATTATCGATTCAATGAAATCTGAGTACAGATCCATAATCGCAGAGAAAGAACGTGAATTGGAACATTACCGGTCCCAAAAATCCCCGGTGTCTGACGAAATTATTGAAAAATTGGAATATTTGCAGTCGGAAAACCAGTCTCTCAGAAGAAAACTCGAAGATTCAGCTCCTGCTCAGTCAGTCATAAACAAACTTTCTCAAGTGGAACAAGAAAGAGATTCTTTAAAGCGACAAATTGAGTCCTTGAGCAGAAATGATGGTGCTGCCGCTAGAGAACTTGAAATTTCCAATTCTAAATATTCTGACGCCATGCGTGACCTTGATCTGATCAAATCCAAACTAGATGCTACTGTTCGTGAACTCGATGCTACCAAATCTCAAAACTTTGAATTCAAGAATAAAATTGATTCATTGAATCATGATATTCAGAAACTAGAATTCGATTCTTCGTCAAATAAGTCTAGTTCCAGTACTTTACAACGGCAATTAAATGATAAATCCCAGGAAATAGATTATCTTGCACAAGAAGTCCAGCAGTGGAAAACAAAGTACAGAAACATTGCTTCCGAGTTCGAAGGTTTCACTAACTCGAGAAATACATCTATATCTAAATCACGTCAAGAGTTAGAACTTAAAGACAACGAAATTGCTGCTCTAAAGAGAAAGATCAGCAACTTGTCTACTGAATTAGAAGCTGATAATCTGGAAATAAAAAATTTAAAAATACAACTCGAAGCATTGCATGAAGCTGCCTCACTGAATAGACCATCTGAGTTCTACGAGGCTCAAATCAAGACGTTAATGGATAATGAGAGTAGACTTGCTCGTGATAATCAACAGTTAAAACACGAATTAGCCCAAATTAACAATAAAGCTTATCAAAATGATGCGGATTCAAGTAAGCTCATGTCGATTCAAAAAGAAAAAGACGAATTACTTGACAGACTTTCGTTCTATGAAAAAGAGTATTCTATTGCCCAGGAAGCATTGGAGAATGCTGAAAATGAAGTAACTTCACTTAATCAACAAAAAATCAGGTTAGATACGCAACTTGTTGATCTAGAGAATGAGAACCAAGAGCTTCTTAGCCGATTGAGAAACAATATTGGGGATAATAATGAGTTTCAACTAATCGAGCAAATAGACCAATTGAAGTTTCAAGTGAGAAGACTTCAAAAGGAATTGGATCTCGAAAAGAGTAATAAGAGCAATTCTAGAACTGAAGATTCTTTCCTTCAATCAGAATATCAAAAGGTTTCTAAAGAAAATAATAAACTCAGATTGGTTAATGATGAACACGAACTACAATTGCAAGAGCTTAAGGCTAAATGTACTAAATTACAGTCAGCTATTGATGATAAAGAATCGTTAATTGGATCACTCGAGGAACACGTTCGGGAGTTGAATCGCCAACTTAAATTGAATTCTATTTCTGACTTCAAATCAGAAGATTTATACAAGGTAAAGGAAAGCTACGAAATCAGAATAAGAGAGTTGGAGTCAGAGTATCGTCGACTCGAAGACGACTATAGGGACGAGGTCATATATTACAAGAATAAGGTTAACATGATGATGGATAGACAGTTGGATGATTATGATAGTCGGGAAATGTCACCAATGTCTGTATTGATGGAGCAACAGTTAGATCATTCAAGAAATTTAAATAATGAATTATCACGGAAGCTCTCAGATTCATTAGCCAACGAAAACAAACTTTCCGCTGAAATAAATGTTCTCAGAGGAAACATGGAAGATATATCAGATAAAAATTCAAGATTGCAGAAAGACAAAGCAAAACTTGAGACCATAATTAGTGGATTGGAGACTGATGCCAAAGTGCTTGAATCAGAAAATAGTCGATTAGATATTAAGACCAAGAATTTGGCTAGTGAGCTATCAACTACGATCAAGCATTGCTCGAAACTTGCTAACAAACTTAATGAATTAGACATTAATCGATATAAAAGTACTAACAAAGACGGGGAAATAAGTCAAGTCAAGAGAACCAATGCTCATCTTCGAAAACAAATCGATGACTTGAATCAAAGAATGTCCTTAGCAAGCTTGTCACCGCCGCCAAGTCCATCAAGAAATGGAGAGCTCAAACTTGTGAAAAATCAGTTACAATATTATAAAGCTATCTTACACGATATTAATATGAAAGCAAATGATTTAGCAGTGATGAATGACTTCATGATCAAATCAATCAAGAACTCGAATCAATCGATCAAGGATGATTTGGTGAAGTTAGCCCACTGCGGGATATATCCTGATTACACATCTATGGATCTTGCCAAAATACGAAATGGGGGAAAGATTTCGATGAAGGTTTTGGCGCAGTTTGTGTTGGCTATGGTGAAGATTAAGCGAAGGAAGGAGAAATCAGAGCTTCGTAAAACCAAGTTAGCAGAATTGAAAAGTGAGATTGAACGGGACAAAATCACCATGTTGACCATGTGACATTATAATGTACATTAGTGTATAATAAACGTATTATCATGAGACAAACTCACCGAGGAATGCGAGATATCGGGGTTTGTAAGTCGTTAGAGATGTGCCGTGTTCGGCCCATCCTTGGAGTTTGTAGAGGGTGTTGTGATGGAGGAGGAAGAGCTCCACTATTGGAGCTGGATCTTGAAGGAAATGAAGGTGCACCACCACCTGTAGAATGGGATCTGGACAAGAAATGAG
The DNA here is from genome assembly GCA_030574095.1 of Metahyphopichia silvanorum. Taxonomy (NCBI): domain Eukaryota; kingdom Fungi; phylum Ascomycota; class Pichiomycetes; order Serinales; family Debaryomycetaceae; genus Metahyphopichia; species Metahyphopichia silvanorum. The sequence goes on along the minus strand of JAJMEK010000002.1, from coordinate 130,703 downwards.
GACGGGGAGTTCCGTTGTTGAAGCTTGAATTGGGTCCAAACGTATTGTTGGGAGGCCCCAAGAAATCGGATGTTGATGTTATGGAAATATCACCTGCGTGAATAGCACTTAGATCAGAAAGTACTTGATCCACGTTGTCTGAATTTTGATAACCATTTGAGAGAAATTCATTGATTTTTAACTGTTTGAAATCTTGAAGTGCTTCCAAATAGTCATCAGACAGCTTGCTATATAGTGACTTTAGAATGGTAGCATCATGTTGTTTGTAGAGCAGGCTTGATTTATCTAAGAAAGTATCATGGAGACTCAAATCAGACCAGACTTTTTCCTTCAAAAGACTCTTATTCTTGTATACTTTGGCGCCAAAACTTGACAAGTTAATAGGAATCCCCCCGTCTTCTTCGTCTTCAAGAAGAAATTGTGGAAATAAATTGCCAGTGGCCTCAATCAAGGCATGGGTGTCAATGTCATCAAAGGGAATTGGATCTTCCTGCCATTTTTCCATATAAAGCACCTGGTTAGGGTTGTCGATGTGAACATATGTGAATGCTGAATCACTATACGTCATTTAATACTTATTGGGCAATAATAAACGTAAATGTATGGTGTTGATAATTTTGTAAACCCCAGATCGCATTATGTAGGTCATAGAGCAGGTACGGGTTTATTAAGAAGACAAGATACCAATAGAGCTGAACGGGACGATTTGTCGCTACAATTTGTTCATATGATACATTTGATTAAACTATGCTATATTATGCACACACCTCTTCAAACAAGGTTGGTTTGAGGTGCAATAACTTATTGTCGTGGTTGGAAGCCTTTACTAATTTGAAGGCCCCAGTACCTATGTTCATGGTTTGTCCTAAAATGATGCATTCCGAAACACCTTCTACTTTATCGTGCTTCATGTAGAACGAAGCATCGAATAAATGATCAGTAGTTTTCTCGAAAGATGCTAATTGTAACACCGAATCTCTCATCTTACTCAACCCGAAACGAGTAATACCCAATACTTCCCCTTTGTAGGTCATGACATCTCCTAACAATTGGATATGACGAGGATCCACACTCATTCCATGACTTCCCATAGTATGGTCAATTTCATTGATGATGGAAGCACGGGCAGCTTCAATACCTAAAACATCATAGATTTCAAGCACATGGTTTGTTCTGGTCTTAGTACCAATCACCCCATCGGTCGACATTACTTGTTTCAATCCATATCCTTCAACCAACAACTCTCTTTTGTTATCGTCTCTGATATTAATAACGGCACGAGAAATGGTTGGTAATCCTTTAATGACAATATCAGGTAATGCACGTTTTAATTGTTGCATACGGAAAAACAAGGAATTAGTAGTTTCACTGGCTTTGTAATCTGTAGCCATGGTCTTCATTAAACTTTCACTCTTGGTCTCCCTCAACGTAACCAATACATTAATTCTATCATTTCCCGTGATGGATACATCTGCCGCCAAAATTTTCAATTTAGGAGCTTGAACAATCGCTTCAGCAATGCCTTCAATGGTCAACTCCAATTGTAATTTCTCAATTGTCTTTAAATCGATCCTAATGGATAAAAATGCCATTTCAGATTTATAAACGTCCTCGATGAAATATGCAACATCTCTCAACGTCGTCTTTTCAATCCTTCCTTTCACCACACGGGCAGCAATTTCATCGTCATCATTAACCAAGTAAGATTTAATAATAGGTGTTGAAATAACTTTGGAAGCGTTGATAATTTCTTTGATACGTGGTACACCCAACGTAACATTCATGGAAGCAACACCAGCAAAATGGAAAGTTTTCAACGTCATTTGTGTACCTGGTTCCCCAATTGATTGAGCTCCGATGGCTCCTACAGCTGTACCTGGTTCCACTTTAGCTTTGGAATATTTGGAAATACATTCTTTCAAAAATTCATGGACTGTGCTTTTAGATATCTTCAACAATTGATTAACAGCATTCAATTCTTTGACTTCATCATCGACTAGTATCATATCATCAGCAGGAGCAGTGAAATATGGTTTCAAATGCTTTCGTTCACGATATATGGCTAGTTGAGTAGACTTCTTCTCGATAAATTCCCTGATGGATTGGTAAAAGGCTCTTTCTGCATCATACTGATCGATGTACTCAATATTATCAACATCTTCTGGTGCTAGCAAATTACCCAAGTTATCAAATCTAGTCAACCTTTCTTCTAATGGTCTTAATATTTGATTGACTTCATCGATAACCTGATATGGGAGTAATCCAGATTCTGAAGTATCGTAGGTTATGTTATAAGCATGATCCCATTGACGTACGAAGTTCACAGGTCTAGCATCCCCTTCCATATCGAAAGGATCTAATCCGTCACCCCCATAGGTGAACTGAACAATACCATTAGATGAGTTACGTACCGTCGAGTCGTATTGGGAAGATAAATCTTCTAAGGACTTCATCAATCTTCTAGACATATACCCAGTTTCAGCTGTCTTAACTGCAGTATCAACTAAACCTTCTCTACCTGAAATAGCATGGAACAAAAATTCGGGTGGAGTTAAACCAGTGAAGAATGAATTTCTGACGAAACCCTTAGATTGAGGAGTTTTCGAATTTTTGGTAAAATGTGGTAATGATCTATCCTGGAAACCATCAGGAACTCTATTACCCGAAATAATCTGTTGCCCGACAACTGCCACCATTTGAGAAACATTCAATGTTGAACCTTTAGAACCACATGTAGCCATAATCAATGGAGCATTTAACGAGTCAAGCTCTTTAATACAAACATCACCAACTTCTTCTCTAACTTTGGATAATAAACCACCAATTTTAGCTTCTAAAGTTTGTTCCTCATTACAACCAGGTTGCGTCTCCAATTTTCCTCTATTATACAAATCGATTAATTCATCACACTTGAGATATGCAGCTTCTACCATCAACTCCTTCTTTTTCTTCAAATCACTACCAGGAGTGACATCGTTAATACCAATAGAAAATCCACGATTTCCCAAGTAACGGGCACACAATTTAGCCATACGGTTCATTGCAGTAGCAGCGGCATCTGGACCATAGTCTCGTAGAATACAATAGAATACAGAATGCTTCTTACCATCACCAAGGGTAGACTTATCCATAAGACCACTTAAAATCTGGGAACCTCTGATAATGACATAACTATCATTTGGTGACATTTCACTTGGAAGGCCTTTTGGTGGAGGTATGAAAGTTTTATTTTTAGCATCCAAGTTAATAACAACATTAGATTTTCTATTAGGCTTGATTAATAATGAAAACACTTGCTTTCCTGTCCACAACATTACAGGTTTGAAAATTGCAGGAGGGGGGATGTCAAATTGCACATCAGCGTCCGACATCATTGACAATAGCTGTACTAATGATGCTCTGTCGAAGAAAGAGTCTTTATGTGATATAAGATAAGATCCAGTAATGAAATCTTGGGTAGCAGCAATGATTGGCTCACCTGATTTAGGAGTTAAAAGATTGTTTTTCACACCCATCAAGTTTATAGCTTCAGCTCTTGCCTCTTCGGTTTGGGGAACATGTAAGTTCATTTCATCTCCATCGAAATCAGCGTTATATGGGGTACAAACACATTCGTTAAGTCTGAATGTTCTCCAAGGTTTGATTTTAGCATAATGCGATAAAATTGATAATCTATGCAAAGAGGGTTGTCTGTTGAATAAAACCACATCACCATCTTCTATGTGTCTTTCAACAACATCACCGAATCGTAAATTTTTAGCTAGTTTTTCACGATCGGCAAAACGTAAATTTCTTTTGGCGAACTCGTTTTGCTTCAGCACATAATTAGCCCCCGGATGAATATCAGGACCGTTAAGAATAAGCCTGCGTAATTTTTCACGATTGTATCTAGTACATTTTTCAGGGTAAGTAAGTACTTTGGCCACTAACTCAGGAACGGCAACTTCGTCAATACGTAAATTTGGATCAGGCGATATAACAGTTCTACCTGAGAAATCGACTCTTTTACCGGATAAATTACCTCTGAAACGACCTTGTTTACCTTTTAATCTTTGGCAAAACCCTCTAATAGGTTTAGAAGATTTAGAGCCTGCACCTCCTCCACCAGAAGGAATTAATGCTGGGTTTGCAGAATCAGAATTTATATACATGGCAACAGATAATTGCAAATAGTCCCATTGTTCCATCAAATTGTTGATGGAGATACCTTTTTCGATACCTGCTTTGATCAAGGAAGAGGTCCAAACGATTTCGGTTAATTTGACCGTGAGATCATCCTCATTGGATTGAGCATCCATCATGACTGAAGGTCTTATACATACAGGAGGAGCCGGTAAGTATCTCCAAATATACATTTCAGGTCTACCACCCTTTGCAGAATCAATACCAAATAATTCACAATCGGAAGGAGTAATTTGTTTGAATAAGTTTAATACTTTCAAAGGATTTAAATCGTCATGGACTCTTTTGATGAATTTTTCAAGCTCAGGATTTCTCAAAAACACCTCATCGAATTCTTTATCCCAGAAATCTTTTTCCGGAGTGGAACGTTTTCCAATGTATCTAAAGGTATCATGAACGATTTTAAGGGCTGCCGGACCGGCTCCACTAGCAGCTTTTTTAACCACCCCATTAACATGATTACATTTGAGACATCTTCTTTGTTTTTTACATTGATCCAATACTTTTTTGAAAATCTTCATTCTTCTGAGATTGTCAATATTTGGTCTTCTCAAATCATTTAAAAATGATCGTTTAGTTTGTTCATCAAGCAATACTGCAGAACAGTTTTTACAGATGGATTGGAGTACTTGAATGATTGATTTGAAATACCCAACATGGAAAACAGGAAGGGCAAGACGGATATGACCGAAATGACCATGACATGAAGCAAGGTTCCCAAAACAAGTAGCACATTCTGACCCATTAGATGATACACCCATCTTAGTATCTAAAGCACCTCCGATCTTTGGAACCCGTCCCTTCTCTAAATCATACAAGTCTCGGGAATTCACTTCGATTTCCGACTGCGCGATAATGTCCTTGGACGATAAGGCCCCGAACTCAATCCCCTTAATACATTTGGGGGCAACATCTACCACGACTTCTTTCATGATGAAGGTGATGATTAGAGACGATTTGAGAAGAGGTGAAAAAAAATTAAATGTGCCACAAAGGTGTGCGACATCGGCCGGAGGGAGTCACGTGGCGATAGTGCGACGTGTGCGACATTTTCTCACAGGTTAAAGTGGCGACACGCCCAGGTTAAATATACGTAGTATTCAACTAAGTAAATTGGGTTATATCAAACACAACATGTCATCAACCACGAATAATGGAGCAGAGAAGAAGGTGATTAAAACTTTAGAAGAAGACGATGAATTTGAAGATTTCCCGGAAGATACCAAATGGGGTAACGAAGTGAACCCTCAACTTTCATCAGGCAATTTATGGGAAGAAGATTGGGACGACGATAATGAAGATGATTTCAGTAATAAGTTAAGAGAAGAATTGAAGAAAAATCAAAAACTGACATGAATAGAATCGTCATGAATTATGGTACTGTATACTATTTAATTTACATCAAATTTTATATTGATTTAGTATAATGTAGTCGCTTACACTAAGCGTAAAAATTAACCGATTTTGATTTTCTGGCTTGAACTTCACCAATAGCTTCAACAAAATCTTCATGTTTAATGATTGATTTCCCATTTCTTAATGCAATCATACCAGCTTCGACTGTAACCGCTTTTAATTGAGCTCCATTAAATTCATCAGTGGAACGAGCAAGTTCTCTCCAATTAACTGAATTATTATCACAATTTAATTTTCGAGCATGAATCTTCAACACAGATTCTCTGGCTTCTTCAGATGGTAATGGGAATTCGATTTTACGATCCAATCTTCCTGATCTAAGTAATGCTGGATCTAAAGTGTCAACTCTATTAGTAGCCGCCAACACTTTAACCCGGTCATCAGATCCAAATCCATCCAATTGATTTAATAATTCCAACATGGTTCTTTGAACTTCACGATCTCCACTTTTATCGGAATCAAATCTTTTGGTACCAATAGCATCCAATTCATCGATAAATATAATGGTTGGAGCTTTTTCCTTGGCTAAAGCAAATGCATCACGAACTAACTTGGCCCCATCCCCAATAAACATTTGGACCAATTGAGGAGCAGCCAACTTCAAGAAAGTTGCTCCTGATTGAGCAGCACAGGCTCTGGCTAATAACGTTTTACCAGTACCGGGAGGACCATACATCAATGCCCCCTTTGGAGGTTTTATACCTAAATTCTTGAATTTATCAGCTTGTTTCATTGGTAATACCACGGCTTCGATTAATTCTTCAATTTGTTTATCCAACCCTCCAATGTCGGTATAATCTTCAGTTGGTTTTTCATCAACTTCCATGGCCTTGACTCTTGAATCATACTCAGAAGGTAAAGTATCTAAGATCAAATAAGAATCTTTATTGACACCAATCAAATCGTTTGGTTTTAACTGGGCTGGATCCACCAATCCAATTAATGGTAAGAAAATGGTTTGTCTTGTTGAAGTTTTAATCACTGCTGATTTACCTGATCTCGTGGCTTCAACATCAACGTTAGCACCTTGTTCTGTTGCTTCCTTCTCTGCCTCCAAGTCCAAGAGTTCCACGACGTTCCCAACCAAGTAAGGAAGTTGTTTGTTATTATTGATCTTTTCTTGATTATCTTTGATTCTTTCCGTCATTACTGTTTTCTCGTGGGTTAATCTTTGAGATTCAGATCTCATCACCTTGATATCATTGTCTAAAAGCTTGGTTCGATTCTGAATATCTGCTGTGGATGAATTGAGGATTTCTTGGTCAATCAAATCCTCTTGATTCTCTAATTCTTCTAAAGTAGACATAATGATGATAATGATGGATTTATTGCCACTCAACTAAACAACTGGAGGTGCGAATGTCGTGTCACGTGAAACGTCTTTTCTGAGACATGGCCTTTTATTCCAACGTCAAAAAAAACCGGCCGCGTCTGCACTCCACGTATTCAAGTTTATATCGCTACCAATGCATTCCCATCACGCCCGAGGCCGTTCGTACCAGCCGATGGATGACGACATGCTGGTGAACTCGGCGTTTTCGTTTGGTTCTCCGGCCGGCGTTACATCTCCGGACCCGAAGCTCAATCCAAGTCCTTTCATGGACTCCATGCCTGGACCCTCATCATCGTCATCAATACCCAACCCCAGACCCATGGCCAGCTCCAATTTGACCGAGCCGGTGTTCACCAAAGTCTTGGTACTGCTTCCGGTGCTTCTAGCTGTTCCTAGTGTGTTTTTATCGGCTAAACTATCATGTTCATCTAATTTGATTGTCATTATTCCGTCTTCAATTCTCCTAGCGAGCTCATTATGTATAGCGGCCAAAATCTTGGGAAAATTAAACATTATCCCCGTTACATCCTCGAATAGAGAGCTGGTCTCTTTATCGTCCACAGTTGGGTTGTTGTTGTGTTTTTCGTTGGTGTTCATAGCGTGTGGTTTTCTTCCTATTAGTCGTTTATCTACGTTGGTTTTGGGGCTTGTTCTCAATCCTTGGAACCCATATACGCTCATGGCTTTGGTATTCGACATCATTGGTAATTATCTGGACTTCTCCTCTGTTGTGTCCTTGCTAGCAGGTTATGTTTGTGTTGGTTTATCGTACAAATTACTCCATGATTCGGTGATATCGGGCGGTTTATCCAATGCCATCAATAGACTAAATCTACAAGTATTGGTGGCTGTGGCCATACTGTCACTTTTAATCGTTAGCTTGACCTCCGTCAGCTTTGTCATGTTGGCTGTCTGCTTGACCGCTATTGGTGTCATCCTCCTCTCGTGGCAGGACTGCTATATCTCATGTTCTAGGGTAAATGCTGTCATTGTATCTGTATTTTCATTTGCTTTGGAATTTATTGTGTCACAACAGCAACCTCTGGTGGTTTCAATTGTATTCCAATGTATCCTCCCCATGTCAATCACCCCGGTTCAGACTGTCGAACTTCTTTCAGATCCTGTCATTAATGGCAAAACTACTGGTTCTTCAATAGTGAAAGAACTACTTAGTCATTCTGACACTCGGGCCATATTTAATTTTCTACTTTTGAACACCACCTTCATGATGGTACAATTATTATATTCATTCCGGTCTAAGTCCTTGGGGCTTTTGTCTGACTCTTTGCATATGGCTTTAGATTGTTCATCTTTAGCATTGGGGTTAGCAGCAGGAATTTTACTGAAAAACCAAATTAATCCCAATGGTAAGTTCCCTTTTGGTTTCAAGCTCTTCGAAATCCTCGCTGGATTTACTAATGGAACTCTCCTTATTGGAATTTCCGGGAGTATTATTTTTGAAGCAATTGGACGTTTATTTAATCCTGTATCCTTACAAAAAACAACAGAACTTATCATTGTGTCAATATTGGGTTTGATCGTCAATTTGGTGGGGATCTTTGCCTTGAACCACGGTCATGATCATGGCCATAGTCATGGCCATAGCCATAGTCATACCCATAGCCATGAGCATAGTCATAGTCCTGACACTCACGATAGTCATACACATGCCGAACATGGTCATGAAGAGCATAATTCGTCCTGTCAGTCCCTGGGTCATGACCATATGAACGATAATATGAAAGGAATTTTCCTTCATATCCTAGCGGACACTTTGGGTTCAGTGGGAGTTGTTGCATCTACTATACTTATTAAATTATTCAGCTGGGAAGGGTTCGATCCAATCGCATCTATCATTATAGCCGTGTTGATTTTCTTATCGGCAATTCCTCTCATCAAGTCAACCGCATCTACATTACTACTAAGACTTAATTCTGATAAAGAGAATAAGGTACGGTCTGCACTCAATGAAGTGGTACATATAAAAGGCTTGAAATCATTCACAACCCCAAGATTTTGGCCTTCTAGTGATGAGCTGGATTTGAATGGATACATTCACATTCAAATTTACCGAGGAGAGAATGGGGCCTTCATCAAGAGACAAGTCGAAAGTATTTTCAAGTCCCAAAGTATCAATGCCATGATCCAAATGGAGAATGACTTTGATGATTGTTGGTGTCGCAGTTAATGCCAGAAACGGCAGGTGCGGATTTTCACTACTGGCTCATCTCAAATTTTATAGACCGTTTTTTCATAATCACGTAATCAACTATTTATCATGTCACGAGTAGGTGTATTGGCACTTGGACCAGCAGGAGTAGGGAAATCTACATTTTGTAATGCCATCATTACCCATATGCAATCGATTGGAAGAAGGGCTCATATTGTTAATTTAGATCCAGCTGCTGAACCAACAGAATATGAATTTACTATCGATATTAGAGATTTGATCTCTTTACAAGATGTTATGGAAGAAATGGATCTTGGACCTAATGGAGCACTTATATATTGCTTTGAGTTTTTGCTCAACAATCTTGATTGGTTGGAAGAAGAAATTGGTGATTACAATGATGAATATTTGATATTTGACTGTCCAGGACAAATTGAACTATATACCCATATTCCGGTATTACCAACCATAGTGAAGCATTTACAAACCAACTTGAATTTCAATTTATGTGCTACGTACCTTCTTGAAGCACCTTTTGTTATTGACCGGTCTAAATTCTTCTCCGGTGCCTTAAGTGCTATGTCTGCAATGATTCTATTGGAACTTCCTCATATTAACATATTGTCAAAGATTGATTTGGTGAAAAACGAAGTGTCCCGAAAACAACTCAAGAAGTTCTTAAACCCTGATCCATTACTTTTAAGTTCTGATGATGATAATGAGATAAATCCCAAGTTTGTGAAACTTAACAAGGCAATTGCTAACATGGTGGACGACTTCGGGATGGTTCAATTTCTACCTCTTGACTGTTCTAAAGATAGTGATTCTGTAGCCACTATTCTCAGTTACATTGATGATGTTACACAGTGGTCTGAAAGCCAAGAACCAAAAGAACCAAATGACGAGTTCGTGGAAGTGGATGATATGTAAGATACACTGCTCGTCAACCCACGCAACATTATTCGATCACCATTTGATTATCACCATTAGAATATCACCATTTGGCTATCACCATTCGATCATCACCATTCGATCATCACCATTCGATATTCTACTATTGGATAACCATTCGATTACCATTCGATATTCTACTATTCGATTATGCATCATTTTTCTACTTTCAATCACCGAGCCCTTCGCTTATCCAATTATTGAATCACAATCATCCGACAGTAGCCACCATAGCCTTAATTCTGTAACCAGAGCTTGCAGTCAGATAGCTACAGATATCGCATATATGCGTAGGGGCCTATTGAATAGTAATGCTGCTCGTCCTATCCATACGTCAAACTACGTTGATAACAAAGTCCAAATTCACTCTGGACTTCCGATTGTCACATCAAGTCCATGTCTAGAACCCATATGCTTCATCTTTATTTAGGAGTTCATTCAAGTTCTCCGAAAGGCTATGTCTACATGGCAAAATAGGTTCATAACTTAAATAAAATAAACCTAGTTGTAACCATTACTGATACGTACGCACCATGCACCATGCAATTTATCCCGACCTTACCGATATGTGTCAAGTGGAGGCGACCTACGTAGTTTCACTTCGGTACTTGTCAACTTGCATGTCGGAGTTCCGTACCAAATCATCAATACTTCTTCGGATTGCAACGTGAGTTTCCCGCGCCTTTTACTTAAACCTAAGGCAGGTTTATGTCCATTTTGTGTTTTATTCACGTCCTTGACGTACATGAGACTTACATATTTCATCGACCAAATTCTTAAAAAGAAGAAACTAAGCATGCACCGGAGACATGCAGGTATTTTATCCCGCTTACGCTTACTGCTATAAAATACCTGGCGCAATCGAACTTGTAGTATCTGCAAAAAACGGTTTATTTTTGTCTGAATTTTAAATCCAAAACCGTACTGATATCTTGGCTCTATCCTAACCCATGCATCACTCAGACACCATTATTCTCGGACTTAGGACAAGGGCCACCATGAACGAATAATCATGGGGTAGAATTCAAATTCCTCTTTGTAAATGATTTCTAGTAATTACACCGCTCATTAATACGTGGTGCTGACTATGTAGCTTAATTGTCGTAAAACATTCTCGCCATACATTTTTTTTTTCGATGTATGTTTCGTGAAATTCAAAGACGCCAATCAACCTATCTCTTCTGACCTAAAGCCATTCGTCTATCTTCTCCACCTTCGGCTGGTTCTGTTCTATTGCCTGCTTAAGGTGATTAGCAGCATATTGGTGGATTGTTAGGGGGTACGGATGTTTTACCAATGGAGTTTGCCTAATGCGACCACCTGAAAAACTCGATGAAGGAAAAACACCTTCACTGCAAATTTAACACCATCAATTAATCCATCATGGTTCAGATTAATGAAGTTAAAGACACTCAAGCAAGAGAAAGTAGAACTGCTACGCACACTCATATCAAAGGATTGGGATTAGATGAACATGGTGTTGCTAAAAAAGTGGAAGCTGGTTTCGTAGGTCAAAATGACGCTAGAGAAGCTTGTGGACTTATTGTTGATTTAATCAAATCTAAAAGAATGAGTGGTAAAGCTATTTTGGTTGCTGGTCCTCCGGGAACTGGTAAAACTGCCTTAGCCTTGGCTATTTCTCAAGAATTAGGTCCAAAGGTACCTTTTTGTCCAATTGTAGGATCCGAGTTATACTCTGCCGAAGTTAAAAAGACTTCTGCATTGATGGAAAATTTCAGAAAGGCTATTGGTTTAAGAATCAAAGAAACTAAAGAAGTTTATGAAGGTGAAGTAACTGAATTAACCCCTGAAGAAGCTGAAAATCCTTTAGGTGGTTACGGTAAAACTGTTAGTCATGTTATAGTAGGTTTAAAAACTGCTAAAGGTACTAAAAGCTTAAGATTGGATCCAAGCATTTATGAAAGTATTCAAAAAGAAAGAGTTACTCCTGGTGATGTTATCTATATTGAAGCAAACACGGGGGCTGTTAAAAGAGTTGGTAGATCTGATGCCTATGCTACTGAATTCGATTTAGAAGCTGAAGAATATGTCCCATTACCAAAAGGTGAAGTCCATAAGAAGAAAGAAATCGTTCAAGACGTTACGTTACATGATTTAGATGTAGCTAACGCAAGACCTCAAGGTGGCCAAGATGTATTGTCAATGATGGGTCAATTATTGAAACCAAGAAAAACTGAAATAACAGATAAATTAAGATCAGAAGTTAACAAAGTGGTTTCGAAATATATTGATCAAGGTGTTGCAGAATTAATTCCAGGTGTTTTATTCATTGATGAAGTTAATATGTTAGACCTTGAAATCTTCACCTACTTAAATAGAGCTTTAGAAAGCTCAATAGCGCCAATAGTTGTGTTGGCTTCTAACAGGGGTTTAACCACCATCAGAGGTACCGACGATGAAACCAAATCTCCACATGGGTGTCCTCGTGATTTAATTGATCGTTTACTTATTGTCAAAACCCTTCCATATAATCAAGAAGAAATCAAAACTATCATTTCTAAGAGAGCTGTTTTGGAAGGTTTATCCATAAGTCCAAGTGCTTTAGACAAGCTTTCAAGTCATGGAATCAGTAACTCTTTGCGTTATGCCTTACAATTATTGGCACCAGCAGGTATCTTAGCTAAAACTGCTAATCGTAATGAAATTACTGATGAAGATATTGATGAATGTGAATTATTATTTTTAGACTCTCGTCGTTCTGTTAAAGTATTAGAGGAAAACAAAGGATATCTTTGATTTGAATATACATGTTATAATTGATTTAATAGGAAGAAAAAAGTTATATATTATAGTTTACCAAGTGTAGAAATCTCTTCTAAGAAGTCTTGAGCAGTGTCAATATCAGTACTTCCGTAAATGATTTTTTTAGGGGTCCTATTAGGTTGATTACTCCATTCAGTTAAATTTTGATATTCAAGATAATTACCTCCCCCAACAACAAACACCAAAGCTTCTTGATACACTTGCCTTTTAGGGGGTTTTGAATGACCACCCCTTGATTTAGGGTCTAAATATAAATAGTCATCCGTTAGTAAAATAGAATTGTTTGAAGCACTGTTAGGATCCATTATTGATTCAACAACATTTGTTATAGGTAAATTCTTCTTTTCTGGTAACAATTTTTTCAACCCCGTGGCTAAACTACTCAACCCTTCTGTAATTCTACCCTCTGTCAACCCATATAATTTTGACGACAAACCATTAAATAGAGCAGAGTTATTGTTATCTAAAGAACCATAGTTCTGTCCACCTGAAGGATCATTTAATGATAAATTCTTTGACATGTTCAAAATTTGTTTAAATTTTAAAATATAGTTAAAAGCATTCATATCAATGTGAGGATATTTGGAAGTGAAAACTTCTTTGCACTGGTCAATATAATTTGGAGATAAGTCATCACATAAAAGAGTCAAGATTAAAAAGGTTCTAAACTTATCTAAAGAGTTATCTCTTTTGGAATCAGTCTTAAGTAATTCTAAGAATTGTTGATGAACCTTTGGATCATTATAATTTTGTTCAATTTCAAAAAACTTGTCGAGGTTTTTGGCTTCGAGCTCTTTTAATAAGGAAGCTAACACGTCCATATGCATGTCTAAAGTGGTCTTTCTAGCTGTCAATTCAGGTAATGCATCAACTGCTTGTTGAATATTTGATGTATCATGTTCTGAAGAATTAGGATCAATATCACTTAAAGAGGTTATACCGGTTTTGTTAGTTAATTCTTGAGCATCTTTCTTATAAGCTTGAAGTTCGAAATCAGCATTTTCCACGGCATCTGGGAAAGGTAATTGAGAATTTTTATTCCAAAAGAAATCTTTAGGATCTACATCATAGTTTTTAAATGAAGACTGATTGTTATCAAATTTTTCGACCTTAATAGTATTTCTTTTCAAGTGAAAGACGTCACTTACCATACATTGATAAATCCAGGAATGAGAAAACATGGACGCTAAGTCGATGTTACGATCAAGAATAATAAGTACTGGTCTTTGTTGGATGGAATTTTGAATGATACTTCTAGAGTTACTCAAATAATCTCTTAATTTTGCATCCAATTGACTTGAGACGAGTTCTGCGGCACCATTTCTAGGACATCTAATGATGGGGATGTTACCCAAGGTAATAACCGTGGCTAATAACCCATCAGCAATTGAGTCTGCCAATTGATGAATATCATCTTCATTGGTACTTGGATCATTAAACTTTGTAAACACTTTGGGTAAATCAAGAGAAAATAAGTTTGGTTCTGTGACGATGAAATCTAAGTACTGATCATATACTTGCTTTATTTTATGGGATTTACCAGCAATAGAAACTTTTTTGGCGAATTCTTCCAATAATTCCCGATTAAGAGTACAAGTGAAATTGATGTAGAAATCGTCATATTTATCCTGATTCAAGTCTTCGATTATTTGTACGATGTTTTCAATGGTTGGTTCCACAAAATAAATAACGGGCACGTCAGGAAGTGGAGATCGTTTACTATTGATCAAAGGATGAATGGTGATTCCACACCTGAGTAAATCATTAACTCTCATTACAGAAGAAAGAATTGCACGGGACTTGGTGTCTAAAATCAAGACTTTCCAAATGATTTCTTCGTTTTTCGATGCTAAAGTTAAGTCGGCTCCACCATCTTTATTCAAATGAAGCATTCGCTCAAGAGACGCTGTAAATGTTAGTAAACAATTAATTATATTCGTGAAGTCTCGGTATAATTACCTACCGATTTGTCGGTCTCTCAAACTCAAATCGGTGATGAATGACATATTACTAGCGGAGGATTTGATTGAGTTTGGATACAAATTTGTGTACGTGGAATCTTGAGATTTGAGAGCCTCGAAAGTCGTGATATCGCAAAAAACCGCTAGGGAATTCCCAAGCTGCTTTCTTTTGTGAGAACCGTGCCCCAGTACCCCCACCAACAATAAATGAACTTATGGACTAGAGTTTGATTTTGTAAGTATATTTAGATCCGAATCTTGGGTTTTGACGAAGATAATGGGATGTTGGTGCAACCCCAATTCTGACCCTGCCAGATCTCGGAAATGTCTGTCACCGGAGCCGGAGACTTGACTGGACGTAAAAAAACACGATTTTAATGCCATATTGGAGAGGTAATAGTCGATTTGGAAGTTTGGGGTAGCTTGTTGGTGGATCTGATTCTGTAAATGCTCGAAACGGATACTTGTCTGTTAACTAGTAAATAGGGCTCCGATTACTCGGTCGAAGCAAGGTTTGGGTGCAATATGCATTGTCGCTTAAACTCCATGTGAGATGAAGTTCAACAAGAGTTGAAGTAATACAAACCATAGCTTATAACTTCCTTAGGCCTGTATTTCTTGATTGTAGTCTCATAGAGGCTCCATTCAACAGATATGGCGCTTTTTACGGGACTCCGAAGTCCAGATGCTGGTTTTAATATGAATTATCTGGTGCATATTATGTAATGATAACCGAAGCTGAGAATCTTGAAAAACATTTTCATCAACTTCTTTACACCAACTTTTTTCAAGAAAGGTTCACAACTGTCCACATGAACAACGTTGTACTTGAGCTCTCCTAAGTTCATTAACGGTACTCGTGGTTAATGGTTATGTGATTATCATACATGTATTTTATAACTACCTTTTTCTATTTATTCTAAAGAAAAAAAAACATAAGAACGAACTGAATGGAAAACAAAACAAAACAAAACAAACAAAGTGACTTGTAAATCAATCAAGAATTTTTTTAAATTCAATGACAAGGTTAATGAAAAAAAACGTTCTTTAAATAAATATCTGCTGTACCCCTTCAAGCATATATTCATTCAAAAATGACTATGATTTGATTCTATATTATACAGCAACAAAAATGTTGATAAAATGACGATTTCTTCAAGATGGAGAAAGAATAGAATCCAACAATTCACTTCAATTCAATTGATAACGTATTATGTTTCAATTATCATTTCCATGCTTTGATGGTTGCATGTGGAAAACGTTGTGTGCGACAAGAAGCACGGCGCCTATGCAAAGCATTGTTACCTTAGGCTATTGTTACCAAATTTTGAAAATCGCCAGGTTCTCATTTAAATGAGTGAATCAAGATAACTCAGACCTCTAGCTTCATGTTATCGAAGCTCAATTGGAAGATGTTAAACATTTAGGATAATGGGGATGACTATGGTTGCAAAAAAAAAAAAAAAAAAACGATTATGGATCATTCTAATCATTTACTTCTATACTCCACTATTCCTCGCAACACCTTGATTTTTCCATAAACTTCATGTTCAATCATATTCTCTTCATTTTTGGCATCCTTTGGCTTATTCTTGTGTTCGGTTCCTGGCTTGGGCCAAACGCAATTTAATCCAAGTCGACTACATTCGTGACATTTTGGTCTTGTTTCACAACACCGCTTCTTTCTTTGACGACATGTCAAACATCCCATTCTTGAACGTTTTGTCACAGGCTTGGATCCTAAAGGTTTTATCGATGATATGCTTCCGTCTGAAGGGGGGGAATTGATTGACGACTTTCGGGATTTCGACTTCTTTCCCGAGATTTGCATAGGAGGTGATCTTGAACCTCCATACCCACCTGTACCCATTTGTGGAGGTATTGGCGGTTGTTGTGGCTGTCGTATATACCCAGGACGATGTTGTTGGACTTGGTTTTGAGACATCATTGGTTGTTGGGGTAAAAACTGTTGAGGTGGATATATAGGATTACCTCCTTGAATATGGTTGAACTGGTCCCATTGCTCGGGTGGTGGCATATTATGTATGGCATTGAATTCAGGTATGGCAACCTGTGGTAATGGATAGCCATGCTGTTGTCCTTGAGCCCCTTGGATGTATGGTGGTTGATGAGCTTGGACATGGGGTCCTGGGGCTTGAGGCTGAACGCTTGTTTGGGGGTCTATATTTGTTGCTATGTTGGCTTCATTTGGAGGAGCAACCACTCCATATTGTTGGGGGTAAGAATATTGGTTAGTATTGGTAGGAGAGGATTGAACAATCTTATTCAGTATGGTATTGGTATTGGAAGCTGTAATGGAAGGGGAATCGGAGCTCGCTGACGATTGACGTGAATCCGAGGTTCTTGAAGTAGTTGTTACACCGGGTGCATTGGGAAATTCTCCTTGAGAAACATTCGAGTCTGTTGCTCTTCTATAATCAGCCGGTACATTGGTAGATGATTTTCCTGGGGGGAATTCTGAATTTGCCAGTGTTGATGAAGTTTCTTTATCATTGTTATTGTCTTTACCTGGCTCTGTATCGTTCCAAGATTGCTCTTGCCACAGCTTCATGATTTTCTATATCTTCTCAATTGCAACAAGATCAATTGATAGTCTTTATAAAGAGATTTCAATCAATAATAAAAACAAATAAAAGAACGGAAGCAAATAAAAAAATTTTCTGTTGAATTTGTTGTCTTAATATTTTTTGGTTAACGTTTGAGAAACCTACTCTATGTGAAGAAGGGAAAAAAGCCAACTAATGTACAAGAACCTAAATGAAAAAATTTCGATCACAAACTGAAACTGGAATTGGAAAACAATTAGAATATATATACTGAATATTTTCTGGGTCAATCCAATAGACGTTGACAATTTCAAATGAAATGAGAAAACCCGACAATCAGATAATCAGACACAAGGAGATAAGACCAAAAGATGTGGAATAAAAAAATGACAAACACAGGTTATTGAAATAAAAAGACCTAAACTGATGAATGAAATAACCAAACCATATATTTCTGAAAAAAAAAAAAAAAAGAAAATTCGAATTTAACTGACAATAATAAAGTGACACACAATTCAACACGCAAGCGCTTGAATTCCAACGGATATGCTTTCCCACTCAGACACAGAAATGGTCAGATCTTTTCAGGCTTTTAAAAAAAATCCGGAAGTGAATTTAAATGTCTGTTTCGAATTTTAGTTTGTTCCTTTCGTGTTTAGAAAGCAGAAAGGGGAATATGAAAAGAATGAATAAGCAGGATTACTTGTTTTCTCCTAAGGGCTAAGTGCAAAACGGAAAATACGTAAACAACACAACACGAGAGGACGTTGAACAGGTTAAAAAGAGGAAACAAACGTGTTGTTTGTTAAATGGAAAGAATGATGAAATAATTCAATTTCCTTAAACCTTTTCGAAATCGTTAACTTTCCAAGTTATGTGATCTGATGTCCCTACTCAAAAAAGATTATCTGCTTTCTTTTCTACAGAATAATTGTTTAAATTTTACCAGAATAACCAGCTAAATGCCTTAAGTATGATGCTAGCGACAAGCAGAACCGCACGTCGGGAATATTATTTGAATTGTCGGGATTACCAATTCGGTAGTAATTTCAATAATAAAATAAGACGTCCAACTTATTATATGAGTGAAATTAACTTTAAAAAAAAAAAAACCAAGCCTAAAAGAAGAAATTAAAAACACTTAAGAGGCTCCACAGACACTTACATATTTTTTTTAAAAAAAAAAAACCAGAGAATAATGAGACAGTCTCCTTCCAGCGCAAAGGGCTAAATTTAGGAAAATTCCCCCACGACCTCGGAACCGGTTAGCAATACTGAAACTTGTAATATTGCAACCCACCGGTATCGTCTACAACAGTTGTATTGATTACATGTGACCTAAGTGACTTGACCTAATCGGAAATGAGTTTCGAATCCAACAGAAACGTAAACGAGGTACCAACAAATACGTAACGGTCTTGCGTATTCTAGAAACAACCCCCCGCCTCGATGATTTCCAGATAGCAATGGAGGCATGAAGCTAGTGAATAATACACAATATTATTTACACATTCTGTATAATACTATCTACGCAATTATTGCCGCATTGAACGTCTGTCAAGTCAACGCTAAGTAAAAGTTCCATACATAAAAAGTCAAATTAACTATCAAGCTACCGGTTTCTATACATCCGATAGCCCCATCGTTCATACGTGGAAATCAATTTGTTTATTGACAACCCGCCTAATAATTAGGAGAAATGTCGGAATCCAGTGGATAACGGGCATGAATGGTTCTGCGTGATGTACCATTTCTAGTTTATATGCAAGCTAATATTCTAATTGATGAAAAGATTGGGAACGGTGATTCTATTTTTTATATTCGGCAATTGATCCCGGAAGGCTTGGCATTGTCTACATTTATTTGATCTTAAGCAAGCAAAACGATTACTCCACCTCCGACTGACTGTCTAGACTTTCATAAAATTCCAATCGCTGTCGGCCAGCAAATTATCAATTCGGTAACGTCTCCGCGTCACCGGGTTTGTACCGACGTGATTCCTTCTTCTTTATTTTTTTTTTAATATATTTGCTATTGTCACCGATAACTATTGTTAAATTATTCTTCCTTTACATTACTGTGTCTTTAAATCAACCTGTCATTATTTTCTACCCCAAATTTCTGTTCCCCTGCACAGCATGCGCTTATCAATGTATGTAGAAGGTACTAAGTTTTTCGTCAATAATTAGCATCCACAACTTGCCCGTATTATCTTCAGATATTAAAGATATTATTTTAGTAGGTTAATATTTTTGTGACACAACATATACTACCAAGAATTTTTCTTTATAATATTATCCCGGTAATTAAGTCGGGCAATTGACTTTAGGTCATCAGATCTGCCTCCATCACCGCCATATTAAGATTGCGAATCGACGTTGCGCTCCGGGCCTTTTTATTGTTCGCAAATTCTGCAGACATTTTATGAAGTTGTGCACCTTGCATAACCGACTGTGCTGATTATGCCAAATGGGGCAGGTGCAATTAGCACCGATGGCATGGTTGTCCCGGGACTGAAAATATCCCACCAATTCTTAGCTACAATATAACAATAGCAATTGAAGTTCTAGCTTTTGCAATGTGTATCAAGTTAAAATGATTAGCGACGGGGTTAAGTTATGTAACTGTCTATTGTGCAAAATAACTTCTCGCTAAATGATGTCGTGTATAAAACCGCCCCTCTTGCTGCGGCCCTGAAAGACGTTATCTTAATTTGTATTACTACAGAAACGATGAATGTACAGTATAATTGATTGTTTAATGATGCGAGAATCGTTCAATATACTTAATATTCATCTTTTTATTACAGGGTTCAAGATTTCATTATTTGATTCCATTTTTTCATGGTTGTGATTTATTATGACTATACTACCGTGTATAGAGTTTATCAAACCATCAAATTAGTTGTGGCTGCCTTTCCACCACGTTTAACAAGGTTATTATAGGCACTTTTCTAACATTTATCCGAGAGAACTGCTTGCGCCCACCAACTTTTTCAGTTGCTAATATCATGTGAACCCTCGCCTGCAGGTCAAGCTTTCTCGTTCGTAAAGTTTATTTTTAATCGTTGCACCATAATCCACCACAAGAATTTTTCACGTTGCTATTCAATGATCAATCCCACTCAGGTGCAATCATAACCAACTGTAAAATCCATGGTGCCAATCAACAGAAACCCAAGTACAACGCCTCTATTGTGCCCTTGTTTCAATTAACCTCTTGACCCCGAAACTTACATGAAAATCACCGACGGTATGAAGGGTTACTTACTATAGCACTGCAAAGCGCTAATCACCGAGTTCCTTCTATTCTAGTAAGCACGGAGTTCCGAGAGTAACAAGAATAAATGCTAATGATTCTTTTTGGCATGGACAGGGTTTCATACAATATCTGGTGGAATCAATGCCATGATAATTGCAAAGGAAATTATTGCCTAACAATAACGTCCTTATTCAATATGCACATCTACTTATTTAAAGTGGTATCAAGAGATACTGAAGAAGAACAAACAATAGTTGTAAATGGATGTCGCACTAAGAAATTTAACACTACGTAATTGTAACACCAATGTAATCGAACCACCAATTATTCAAACATATCTGCTATGGTGAAATCTCACAAATTGTTTCAACTTGAATTGGCTTTCCCTTACTGTGAGAACATGCGTTGGGACTTGCATCTGTACTGTACTCCGGATCTTATTCCCGGCGATTCGCATCAATAAATGCGTCAACTTGAACCCAGAATGGATCTTAAATTTGTACAACTAAACGCAGATGATGTTCTCAGTCTCTGCATGAACTGTGAAATACGGTAACGTAGGCATTTCTCTTGAAGTAGTCAAACTGACTTCGTGACTTCATTACTCTATTCATGCTGCAAATTTCCTGAGTATGCACGCCCACACTTAACCCAGTTTCCAAGATAAAGGAAGATGCAGCTTTCTTTGGACAAGTGTCGATCAGTTGTTTCTTTTATAAACCGATGACTGAAAGCCGCTGATAATGTGCAAATTGCCTTGTGTGGTCTTACTTGTACGACGGACTCGGCCGTAACAAGGCCCTGCTACTGAGAGCGCGGCATTTCTAAGGCAAATCCCGGGGCTTTCTAAGCAATTCGTCTTGTAGTTAGAAAGAATGTAGGTACCGATAACCAGGGTGTTTTTTGTGATATTTCCGAAATATGCATAAGAACAAATCATTTTTATTTTCACCTGCATTTGTCGCGGAAAGTTCCGAGCTAAATTTTGTTATTGATATGCCGCCTTTGGTCCACACAAATGCGCGGAATGTCATTGCGCTTTCAAGGTTTCGGATATATCGTGACACATGAAATCTTTAAAATCGCATTGAAGTGTGAAAGAGCCCGTTGTACCGGATTTATACTACAATATTCCGATGACTTGTTCGTCGGGTTTATAACGATTATGTACATTATAGACGAGACGTAGGAAGATTCTAATTATAATTCTATATTACATCATTGGTGGGGCTCCCATAGCAGGTCCTGGTGCTCCGCCTGGACCACCGGCACCTTCTTTAAGCGATGAACGACCAGCTTTTAATAATTCATCACATAGTAATAAATTAGATGCAATACCAGTGGCTGCAGATACAGCGTTTCTTATCACGCGGTATGAATCCCAGACACCTTCAATTGAAGGATCCATTGGTTCACCAGATTTTAAATCAACACCGACTATATGTCCATCGGCAATTTCATCTTGACAGTTAGATAAGGTCTCTAACGAATCTAAACCCGCATTATTACTTAAAGTTTTAGGTACCACCAATAAAGCTTCTGAAAATGCTTTTATACCTGATTTATTTTTACCTTTGAAAACTCCGTTTTTTGGATTTAATAAATGATCATTGCATGACATGAAAAATGCTCCTCCTCCGGGTATAACTGCTTCATCCTTCAACACGTTGGCTACAGATCTCAATCCGTCTCTGATTGCATCTTTAGTTTGTTGCAAAATGTGATTATTGGATCCTTTAATTAAAATAGAAGCAGATTTTGGTTGCTTGTTTTCAGTAATGTAAGTGAATTTATCTTCTCCAATACTATTCTCGTAAACCAATCCTGAATAACCCAAGATTTCAGGGCTTAAATCATCAACAGAATTCTGAGCTTCACCTCCGACAATCAATTGTAATCTCTCCATGTTTCTTCTTTTAGCTCTTCTCAAGGCTAAAATATTATTTTTAGCCAACACATCAAGAGACATTGGGTCAATACCTTTTTGGTTTATAATAATAAAGTTCTTATTGGAGTTCAATTCACAAACTTGATTCTTTAAATCGATAATCTTCTTTAATTTTTCATCAACAAACTTACGTTCAGATGCTACTAATTTTTCTCTTTGTTCAGCTGAAGAGTAGAAAAATCCCGAGTTAACTTCAGTCTTTTCATACTCAAGGGAAACGTTTAAGATTAAAACGTACGCATTTTCTAATCTTCTAGGCATATCTGGATGTCTTGCACCATGATCTAAAACCAACCCTTTAATAAGTTCAGTCTCTTTCACATTACCACATTGCATGGTCATTATTTCAATCATATGTAAATCCAATTTACGAGCATCCTCTTCTGATTTAACGGTTAAAACAGCATCAGTAACTATTGGGGCCAACACATCAGTTATTTCGTTATCAACTTTAGTAGAAAGTGATGATTTGGCAACTTGTAATAAAAATTCTCTATCAAAGCTATTTGGAGTTTGTTTGAACGAGTTTAAGAAGTTGAGGGTTTCGTCTCTAGCAACATCAAATCCATCCACAATTACTCTTGGATGAACCCCTTCACTGATAAATCTTTCAGCTTGCTTTAATAATTCTCCTACAAGAAGAATAACGGTGGTAGTACCATCTCCTGTAATTTCATCTTGTGCAGTGGCTGCTCTTGCAATCATCACTGCCGTTGGATGT
Organism: Metahyphopichia silvanorum; assembly: GCA_030574095.1. Taxonomy (NCBI): domain Eukaryota; kingdom Fungi; phylum Ascomycota; class Pichiomycetes; order Serinales; family Debaryomycetaceae; genus Metahyphopichia; species Metahyphopichia silvanorum. The sequence goes on along the minus strand of JAJMEK010000002.1, from coordinate 107,409 downwards.
TGAATTTGCATTTCAGTTAATAATACTTTTCCATCTTTAGTTAATTTTAATCCTCCAGATCCGTCAACTAATAACTTCAAGGTACCTTTTGGTCCTAAATTGGTGGCTAAAACTTGTTGTAACCCCTGGGCGGCGGCTATATTTACTTGTAATGCTTGAGCACGTCTTAATGACTCCGCTTTAGGATTAAGTAATTGGATTGATGATGACATACTTAATCCGTTGCTGCTTATAATTGGAAATTTTTTTATGTGCTGTGATTTGGACGTGGTACGCGATTTTTCGAGAATGGCAAAAAACGAGTTACCCGGATGTTGCAGCCATTAAATCGTCAGTACTGAATTATATGAAACCAGATATTGAAGCAAATATTGAATGAAATGCAACTATGAGGCTGTTCGGCTTAGTGGAAAACTCATTCATTAAATTTTTAGTTGAATGCTAAACGTTTGAGTTTTGGGATCCTAGTCTTTCGAGGCATATATTTGATAACATATTGAGTTTCGATTAACCACGTATATACTATAGGGTGTCAGTGTGTTCTAGTGTATTGGTCAAAAGTTCGGGCGTGGGGCTGTTCACTTAGTAGTTTCAAGCCTGTTAAATAAAGGTTTGAATAAAGGTTTCTTTTTGCATTTGTTGAATAATCTAGAACTGATCACATTATTGTTCATAATTTAAAGATTTATGAGATTAATGCTACAAAGCTCAATAATTTGACATTTTTTGAAAAACCTTTCAATTGGATTATGGGCCAACAGAACCAAGAAACTAAAGCAGCGATGACCATGATGAGCATGAAAGGCCTTAAACTACATCAAGGATATGCTCTTTTCCTTTTTTCTTAATATAATACACCGCAGGAATATCAAAGGTATTTTTTACTAGAATAATTGGGCGTGTGGCGTAGTTGGTAGCGCGTCTGCCTTGCAAGCAGAAGGTCTCTGGTTCGACTCCGGACTCGTCCATTCTTTTTTTTTTTGCTTCTTTCATATAGATTTTTTTCTAAACTTCATACAAAAATCGTCGTTAATTATTCTATTAATATCTATCAAAATGAAATAAATATATAAATTAATCGTTACAAATGAGTCCGGCCACCTAATTAGTTTGGGTCTCGTCCTCCAGTTTTGGGTCATAAGAAACAACATTGAATGAAGAAGAATCGACATCTCTCGGAGTTTGTGATGCACTTCTCTCTTCGATAGGACTGACAGGGTTAATTTTCCCTTTATAAGATTGATTTCTTCTCTGGATCATTGAATATGGCGAGATACCGGCTGCTTCATTAGAGGCCTCGGCAGCCCGATTTGTAATACCCGCCTTGTCCATCCGTTCATTCAAATCATCCACATTGTTTCTAAAAGATTGATTACGGTGACCACCGAATGAGTATCTTCTTAATTGTTTCGAAAGACTCGATGGTTGATTACCACCTGGCAGAGATCTCAACGATTCGATGTCATTAGCCTTACCGGAGGAGTTACGACCAGTGAAGACTCTTTTAATTTGATCTCCCATGAATTCAGCAGATATATGGTTCTCAGAATCGAACCGTGTTCTAGCCGTATGAATAGATGCAGTATCATCAGGTTCATATGCTTTACCAGAAGCAATTGATCTTTCACGTTCCATAGGGGCCCCCATGCCGTATACAGGAAACACATTGGCAGGAGACCTGACTTTTCTGTGTCTAGATTTGGTGCTGTATCTGGAAATGCCTGTTACCCCCGATGAAACTCTTGAAATAGCAGTACCTCTGGAAGAAACTCTGGATATCGGATCCTCCGAAGTTAATATACCTTGGGGAACATCAGAAACCATAAGATCGGAATTAGAGCTCAATTTTTCATTTATATTCGAGTCGAGCTCATCATTGATGAATTGATCATCATCTTCATCGTGGTGTTTTATCCTGACAACTCTTGAATCTTGATTCAATTCTGGTTGTTCATCTCTCATATCGTATTTAGGCAAATTCAAGAGTTCTTGATCCCGTTCAACTACAAAAATATGCAAGTACCAAGGGATAGAAAGAGCAAAGAAAGTACCTCCAATTATATTACCAATTGCACCAGGGAGAAAAACTTTCCAAACTACCTCACGAACTGGAACCGGGGCTTTGTTAATAAGTCCCATAGTAAGTAAATACATATCAGCCACAGAGTGGGTAAATCCCATGGCAACAAAGGTAAATATGGGTAACATCATAAGGAAAAATTTAACATGAAGTGGCTTTGCCATGAGCTGTAGATAGATGGCCAAACAAACGAAAAAATTTCCAGCCATAGCTTTGAGTAAAGTTTGCACAAAAGTATACTTAGCCTTTTGAATGACGATTTCCTGTGATCCAGCAATGAAATTTTCAGAACTGGAAATATGAGAGTAATGACAAATGATATAACATACGAAGATATTCCCTACCAAATTGAACCACCAACTAATGAACCAACTTATTAGTAAGTCAACAAACGACACTGCTTTCCTAACCACAGCCACGGAAAAGAACAAGATGTTGGAATTAAAAAGGTCAACTCCCATAATTACAACATAAAAAAGTCCAATTGGGTAAACAAGACCCTGGATTAATTGAACAATTCCAGGATTTGATTTGTAAAGTTCAGGAGACTCAGCTTGAACAAGTACATGCAACATTCCTCCAGAAGTGAAAAGAATTCCACCCATTATAGAGTTTATAATAAGAGTATCTAGTCGAAGTCTAGCTTTCTTCATGGCAGTAGCAACCACCGCTAGAGCTGCCTCATTGGTGGATAAATATAAGGATTCATCAGGCATTCTAATATGACTCTTTGTTGAAAAAGAACACTATTATTGAACTTTGACCTAAGGAATTAAGTAGAAGGTTGAATGCTACTGGATTTAAAAGAAAAAAAGAACTGTAGATGTCATCGAACGTTAATCCGACTCGCTATTGCGCGGGATTTTCCTAGGGATTTTTTAGCCGTTTTGAGTGTATAATTTGCAACAATTCTAAAGTCCGCGGGATCTTAATCATTTAAGATTAATAATACTATCATTGAAATCGAATTCTAGTTGTTGATTATCGTCGATGGAATCATTAGGAGCCAATGATGAATCCTCAATGTTACTTGGTGAATTAGACGGCTTTTGTGGAGTGACGTCTTGTGAGGTGATGCTTGAAGGATCGGTATCTTGAGGGGTCCCCATACTCAAATCTGGTTGATCCAGAGATATAGGTTGTTTTGGCTTTCTTGACTTCTTAGCTTTCCTCACTAATCGTTTGAAATCATCAGCATATCGGTCCATCCATAACTTGACCAGAAAGTCTTTATCGGTGATTGATTTATGACTGATCGCATCACCGGAGGAAAATAACGAGGATGAGGAAACAGTAGAGAAAGCTTGATGTGAAAGTTCCCATTGATTAAGTTTTTGCTTGATTACTTTTACCAGTAATGGATGATTACTATCAAGGTTAGCATTGTAAAGAACATAATACTGGTTGTATCTCAACTCCAATTGATACCTCGAGCCGGTGACAGGAAGTGATAATGCTGACAACTTTTCTTTTAACTTTGGAGTCGTTAAAGAGCTAAAGTCGAGTTTAGGAAGTTTTTTCAAATCTCCTCGATTGTGATTTTCTGCTTCGTTAAAATAAAAATTATCATGATCAAGTTTGACCTTCTTTGGTTGGAAAAACGATGAGATCCCAGGATTAGGGGAGTTCCTCTTCTTCTGCAGACGATATGTAGCTGACAATCCAGGGGATTTCTTGGATTTGCCCAGAAGACACTCATCGATATGTTTGGACTGTAGTACTTGTGCTGTCATCTTTTGAGAGCAAACAGGACATGTCACCAATTCCTCTTCAGTAGGTATAGATTTAGTCACTTTATTGTTCGCCGTACTGGTTGGTGGTTCGATTACTTCGACACCTTCAATTTCAGGTTCACTGTCTGAAATGATTTCGATATCATCGCCATTTGATTTTTGATTATTAATTTGCAACATCTCCAAAAGGGCGGGCCTTAAAGAAGTATAACATGCCACGATTTCGTCAAGAAGGATGATTCTCTTCAAGTTACTCTCAAATTGTTCAGTATGACACAAGGGACATTGATTGTTAGCCACTAAATATTGTCGTATACATTGAGAGCAAAAAGTATGATTGCATCCAGTTATTACTGGCGCTCGGAGAAACTCTTTACATATAAAACACCGCTGTAGGGCATCGAGTTGGGAAAGGTCGGGAAGTTTAGAGTCTCGCCAATCTGATGAGTCCGTGACATTCTCTAAGTTTTTAGAAAACGGATTCATTGGTATAAAAAATCCTTGAAGAAAAGATACCTATCTTTAAATTAAAAAGCAAGAAAAAAAAGTTATCTCTATTACTGCGCGTACGCGTATGATTAACATTTCACTATATAATTAAATATGGTAATTATGAAGGTCACAACTCGTCATGAGCAGGATTCAAAGTCGATTGTGGCTTCTTGGATCTTTTCACCTTTCTTTTGGTCTTTCTGTGAGTCTCGGTGTGTTGAGATTTGGGTGAAGTTTTGATGCTCGTAATTTCGGCCTCGTCTCTCGTAGACAAAGTTGGAATTTCAATAGAAGAAGACTTCGCCGTAGTTTCATGTTCTAAAGTAGGCTTTTCCGTAGTCGTGGTATCTTTGTTTGTAAGGGTTTCTCTAATTGTATGTGAATTATCTTGCGATAAGCTATCAGAGGCACTGGAAGAGGGTACTTCGAAGTCATCAATGGGTTCGTCGTAAGTGACTTCAGGAGTTTCAACGACTGGTTCCTCCACATTGATTTGTGTAGTTGTATCAGTGAAAGAAGAAGCTGATTCCTCTTCTTCTTTCTCGGACTTCTTTGAGTTAACTGTACTTGCCACCAGAGAAGAAGATTCAGAATCCGGGTCTGCCAAGGTCTCAATATTTTCCTCAAAAGTTACTGTTTCTGTGAAGATTTCTTCAGCAACAGGCTCTTCAGCGGTATGCTCCTTTTGAACAGGCTCTTCAGCAACAGCGTCTTCAGCAACAGCGTCTTCAGCAACAGCATCTTCAACAACAGCGGGCTTTGCTTTCGTGACCTGTTCCTCAGCATCAGGTTCCTCAACAAGAACATGCTCTTCATCAATAACGGGGTCTTCGTTACCAGCAGGTTGCTTTTCTATAACATGCTTTTCCTGGAACTCAGGACCACCCTCAGCATAAGAATCTTCTTCTTTTACCGGAGCTTTCTCCTCAACAAATAATTCATTGGGATCTTCATCCATTACTTGCTCTTCGTCATGGACATCAGAATCAACTTCCTCAACATTAGCTGTAGCTTCGTCGCCATCTTCAACATATTCAAGCTCTTCACCCTCTTCATCATCTTCATCATCTTCATCCTCTTCATCCTCTTCATATCCTTCCACTTCTTCTTCCGGATAATAGTCATTTTTAGACTCTACTTCACCCTGTACTTGATCCACATCCTCTTGAGTAACTAAAGTTGCTTCCGAAACAGGAGTACTATACTCAGTAGGATTTACGATAGTGGTGTTGGACCCATAAACAAATTTGTTGTTGTCTAAGTCAGGAATAGTATCGTCTCCTATATTTTCAATAGTTGATGTAGAGGCATAACTTTCTTCATTCAGGCTTGCAGTCAGAAACGATGTGGCAGAAGACAAAATTGTCGATGGTGTTTCAGTGACTGGAGTTTCTGTATCACTATAGATGGGACTTGCTTCGGTTGAAAAAGTACTTGTAGTACTAGTAGTATGTATAGTAGATTTCGAAATATGGTCTTGAATATCCCAAGTGCTGGTATCAAAAGAAACATCCCCTGAAGTAAATTCATCAATATCTTCAGTGACAGATGTAATGATGATTTCATCATTTAGAGTAGCGTGCTGAGTAGAATCTTCATCAGCGCTGTCCCAAGCATCCATTTTGAAATATTCTTTAGAAATGTCATCACCATCAATATTTTCACCATTTATCTTTTCCATTAGTATTTCATATCCAAGAATTGATTTTTCTTTGGCTATATCGAATGTTAATCTACCATATTTTTCAGCCAAGATAAGATATTTTTCTAGATCACCACTTTCATGACTTTTTTGAATGAAAACTGATAAAGCTCCCACAAGAATAATCATCAAAAGATAATTGAACAAGGTTCCTATAACGGATTTAGTTTTAGCAAAGTGAGGAGGGATTTTGATAACATGTAAAGTGTTAGCAGCACTCCCCGTTGCTAATTTAGAGCCCAAAGGAGAAAATGACAAAGAAGTGATGGCAAACTGATGTAAATTAGTCAATGTCTTAAGAGTTTTAAAGTCAGACAATCGTAAAATGGAAACCGAAAAGTCATTTCCAGCCAAGGCAATTAAACCCTGGTGTTTATTGATATCCATTGCTACCACATTTTTTATTTTCTTTGATACAAGTTTTTGTCTAACGATTTTCTGATCAGAAATGGAGTATTCAAAAATAAATATTCCACCATTCTTAGCTCTAGAAGAAGCAGTAATTATGACTCTAGAATCATCAATGTATCTGATTTTTGACAAGTTAAAGTTGGAAAGAATCTTGGCCACATTTGGATTTTTATGGGTAGAACTAAGGGAGTTTTGCGTAACGCTTGAAATAGTCTCGATCGAATGAGAAGTGATGTAACACAAGGTCTTACCATCAGACGGGCTTAAATGAAAATCTTTGATTTCAATGTCTTTACCTTCTGGCTCGAATTTCGAATTAACGTCTAAAGTTTCAGGATTAAAAATGTAAATTGAGCTGGGAACTTTAGAAGTCATCATACAACCAACAGAGTTATTTGATGACAATGCAATAATCTTGGGATACTCGCCCACATCATCAGAAGTGATTGAATCATCGAACTGGACCGCATCAACGAATTTCATATGTTCATCATGGGTATAGGTATATTTTCTTAAGTTGTTGTTCATGTTCATGGTTTTGATCAATTGAGTTGATTGATTGCAACCAATAAACAACGAAAAGTTGACATTTTCCGATTCAAGATCGTCCTCCTGCCCCACATCTTTGGAAACATCCACACACATCGGACTATCTTCATGAGCAGGAAGGGTTATTTCCCGAAATCTTTGAAGCTTACGATTTTTATCTTTGATCAGAAAACTGCATTTAACCGCTGTGATTTTGTTAGGTATGCCATTATTTCCTTCACCCCCGCCTCCAATGGCAATGACAGTTTTATTATCAATGAATTTGGTTCCATATACAGGATATCCCAAGTCAATTAATGCCGATTCCTTAAGAGACATGATTTGTTGAAGTTATCAAAATGTGACACGGTGGATCTCCAAGTCGTAAACGCTTGATGTGCGTCACGTGCATGTCGTACGACACGGGGGCCTAATGTCGTTTACATCCAGCCCACCAACGAAGCAATAATACCGGACGATTAGCTTTGTAACCGCCTTTGGGTGGTATTCAGATACCGAAAACGAGGCCAACAAGCGGTTAAATGGCGGAGGTGGTAGCCATTGGGTTCTTGTACATCAAAAATTTGCAGCCTCGCTTCAGAGTATATGCTCACACATAACTTACTAGAAATTAGCAGATACTTAGTACTATGGCACAAAACATTCTAGCGGTGCTGTCGAATGTATGTCATGGGTATGTAGGGAACCGAGCCACAGTTTTCCCGCTTCAATTTAAAGGCTGGGACGTTGACTGTATAAATACCACCGAGTACTCGAATCATCCCGGATACTTGAAATTTAAAGGCCGGGCTAGTTCTGGAGAATTGATTCGGGATTTATTCCATGGGTTAGCGGAGATTGTGGACTTCCGAACCAACTACCAAGTCATTCTTACCGGGTACAGTCCCAACGAGACGATTCTCGACGTGGTTTATGAGGAAGTAGTGAAGGTATTCCTGCAACCAACCGAATGTATCTGGATTGTGGACCCAGTGTTGGGAGATAATGGCAAGTTGTACGTTTCGGAGAGGGTGGTTCCTGTTTACACCAAGATCCTCTCCAGCGGGAAAGTCACGCTTACGACACCCAACCAGTTTGAATTCGAAACCCTTGCTGGCGTGTCTGTTGGTAATAGCTGGACTTCTGTGAAGCAAGCATTTGCCATTTTTAACCAAAGGTTCCTGATCCCCTACGTGGTTTTGTCTTCAGTAACGGTTGACGGCCACATGTACTGCGTTGGATCTTCTAAGGGCTCTCTCTTTGCAGTGGAGATTCCTCGAATCGACTGTAGCTTCAACGGCTGTGGAGACGTCTTCATGGCAATTCTCATTCATGAGTTCTACCAAAAGCATGATCTTGACGTGCAAGTATTAAACACGGTGGTATCAAAACTCAACAAGGTCCTCCTACACAGTTTAGACATTGAATTGGCCAAGACAAACGCCAAACACGTCAGGTTGGTAAAGGACATTCAGATCGTTCGTCTGCGTGCAGTGCTTAGTGAAGTCATCACTGAGTCACTACCTCTGATAGTCCTATGATAAACTACTATTTAGACAATACTACACACCCATACTTACAGGCCTACTCAGTGTAAACCCCCTTTTTTCAGTATCAGACCTGTTTATAGCATTTCTACAGTTGCCACAGCGAGTAGTCTTGTTCCCATCTGATAACTGGGTTCTTCCTATTATGGAGGTGCTCATATCGCGTTATCAGTACACCCTAATAGGGATGCGATATTCTTTATACGTACTTCTTTTGTTAGTACCGAGTCCACACCAATGTTGGAAAAACGCCATGATTCCAGAAGAAAACTCCACCGGAAACTCTTGGTGGTGTTGCCAGTAGTATTACTATTACCGATGCTTGCTCTTTGGCCAAGTATATTGAGATCATTACCCATTTCTACCTCGTTTCCTGCTTCAAACGTGTTTGTGAATGACCACCACCAACTAGAACCAGAAACCACAACCTTCCAATTAAAACATATCTTCCATCACGGAGCAGGTCCAGAAAACTACAAGGTACACCGCAGATTAGACATTACTCCCCAGTACCTCGTGAAGAATAATCTAGACGATTTAAAGGTGTTTGCCACACAAGAAGCTGCGGATGATTCGAACTTAGAATCTATTTACAACAACCACGACTGGCCTGAAGTGCATAATGGGAAGAACCCTTGGACGATCGAACTCCCGATGAAAAAAGCACCGCAAAAGGCTACCAGTATCAGACTCAAAGAACGCCATACGCCTAATTTCTTGGATTCATATCTTGAATACGCCCGTCAAGTCAAAGGTAATCATTTCAAACTAAACCAAATCCACTTGGATTGGGAAGAAGAAGCCATCTCATTGCCTAATATAACTGATAGGGATACCCTTGTTTCGCTTGCCACGATATCCTCAAATGCATACGTTCGGTTTCCAATCGATGAAGACGAAAAAAAGAAACTGGACTGGATCGATGTTGGTGACCCTTGGACTCCCGACGAAGATAATGAAGATATCAACTTTGGCTGGTCCGATGTTGGCCTCAGGGGTCATGTCTTTGTAAGTAATGACTCCAAAATCGTTGTAATTGGCATAAAAGGTACGTCAGGTGCTGCTTTACCTGGAGGAGGAAGTGACGAAACCACTGCTAGTGATAAAACCAATGATAATCTTTTATTTTCTTGTTGCTGTGCCCGTATTAGCTATATGTGGACCACTGTATGTGATTGCTATGAGAAAACATATACATGTAATCAAGATTGTCTTGAAAAAGAGCTAATGAGAAAGGATCGTTATTATCAGGCAGTTTTGGATTTATACAGAAATGTGACTGCCATATACCCTCCGGAAGAGACAGAGATATGGGTTACTGGCCACTCCTTAGGTGGTTCATTGGCATCACTTTTAGGAAGGACTTACGGATTACCAGCGGTTGCATTTGAAGCCCCAGGAGAAATGTTAGCTACTAAAAGACTTCATTTACCTCAACCTCCAGGTATTCCCAAGTACATGGAACATATCTGGCACATTGGTAATACAGCCGATCCAATCTACATGGGAGTTTGTAATGGTGCATCATCTTCATGTAATGTAGCTGGGTATGCAATGGAAACTGCTTGTCATACAGGTAAAATATGTGTTTACGATGTGGTTACTGATAAAGGATGGAGAGTTAATCTATTAAATCACCGAATCCATACGGTGATAGATGACATAATACTACAATACAATGAGACGGCTCCATGTACAGATCAACCACCGTGTCGAGACTGCTTCAATTGGAGGTATATCAGTAAAGATGATGAAGAAGAGGATCCTAAGCCACTTCCCAATCCCCTTAAACCAAAGCCCACCAAATCAAATTTCAGCACGTACTCCTCGACAGAGAGTGGAACATCGGCTACTTACCTGAATGAACCATCATCCAGGCCACCTAAGTGCTTGAAAAGAACATGGTATGGCGCTTGCAAAAAATGGGAAGATGAACCCAGTAGCTAGGATCTGGGATGTACGGGTCTCTTCTGCTCCTCGGGTTGCATGCCAGGTAATTTCCTAATTAGGCCCAAGAATTACTGCATTAGTGAGCGGGATATTACATGAATGAGTGACCCAGCATTGCTAACGTTCCCCTTCAACCCGGTTACTAAAATTAGTTTTGTCAGTCTAGTTCCCATTAGATATTCATTTCATGAGTTAGACTGATAATTTTCAATCAACATGATAATAACAAATGTAATTTATCAGACGGCTGCTATTCCCTACTATTTAGGAAGTAGTAAAGCGTTGTAGCATTATGCAGGACCACTATTATTATTCTTTCCTAAATGAGCACATCGTTAAACATGAAATTTGCATTATTTCAAGTATTCATACTAATTGTGCTCCCCGTGACCATATATTAGTTACGTATTAGGTAATATAAACAATATTTAGCTGTCATTCTTTCTCGATCATCCGAAAACTTGGACATTTGGAATTTCTGTTTTGGTAAAAACGACCCTCATCGAATATAATCCCTTAAAAATCCTTAAATTAAATTTTCTGGACCCAATTTTTTTTTTTCCTCTTCTAATACAAAACGTTAGTTTTCAAGAAGGAACTTTCACTTAAAGTATCATAGAAATTGATTTGATATGAGACTTATCAGGACGTTCATCAATTTGTTCTTCTTATCGGGAGCAACCCTTTTATTAATTTTCATTGTATTATCTGGGTCATCTAAACATTTCCCATTAAATAAATTTTACTGGCTTTATGCTGATACTTCCGACATCAAAGGTGCTCCAAATGAAGGTGCTTGGACTTTCTGGGGTGTCTGTGAAAAAAATGATTTTTCAAAATGTACTTTAGGTCCAGCATACCCAATTTCTCCAGTTGACAACTTCAGTACCGAAAAGGGAGTACCCCAAAAATTCATTGATAATAGAGATACTTTCTATTACTTAACTAGATTTTCATTCGCTTTTATGATTATCGCTTTATGTTTCTCAGGTGTCGCTTTAATTATTGATATTTTAGGTCTTTGTTTCACAATTATTGATAAGGTAGTGATTGCATTTGTATCATTTGCTGTATTCTTCCTTGCTGGTACTGCTGCATTACAAACTGCTGGTCTCGTATTAGCTAAACAAGCCTTTACAGATGCTAAAGTTAGCGCTCATATTGGTGTTAAGTTAATGGCACTTTTATGGGCCGCTGTAGTCTGTTTACTTATTGTTTTTGTTAACACTTGTTTTGCCAACATTACTGCTTCCTATAGAAAGCATATTGCCAGAGTTCAAGAAAATCGTGCTGTTCAGCATGAAGACGTTCCTCCTTCAGCCCCTGGTGCAGGACCTGTTGGTGATGAATCCTCTTTCACCAGATCTACCCCTGTTGAAAAGGACACCGAAGAAAGTGGAAGCGGTGGTATTAGATTCTTTAAGATTAAGAGAAACCACAAAGTTTCTGATGATGAATCGGTTTAATCAACTCTTGACTACAATTGTGATTTTTTCACAAGTCAATTCTGAAAACAAAATTAAGATCGTTTTAACCACCGCGATCATTGAAGTTGTTGCCCATGTATTATATAATAAATACGTAATTTAAGTTGCTAATTGAAAAGTTTGTACTAACATGTTATTCGCAGTAGACAAATTGGGATATTTGGAACTATTCTAAAAAGTAGTGTTCGCATTAAAAACAACCGTTACGGTATGTTGCTGCAAAATTTATTTATAGGCCAAAATTTTATTTCTAAGCCTACATATTTCATTTCATAGGATAAACGGAACCATGAATATTTTTAATAAGTGCTTATTGCCTACAACTAATAGGGTATAAAACATCAATTAAACAAAATCACAAAGGAAAAAGATATAACCTTGAATGTCTTCGTCTCAAATCCAAGCCAGTCAGTTAAATGTGATTTTTTGACAAAGTCTCCTTAGTTTAGTTATTTTTTTTTTTTTTTTTTCCAATCCATAAATAAAAATCATATATTCTAAAGAGTTGGAGCTGCTGAACCAAGAGAAGCAGTAGCAAGTATAGAGCTTGCAGCACTCACAGCACTCTTATCCTGTTGCACAGAATGGACGTTCAGAGCAGTTGGAATTGGCGAGAACGTTGCAAGAGAACTTGTGCTAATACTGAGAGAAGCAAGAGCACCAGAAGCAGAAGCCGGGATTTTGAAAGAAAGATCATTAGGGTTTATGTTTTCACCATTTGGACCGGGATTATCACCTAGTGGGAAACCAAATAGGTACTGAACTACAGATTTGGCAAGATCAACCACTGATTGTTCGACTCCAGGATATAAAAGATTAGAAACCCTATCAGTTCTTTGACATCCCGAAACAGTTGGTTCTCCTTTGAAGGTTTTCTCGATCCAGGCGAAAGCGGCTGGGTATCCCGCAATAACTTCCGTAATATGACCTGTAGATTTATCAGCAGCAAATTCAACAGACTTAGCCCCTCCTGCACACCAAGCATTATAAACTCTTTCGGCGTTACCTTGGAATGGAACGACTTCATCTAAAATACCGTTGAAAATGAACACAGGGAACTCAGGAACGGGAGAAGAAGAATTTACAGCGATGGTATTTTCGTTCAAAAAGTCCACAAGCTGAGGTAATTGAAAGGCACCCCAACCAATTTCAAAGTATCTAAAAATCCCAGTAAAGAATGAATTGAAGGTATAGAGAACTGATGCTCCAGGAAGACAGAAATTGTTAATGGCGAAAAACCTTGTGGAATAACCAAGTCTTAATTGTTCTTCTGCAACTGGTTTAAGATTAGGATATTCATTGATAGCTCCATTAAGAGCAGAACCAACTAAACCTGCAAAAATAGTACCATCAATAGCCTGTGCAACATTAGTAAGATTTGAAACAAATCCACCAACTGCAGCACCAATAATTTTACTTTTCAAATCTGGAGCATAGCTAGCAGCTAATTCAGCTGCTTTACCAGGACCAACAGAGCCACCGGAATAACCAAACATAATGACGTCAGCTTCTGAATCAATACCAGTTTCGTTTCCCGAGTTTAAAGCGGCCCTAATAGAGTCAAGGGTTGCAAAAGCACCACGACGATGAACTGCAAATGCTGAATTAGGACCTTCATGATCTGGTGAAACAACATACCAACCTTTACTTAAAGCAAGGTTCATCATAAGTAATTCCGCTTGAGGTCCTTCTCCTCCATCAATGAAAGCTTGTGCACCTTCCGTCATTCCAAAAGAAGGAGAACATTTCAAATTACTTGCATCTTCAGCGACATTGTAGGAAAGAAGTTTTTTGGGATCACCATTATATGGTTCAGCAACGGTAGTGACGATATAACTAGGGTTACCATGAGCATCGGTAGACCTGACTAAATATTGCCAAGCCAGTTTAATATTAACAGCACCAAGAAAGCTGGTTAGAGTGACTTCTCTCTTCTTCAAGATAGCTCCAACCTTTTCGCTTTCATAACCACTTGGAGGTGAATAGAATTCATCATTCTGAGGATAAATCTCAGCAGCAACAAAGACCAAAAGACAAGATAAGAAGAAGTAGAGTGATACCTTCATAATAAAAAGCTATCAATGAAAATACTGTTGAAACAGTTTCATATTTGCATGTTTTCAGTGACTATTTATACTCCAATTTTATGTTCTAAACCGTTAAATGTTATTGTTCTGCAGTTCTTTCAGCTTTGTTCAGGGACAGAAACCATGCAGTATTTGAGGAGAATTCGGATAGAACCTTGCCTAATTAATCAAGAAAACATTTCTGATTGATGGAACTATGCAAAAATAGGCTTTTGTTAGTAGTATTTACGACGGCCAAAGCAGCCTCGCTCGAGACAAGCTTTAACTACATTTTCAAGTGATCGACACCCCATGTTACTATTATAGAAGTACTTTCATGATTCTATTGGCTTATTTTCCAGTTTCAAATCATTATACTTCTAAAAAACAAACATCCATTACCGAATTAAAAGACTTTTATGAAGAATATAGAAGTTTGAAGGTATCTGGATCACGGTGAACAAGTAGTTTGGTTCATTTTTTTATCTTATGATTTATCCAGATAGTTACTGGAAGTGTTAATTAATCCATGTGAAAAGATGTGTTTGTAAATAAGTGTTTTGCTTTGCTTTTTCTGTATTCAATTAAAATGATTGGCTCAAGTATGAATGCTGTCTAAAAAATGGAGATTATTCGCAGCCATTAAGGCCGACGAGTGCATCAAAAATATGGAGTCATTAAGTCCTATTAGTGCAGAATCTCCAAACTAATGCATGTCCAAACTAATGCATGCAATTAGTTCCACCATAGTTTACCTTTTGAAGCTTTTTACAGGGTGAACTAAATGCAAAGAAAGTAGTCACTTCATAACTAAAATTCATCATGTCTATAACTTTCAGCTCCTCGGTACTGTAGTTTTGAAAAACAAATTACCATCATTTCTGAGCTTCGAGTTCTACAATGGGTGAGACTCCTCTTATTTTCCATTTGGATCATGCCAAGATGAGAAGCAATGCATGACCACGTTCAACCTTTGTGGTGATGTGTAATTTTGTTAGAACCATCAAACCCCGCAAAACGGAAATTGGTGCTGATTCCAGTTTATTTTCACAGTACACGATATATCAAACGTATGCTTGGTTCGCCATTTATGACTAAGCGAATTCATGTTCAGCATCAGGGTGCAAGCCTCTGCCCGTCTGTTTGGTGATGGTCGTTTTTGACCATTTTCTGCAACTGCATGGCTGACTTTGACGGAATAAGTCGTGTAGACTACTCTAGTGCTTACTTAGTCGATGTAATAAACGGACGAACAAACTAAGGTAAACGCCCGATTCACGACTAGACTGAATACTTTTGTGGCTTAATCATGCTAATAATATCCAAGCTCGTACTCATAGAGCTATCAAACTGGTCCTCTCAACTGTAAAATTAACAATTTATATTCATAATAGCAGACAATTGAGTATCTATGATGTTTTTTCCAGTGAAATTATTAAATTGACTAAATATTCAGACACCTTGCGTTTTATTCACCAGGAAATTTTGCCTCAACTAATCTTGGTTACGTCAAACCTTAAGCTAGAACACTTGGATACTATTTTCATTTTTGGTGGAGGGCCACTCACCCTTCCTCCTCCAATATTAGCCGATGTATCAACCACTTATTGGTTCATTAGTCAGAAGCTGTCTTTTTGAATCGCTGGGTCGTTCTTGTATACTTATCGTTATCTTCGAAACTTATATGCGCCTTACCCGTTAGACAATAGAAAAAGTGTCAAACTTGCAGGCACGCGAAGCTTACCGGCAAATTATACATGGCCACATTTACGCCAATTATTGCAGTCAAAATGGAACATGCATAGTTAATTGCTGCGAGAACCCAACAGCGTTTGGCCAATAAAATTTCAACTCTTCTGTACAACCATAGCGGTTGTTTAAAGCCGGTGTCTAAAGCCGGCGAGTTGAAATTTCAACTCATCCCACAGGCCCCATCGGCACCAACTCCAAAGGGTCCTTTAGTTACTAAATGGAGGAAAGCCACATCCAAAAGAGTGTCCAGATTTGCCGGTTTCTTCTAAATTGTCCACACCGATGTGTGGATAGAATGAGATGGTGATGTTTGATAGTAGCAAGCTAAACCTAAAGTAAACCGACAGTAACCGATAATAAACCGTTGTGATTATGTATCTTATTATTTCACAACCCCTTGGGTATTCAACGTGCATGACTAGGAAACAAGAGTAGACCAGGGGTTTGTATGGGTAATAACTTAGTTAATTCATAGTAAATAAAACAAAAAGCTGCTCGCTTAGTTATCTATCCTTGTTGAAACAATTTCTCTTTCGTTCAGCTGGCTTACAAACCCGTGAATTGATATCTCCGTAAATTGAATAATCCCGTAAATAGCGGTGGTGATCTCATTGTGTGGTTCGATTGTGTTGGAAACTTTTACTAATAATTATCGAATTAGGAAAGTAGCAGTTTCCGAGATACGACAACGGTTGACGCATGTTCCATAGGTACCTTGAATACACGGCACCGGTTGAATTGCTAATTAATGAGTCTACATTACAAGATAAGAAATGAATATTGACTCCACAATTACATCAAGAATATAAAAGGAAATACATATTCCTGTTTTCTAGTCTCAGTACCAATTCATAATATCTATACTTAAAAAATGGTTCAAATCTCTACTCTTTCAAACTTAGCTTTGACTCTTGTGTTATCTGGTTTTTTCTCTTCTGCTGATGCTGCTGCTATCAAGTTGGATGAAAGAAGTCCCAAATATGTCTCTTTGAACTTTGACGTCCATAAATCCTTGAACTCAACTATAGAAAAAGTATCTAGTAAGAGAACTTATGATGGACCTTTCCCACTTGCACGTGGTACTTCAGAGTATTTGATCACTCTCTATGCTGGTTCAAATGGTGATAGTGCTCAACTTGTTCTTGACACTGGATCATCTGACTTATGGATCAAGGATTCTTCAGCCGGTGGCCCATACGATCATTCTACTTCTACTTCGTACAAGAGCGCTAATCAAGAATTTTACGATGGCTATGTGAGTGGACAAGCTTCAGGTGAGTGGGCTTATGATCAATTTGCTCTTACCAAAGGTGGAACCCCAGTGACTGATTATTACTTTGGTGACGCAACCACTGCTGATGGTATTGATTTCGATGGTATTCTTGGTGTTGGACCTGAAGGACTCGAAGGATCTTCTCTGGAATATGCTAACTTCCCATACGCTTTAAAGAATCAAGGCTTTACTGATAAAGCCGCTTTCAGTTTATACTTAAACTCTGAAGATGCTACCGACGGTACCATTCTTTTCGGTGGTGTTGATAACGCTAAGTATTCAGGAACTTTGGAAACATTATCGCTTCCTACAACTAATGATGCAAATGACGATGAGAACAGATTTTCTGTTCAATTGGATTCCGTATCCCTCAATGGCCAAACTTATGATGTCAATCAGCTCGTTACTCTTGATTCCGGTACCACTGCAACTTATTTAACTGATAATGTTGTTTCTGCAGTTGACAGCTTTTTCACTAGTTGTTCCCAATCTGTTGATAACGAATACATTGGATTCAACTTTGGTAAGGTTACTATTGAAGTTCCTTACTCTGATATTCTCCAAAGCTCCAATGGACAATGTTCCCTCACTTTAGGATCTTCTGCAGATGCTGACAACTTTTTGATTCTTGGACAGAATGTTCTTCGTCACGCATACATTGTGTATGATCTCGAGGACAGAGAAGTTTCTTTAGCTCAAGTCAAATACACTACAGACTCTGACATTTCTTCTCTTTAGTTATTTCTACTACATGCTTGATGTATGTTGTTGTTTCCCAAAAATATATGTTTTACAATATTAATATTCAAAGTAGCGGTGACCAGCCACTCAAAGGGCTAGTTGGACCAGGTAGTGACCACGATTTTGGCACATTTCAGTACACGTAGACGTGGTCTAGGTAATGGCCACACTTTTAGTGTATGTCATACGTAATGACAGTCCTCTTACCTAAATACGTCAAAGAAAGCAATGCGCAGCCATTTGTGCTTGTTCTATTTTTATGTTAGAGAAGCCTTTGGTTATGCGCCCGAGGCCTAGAATGGTCTCCGAAATAAATCCAAGGTGATTGAACCACCCTGATTATGAACCACCGGGTCCATTAAGGAGACATTTTCAGAGTCAAGTGCACTAACTTGTGGGCTTATACAAGATGGCTATGGTGTAAGTGTCTTCTAAAGAGCGTAGATGGTGGCTATACAACCATCTGCAGTGTGTCAGGAGAGGCATGAGCAGCTCAGGGGTACTTGTTAAACAATGGCACTTGAATTTTGTGAAATATTCGGTAGATGGGATCCTTGTGTAGGCACCACTGTGTACGTGCAAATCATCTGGAGATGCACCCTGAACAAACCATTATTCTTATGTGACTTTCGTCAGTTGAGTTGACAATTAGCAATTGCTGCAAATTCCGCCAATACGCACGAAAGGCTATGACATCACAGGGTTCGAGTAAACTTTTCTAGGCAAATGATTTCTGGCAAAAGAACAAAACCTTAGATTGATCAATTACCTGCTTGCCGATGGTAATACAATGCCGACCTCGAGCGCCGGGAAACATCATTGACGCAAATTGACCAGGAAATTTCACCCATACGGCAATTTCTTGGCTCAGCTACCAGCACCCTCCGTAACCGTAGTCACCGTATTAAAATTTTAACCTCTCGAGTTTCGACTATCTGCGTAATTCATCTTTAAACTCGGCCTTGGCACATCGGACACATTTTACGATATTGCCAGCATTACAAACCTCCCCGTGGGCAACTGGTGACGGCCTGGGGTCGGTTTGCGACATTTCCTAGTACGGTGCGAAAAGCTCGTGGCAAGGGCATTTTGTGGCCGGAACATTCAACAAACCTTTCTACTCCCCACCGAATACCCCCAACATTACGAGCAAACGCATTGTTTGAAGAAATTAACATCTTGGAAACTTCATTATTTCTCCATTTCCATCTGGCCCCGGCAAATTGACGATCTAATTGGATCTTTTTGGTAATTCCATCGGGCGATAAAAAGTGGTGGGCATATTCTTCCCCTTTATTAAAAAATCCCACTAATAGCGACATTAATTAATTCAGTAATTGGTTTCATTGCATTCATCAAAACTATTTAAATCTTCATAACTACATTCACCATGCCTTTAACCAACGATAAAGGTCATCACCATCATCATCATATTAAAAATATCTTTAAGAAAGACTCTAGTCCAGAATCGGATTCTTCTCATAAAACCATCTCCAAGATCTTTCATCATCATGAGGATAATGACAGTCCGGGTCGATTGTCAAGAACTCCGTCGTTACTCCTGATGAGAAGACATAATTCAAACATCATTCCCAAACAATCCACTGAAGAGAATAATCAAAAAAAATTAAGCAGGGCTGAAACGATGGCTCACATTCAACATATTAATCAAAAGAACGCTGCTGCCAGAGCTGCCTCCGGTCCCGGCGGGTTCCGTAAAAATGAACCTCGTGTTACTACTAATTATCCAACTCCTCATCACCATGAAAAGATAAAATACAATCCTTTTGGTTTGAATAAAACTCCCAGTACTGAATTACCAAAGAACACCTCGTTTTATTTAAATGGCGGTCCCGATGACGGGCCCAGAATCTTGAACAATCCCGTGGCTGATCCTAATGATTTTCTTCCTGATGACTTAAAACAAGATCATATAAACTTATTAGAGGATTTTGAAATTGACGTGTCCAATAAAAAATTAGGTGATGGTGGTTCTTCTGATGTTAGAATCATTAATGCTATAAATCACAAAAAACAATGTTATGCATTAAAGAAATTTACCCTTCTCCATAAGGAAACTGATGAAGAATTTTATAAACGTGCCAGTAAAGAATACATTATATCAAAAAGAGGTGGTCTTAGCCGACATGTGGTTGATACCATTGCCATACTAAGAATACAGCTGCAAGCTAACTTGAGTAGAGGTTGGGGAATCGTATTAGAATTCTGTGAAAATGGTGATCTTTTCAATACCATCGTTAAACCTGGCTGGAAACGAAGCCCACTTCTGGAACGTTATTGTATGTTTAAACAGATTGCATATGGTTTGAAATTTCTTCATGATAATGATATCGTTCACAAAGATTTAAAACCTGAAAATGTTTTAATTGACGGTAATGGGGTGGCAAAGCTTTGTGATTTTGGTGTAAGTGATTTTGGCCATGAAGAACCAGGAAATTTTGAATCTCCCATCAAGTTATCAACTGCCTATGTTGGATCTCCACCTTATTCGCCTCCTGAAGTAATGAAATTAAGAGAACTCAGCACGGCCGAATCAAAAAGTTGGGCGTATGATCCTTTTAAAATGGACCATTGGGGTCTTGGAATGTTATTATTCTGTATGGTTTATTGCGGTATCCCATTTCAATCTGCAATTCCCTCCGATCATGGTTATAGAGATTATAAATTTAATCGAGATCGTTTCTGTTCAGATCATCCATCTTTCAAAAAGAACAATGATTATACGAGAGGCCCTGGAAGTGAATTTAAATGGGCAGCTATGTTCCAATCTAACGGTGCAGCTCGTGTTGCATGGAAGCTATGTGATCCTTCCGTTAATTCTAGGTATGATTTGCAATTGTTGTTCGACGACCCTTGGTTCAGTCAGTTGGAAATGTGCCTTTACGAACATGAAGACCAACAAGTGGATCCTCAGGTCCACAATCACTCCAACCATCTGTCGGTACCCAACTCCAGAAGTACATCTAGAAAGAACACGGTAACTAATAATGGAGAAGATCTCAATTCATCTTTCAAGAGTATGTTGAATTTACTTGATGACGATGACTCCAAAGATACAGAATCGATCCATTCAAGCTCATCTTTGTCTAATACTCGCTATAAGGATAAAAAACTGCATGTTAGTATAGAGAGAAGTGGTCATTCGAATAGTAACTCGTCTCCACCGCCTACAAAAGTACGATCCATGCTTGACATAACTGAAGATCCTAATACTAATTCAAAAATCGACGATACGAAAAGAGAGTCTGCGTCTACAAACTCCGCTACCAGTCTTCCTGCTGTAAAAGAAGATGAGGTTGAAGGACATGTTGAAAAATCTAGCTCCAGACTTGAAATGACAGCAGAAACTCTTTTTGACCCTGAACAGATCAAGTCACAAGACTCGGAAAGTCCTGTTCAAACTCAAAAGGTTGTGAATTCGTCTGCCCAGGAACCTTCAAGCTCATCATCATCATCCATATTGGACAAGGATGACTCAAGTTCATGCGTTGACAATGATAAAGTGGAAAAAGGTATTCCTAGTATATTAACCAAACCTCCACTCAAGCCAAACACCATGATACAAATTGATTCCAATGGTATGTGTGAATTGGGATATAAGATTAAAAAACATCACCATACTGAAATAAGTAATGTTGCAGTGGCTGGATCCATGTCTAGAAGATGAATCATATATAGTGAACTAGATGTAATTACTTTATTTATTCATGTATATAACTCATGATATATATATGAAATGAAGAAGATTCTTCAAATAAGATTTTTTTAGAGTTACAAGACGTTAAATTTAAGCTTCTAAAGAAACTCTTCCCTTAGGGTTGGTAACTTTGACACCTAATTTCTTAGCCTTAGCAACAATGTTAACTCTGTTTTTAGAAGAGACATTGTGGGCAATTTCAGCAGCATAAGTTTTGGTATGCATGACTAAAACATCCAAGTCCTTTTCGTTCTTAACGAGGAAAACTTTGTAACCAGATGGGATTAAGTATTTAGTTTTCTTGTCGGAACCGTAACCGATGTTAGGTTGAACGATGGTACCTCTGAATCTTCTTCTGACACAAGAGTCAATACCCTTTTGTTTTCTCCAGTTTTCAGCGACACGGTCGTATCTGTCAGAGTGATGTCTCTTGAATTTCTTGGTGTACTTCTTGACAATCTTCTTAGGTTGAACAGCAGCCACTATAAATTGTTAGTATTAAATCTTAGAAATAACGGATACAAGAACGGAGTAACTAGGTATGACTATTCTTAGTTAATGTAAGGATTTCCCACTTATTGCAATAATTTTCACTCCATGATTTGATATAATATAATCCATTCTTTGCATGGTACTTCATTATATAATCGTAGTCAATAGGAATATTAAAAACATTAAATGAATCAAGGAATTCGTCCATATGATCTTTTATGTATGCCTAGTCATTCTAATACAATCGTTCCACGTAATATTCGATGTAACATACTTTTTACTTGTTGGTACTTTACAAAAAGACTAGATAATCTTTAAAAATTTTCACACTTTTTTTAGGGTACGCACTCTCACTGCGGTGATGAGTTTTTGTGTCATTTTCCTTCATGAGCATCGTGATTATGTAAGCGAGCCTGTTCCGTTAGGCGTGGTTTAATTGCAGGAAGCGCGCCGATTTTTGTGACTGGCGGTGCCAGGTGTTTCAGGCCTAGGGCTGTGCCCTATTCCTCCGCATGTGATCTCTTCTCATTTCATTACGCATTTCGTCCTAAACGTAAACAGCGTATACCCCAGTGCATGTTATATACAGGCATTGCTACATTAGAGTGAATACTTGATAGCTAAAGCTAACCTAAAGAATTTGAACTGAATTGATAATTAAAGCAGATAATGCATCCAATAGGATATTATTTGCTAGCGATTATACTCGTATGGAAACTATGGTGGAGAATAGTTCATTTTCTCACGGGATTTCATATACTGTCTATATCTATCAATAATGGGTTCCTGTTTAATGGAATATCATATACTTCGGGTCGTGGTAAAGTATACCTTCGGTCAGGTAGATTCAGACTCTGGGGGAATACCAGAATGATCATAATAGACGAATTCAACATTGAGTTGTTAAAAACACAACCCGGCTCCAGGAAAAAGAAGAAGAAGAAGAAGACGAAAGAGTCGTACCATAATCGTGATAATCCTAAAGATATGTCTGAATTAACAGTTTTGCCCTCCAATATCATCTCAAGAACCTTAGTGAAGTTCCTAATACGACATATGCCAATCATAGATGTCGAAGTCAGAAATTCTTCCATTAAAGCGCCCAATGGTTATACTACTCTGCTTCAATACGCTAAATTTACCTTGACTTCAAGAAAGAGTAAACGTCATTTGAATAATCAAAAGTTTTATACAAGTATACACATGGCCAACCTTACTACCCTGAATCCAGGATTGACCACAAAAAAATTACCTCCGCTGCTGTTAATGTCTTTAAGGCTCCAGTTCAATTTTTCAGTTAATTTACAATCCGGTAGCTTGGAACATATTCAAGTAAAACTATTCACATCAGACTTGGTATTGATGGTATTTAATACTTTTAAGTTCTGGATAAGGGAACTTGAGAAAAGTTCTGAAGATCTTTTTCTGCAAGAAGAAGAAGAAGAAAATAGTGATAATGACAATAATAACGACAATAACGACAATAACGACAATCCACGATCCAATGAAGATGGTGAACCGTATGACCCAAAACCTCCTAAAGTGAAAAAGCTTATATCAATCCATAATAAATTATACTCAGCCATTGATGAAATATCTATACATATTGAAAATGCAAGCTTGCTCGAAATACCGTTTGCTTCAACTGAGGACAACCTTTCATTCACGGAGTATATGAAGGAAGAACATCCCCGAACGTCTGTGTCCCTAAATATCAAATCTGTTTCTTTCAACTTTTCCAAATTACATGAAGGCTCCGCAGGATTCGAGGTATTGTTTGATCCTAAAATCGATCGTCCTTTCCATTTGACAGCTTCCCTTCAATTACTTAAGGCCGATTATTCTAAACGATTATATGATAAACAACTCAAAAACTGGTATGTGGAATCAGATGAAGTATTAAACGTTCCTAATTACAGTTTCACATTCAAAACGAATATTCTTGATAATTTGGCACATGGGTATGGATTCAAAAATTGTGTTATGGAATTTTTTGCTTCTGCCAGCAGTCCGATATTAGATGTTGATACCGTTCAGTTGAGCTCTTTGCTATATAATTTGGTATTGTTCAAAAAGTTCCTTAGACTCCGGTCATTACGTCGTCACAACAAATCACTAGCCAAGAAGCTCTCGGTCATTGACACTTCGCAAGACCATTCCAATAGCGGTGCACCCTCTTTCCTGGATGAGAGCTCTAGTCTTGATGATAACCTTTCTGATACAGACGATACAAAGGTTGAATCGAACTCAAATGGCTCAACGTTCAGTCAGGCCATGACAAAAGATCGAATCTTAAAACTTTTGAATGACTATTATCCACGTTTGGATATGAAACTCATTATAGAACAACCTCGATTTATCGTCAGAAACAATGATCGTTTAAATAATAGAATCCAAATACTTAATTTCTCTTACTCTTTACTTAATGTTCATCTGCTCACCACAGATGCCAGAGATTATGATGCTAAGTGTCATATTTTACTCCCATCGATCACATATCACGAAAAGTCTGATTTGAAAGATTCCAATTATCAGAATGAACTC
Organism: Metahyphopichia silvanorum; assembly: GCA_030574095.1. Taxonomy (NCBI): domain Eukaryota; kingdom Fungi; phylum Ascomycota; class Pichiomycetes; order Serinales; family Debaryomycetaceae; genus Metahyphopichia; species Metahyphopichia silvanorum. The sequence continues at coordinate 82,893 of JAJMEK010000002.1, read as the reverse complement.
ATTAGAAAAGATATTCTCAGCTTAAGGTCTGCCCATTTTCATTTCGATATTTTGAAAAACTTGAAAGTTAAGTCACTTATAGATGTTGACGAAGTTATGGTAGACCTTTCTGAGTTGAATGTGCTTACTGGAGTCAATAAGCTATTAATGGATATTACTGGAATGGCCGAGCGTGATATGACGACGGGTCTAATCAATATATTTTTGAACTCAGAAATATTCCGTCACCAAAGCATTTATCCTAATTTGAATACACTTAAACCATTCCCTAATACAGGAAGAAATGATGAGACTCCTCTGTCACTTGAGTCTAAAATTTTCCGGAGCCTCCCTCTGTGGATAGTTCTGGCTGAACTTCGAGTTTCATATTGCAATATTATGGTTGGTTCTAGATCAGTCCTCGTTCCTAAAGAGCAGGTTTCAGAGACAGATGGTAAAGGATTCGAGTCGGATTTCATTGGGGATAGCCGCAAATTACGTTGCATGAAAATTACTTTGGATAACTTGAAAGTTCTAGTTGACAATGAGAAAGCTGAACCTCTTGCTTTATCTTCACCTTCGCTAGAATCATTGGTTCCAGCATCAATATCATCATCTGTTGATACGCTCACTTCGTCTAAAGAATCTAAAAGTAAAATATTTTGGAGCATATCTAGTAACTTTCACCAGTTTGATGTTCAAGTTTTGCTTGACTTGGATTCAGAAAACTTCACTTCGTTACTAAGTGTACCAAAAGTTGATGTAAAGATATCGGCGGTAACTGAACATTTTGAGAATAAATTGAAAATTGAAAGCAGCATTGATAGGTTGAATTTACTTTTTGATCACTATAAATATGCTGTCTTGATCGGAACTATTTACTTGCTCTATCAAACTATAGTTTCACCCATAAAGATCATCAAGTCGAAAGTTGGTCGAGATATTCGCAAGACTCGTTCTCGTGATCGTTTGAGCCCCGTTAACAGAAAGAGATTTAAGGACTTTTTATTTACCTCTATCTGTATCAATAGATCCGATCTCAGTATCCATTTATCTGACGATTTCCGAACTAAATTGCAATTGTTTGATCTAACCATCTCGTTAAACAAGGGTGTCATTCAAGTTAAAAATGCCTTCACGAGATTGCTTGTTGATTCACCACTCGTAAAAGGATATTGGAACAGACTTGCTTGCATCGAAGGAATTGATGTTGTTGTCAATGACCCCACAAAAGCACATAAAGTCAATTTTGTATCTGAAAGCATACGGTTGTTTCAGCCTCATCAGTTTGTTGTTTACAAGTTGTTTGATAATTTGTCAGTGACGATCAAGATAATAAAGCATTTACTTCAAGCGTACAAAGGGCTTGAAGGTCATAAGGCCAGAATCGTGAAACCTAAAGAATCAAAGACTGTTAAGGTGCCAGATATTAAGATCAACTCAAAGATATTGAGTTTTGCTATGGAAGACGATCCCTTTGAAGCAGAATTAAGTATGATCTTTCAATTAGGATTGGTCGAACAACGTAAACGATTAGAACAATATAGTATCTTTGAATCTAGATTAAGTGGAGAGGATGACGATATAGATCCAAATGAAAAGCTTGAAGTTCTCCAAAAGACTATATCAACCCAATGGATCAGAAAGATCAAAACATATCGTGCTGCTTTAAAGCAGGAAATCATTACTAATAAGAAGTTTCTTTTCGGTGTCGAAAGTACATTGCCCAAATCTGCCAACTCTAAGGTGATAGCTTATATGAACCAAGCCCCTTTACTTTCTTTATATATGAAAGATTTCGATTTGAACTTATCTTCTACTAAGTTTGATTTGAGAAATTTGCCTCAATTTATTCATGATTACGGACAAGGTGTTCCAAAAGACACCCGGTACTCCTTGATGGTACCAACATACGTTGACCTTTATGTTTCTGAATTGAGAATGCATTTGAGGGACTACCCATTGCCTTTGCTTCATCTTCCTCCGGATGCTAATAACAAATCATTGAACTTAAACGGGCATATAGTAATATCAGAAGCTTTGATCCTAGCTAAAGAACATTTGAGAAAGCTTCATATACCTTTGGCGGTTAACATGAAAGACTTTGTGGATGATAAACATTATGCATTGACTATCGAAAAATCCTTATCAACTGTTAAAATGTACTGTGATGTACAAATCAAATTTTCCTCGCAACTACCATCAAGATTTGTATGGGGACAATCGTATCAATTTGGTATTCAACAAGTCATGTTGAATTTTGATCAATTTTCTAAACCGCCTGTAGACCCTTCGATGAAACTAGGATTTTGGGATAAATTAAGGTTAATTTTACATGGAAAGTTCAAGATTGAAACTGGTTCACATAATGGATTAGAAATTGCGTTCAAGGGATCAAGGGACCCTTATAATTTGTTCGATGTTGCTTCTGGTTTTGTATTGGCATTTAGTGATGAAGTTGAATGGACTATTAATGAGAATGATGACTCTCGCTCGTTCACCAACATTAAAGCAAACAAAGCATACTGGTATATTCCTAATTATTTGATTACTCCTCTTCTTGCGTGGACCCGTGATAGCTCACAATACGTCTACCTTCCTGACACTGACAAATTCATGTCGTCATGCTTCGCTTATTATTTAAATGAAACTAGTCAGGGTCCAATAGACTCTGCAACCCTACAATCAGATATGTGTGAGAAGCAAGTCCTTAGTCTCAAAAAAGGTGTAAACTTCAAAGTGGGCTTCATTCTAGAGAGAAACTCATTAAAAGATCACAATAAGCTAACGGAAGAGTGTAAACCTCACTATGAGATTAACTTATATAACCCTGAGTTTACGAAGAAGGACCATGATTCTTATCTAGGTTTCAGGAGTGACAGAATTCATATGGCTATTTCACTATCTGCCAATGACGAACAAAGTTATAACTCAATCCATTTAAGCCCCGGGGTGTTCAAGCAATTTTTTTCATGGTGGAAATTGTTTCAAGGTAATTTGATGATTCCAGTAAGAAAAGGAAAACTATTTGGGGAATTAAAGAAATCCATGAAATTCTCTCAGCATTTATTCACTAATGAGTTCCAATTTTGCTTTAAGTCATTATTCATCTCTCATATTTACCGTGATGAAACTGTCGATTCTGAAGAAGATAATATAGAATGTGTTGGTTTACGAGCTAAGGTGGATGACTTTTTGGTAGACCTACATCAACGCAAAGAACCTAGAATTCAAATCCATGAAGCATTGTCTAGAAATCAACAGACGATGAAAATGAATTTCAACATTGGGGAAGTTCATCTTTCGGGTATCGATTTAAGAGTTATACATGCCATTTTTGAACAGGACATTTATTCAATTAAGAGAGAGACTTCTGAAGTCACTACAAAGTTTGATATTTTCGATGACGATGACCAATGGTTTGATATAAATGACTATGAAGAAGCTTATATTCCTACTTTAAGCAAGTGCAAACGAGTTGTTAAAGTTTTTCCTATGATGTATTCAAAACGTTTCTCATACTTGAGAGATACTAATGATGGCAAATCACCTACACCTCAAGAAAACTTGATATCAGGAGCTACTCACGAATGTAAGTTGAAATCTATGGACATTTATTCTCCACAAATTGAACTTTACGAGGAAAGGATAAGTCAGCTTCAAGGCCAAATAAGAGGCAATCGAAACAAGGGAGTTTCTAATAAAAGTCTTTATAAACGAATTGAATTGCTTAAGACCCATGTTACCACCACTAAGAGACAGCTCAGAAAATTTGTGGGTCAAGGTAGTATTGCCCAGGTCTCAGCTCGACAAAGTATCAGTGTTCCAAATGAAAACTTTCATAATAAATTTGTTCTCATCAGTATGTTCTTGAAATGGAATGTCAATAACCGGAACTTATTATTGAAATACATTCATTTTGTTCAACTAAAAGGATCTTTCAGGAAGTACTTATCTTACGATGCGTTGAGCTCTCTTGAAGATTTGATTAATACTAATGAACAACGATACGGTGAGGATTTATCGTCAATCGGCTCAAGTTTTCGTAAAGCACAATCGGAGAAGCATTCATCACATGAGACTGCAGAGGAAAGATTGAGCAAGTTTAATGAAATAATCAGAAGAGTTCAAGAAAGTGAGAGAATTAGTGAAGACTTTAGAATTGAGATCATTTCTCCCCAAATTCAACTTCAGAGTAATGAATGTCCTGACTCGGTGATGTTAATAGCCGCTCCTAGTATTGACGTACAAATTGTCTCCGTCTACGATAAAAAATCTGATCATTTGATGATAAATGACAAACAGTCCGAGAATCGATATGGGATCATGTTGAAAGATGCCAATATATTTGTTATTGATAAGGAAGATGTTAAAAGAGATACAAATTTGATTTTGAACAATACGTCTTATGGTTCTAAAACGAGCTGGCCCCCTTGGTTAGGAATTGAAATTTGCAAAAAGGGAGTTTTCGCTGGTAAAGACAAACTTCTTATAGAGAAGACATCATTGATGGTAACTTATAACCAGGCGAAGCCTCTAGGAGCTAAATTGTCTCAGATCGATGATTCTGATAGAGAATCAAGTAGTAATAGTGCAGGTAGTAAAGAACAAGCGTTGGAGGGTGCATCAAATAAGTTAAGAGTGGATATTCCAAGTTTCATTATCTCCTCTACTTCTAAGCAATACTTTACACTTTATATTATTGCCAGCAGTCTATTACTATATTCAGAACCCATGAGCAAATCTTTAGGTGAAAAATTAGAAAAGCTTAAATTTTCTATTGATTTTCAGGATCTTCGGGCATTGCATGAACGGTTGTCACATTTACATCGATATTATCATTTAATGAACTTCTTGTCCAACAACTATAGTTTCCGTCAGAATAAGTTGGACAACGAAAGCTTGAATAACTACTTGCTTTTAAATTTAGAACGAGGTAACGTGGTAACTGAGATATATTTAATGATGCAATCAATTTTGACTGGTGACACTTATCAACAATCCGAAAATTCTCTGGCCAAGGCTGAGTGGAATATCCAAGCTGATCAAATCATTCTTCATATGCTTGAGGATGATAGAACGCCAATTATGGATATTGCCATTGCAAATGGAAAATTCTGGCGTTCGATTAGAGAAGATGGTTCAAATTCCAACGAAATTGAAATTGGAATGATGCAAGCGTTTAATTTATTACCCAAGGCTTACTATCAAGAAATTTTGGAGCCATTGAGTAACATTCATGATAAACTAATGACAGTTAAGTGGTCGATGAACAGGCCAATAGGTGGAATCAAGGTAGTGGAAAATTTTGATATTAGTTCGGAACCGTTAAATATCAAGTTGGATGAAATAACTGGTGAACGATTAATGAGTTTTATTTTCCGTGCTGAGATCGAGTCAATTGATGAAAGCCCTGTCCTTCAGTTTAATAAATCCCTAGGATCCGATGGAGACGAAAGTGGGAGTGACACCGATCTGGATGAGGATGTCGATATAAATGAAGACGGATTTATTGAACAACTAGAAGGCACCAATAAGAACGTCAAATTCTCGGAGACCGAAAGAGAATCCACGGTAGACTCTTCTAAAAAGAAAGGTAATAGATCTATTTCTAGACTCACGTCATCGGTATCCTCAAGTTCTCAGGAAGATAATGATACAGATGTCGAGGAAATGGTGGAAAGGGCCAAAAAATTTATGAGTATTATATCACTAAAAGCACATCCTTTTGAATTGCTGCTTTCAATCAAGATGACAAAGGGTTATAAGCGGGCATTAAATGTGCAAGATCTACGGGTTAAAATACCTGAACTAATTATTGAGCATGAACTATTATCAATGTTGGAAGTAACGATGTTAATGAAGAAGAGAATTATTCGTACATTGTTGAAACATACAGGAAGATTAGTTCGTAATAAATTGTCGGTCAAGAAGAAAAGTGGTAAAAGCTTAATTAATAAACCATTAAAACCACTTCGACGGTATGCCAAATTCACAAAGGTATCTGAATTAGAAGATGATATTCTGACAATAGCGTCACCTGTGTAAAATTATTATAAATTGTAATATATAAATAATAAAGGTAATATTTTTTGAATAACTTTGGTGATAGTCGCTATGTATATGCAAGGTCGTAAATCATGAAGGATGTTTGCTGATATTTTAGCAGACAACTGTAAGATGTTATACGTGTTGTCTCTTGGGTGATGAGGACATTTGTTTCTTCTTACGCTTATTTTTTTTACTAAGTTCATCATTTTCACTCATTTCATCACCTCTCATAAGAGTATGCTGATCGCTTATGGCCAAATCAGCTGTATTGAAACCTGGAATTCCATTTATACCTGTTTTATCGAATTTCAATGCTTGTCCTAGTAATTGGGGATCAATTTCTTTTATTATGTCAGGATGTTGTGAAAGGTTGGGATCTAACAACCCTGAGGGTATTTCTTTCGCTGGTGGAATTTGATGTTTACCTGGAAGATCTTGAATATGATTTTTATATGACTTTCTCAATTTGACTCCTTTTGAACCATCAGGATTGGTTCGTGCAAGGGATTTTGCAATTGGCTCTAAACCGTAAAGCAGTAAAAGGTTATCTAGCGGAGAAGGATTGGTTAATTCATATTTAGCTAAAAGGTTAGTATCCAACCATCAGTCTTTGATAAATAGATATGACGTACTAGTTTTATCAATCAAATAATAACTGTTTATGCCCTGATTATCTTCCGACATCTTGGTGGCGGTATGAGTAGTGATAGAAAATGAAGTATAAATAATTTTTACCGTCTCACTGAGAAATGGTGATGGTCGTGGAAATACGCTTACAATGAATTAAAAACAGATATAAATGACATTAAGGACTCTATGAAATCCTGGAAAGAACATCTAAAGGATGATTCCACGATAATATGCTACTATTACAATTATTTTTTAACGACTTCCCAGTCACCGTCATCTTTTGATTCAGATAATGAAAGGTTAGCAGTGGCAGTAGATAAAGATTCAGTGTTAGCGTTAGTTGGTTCAGAGGCAGGTTTATCTTCTTCCTTTTCTTCTTCTTCTTCATCGTCACCATCAACAGCCAATACATCGTAGATAGATTTTTGAGGACCTTGAGGTTTTTCTTTTTGTTCCTTTTCTTGTGATTGTTTTGGTTTAGAAGATGAAGCTTGTCTTGAACGAGGTTCTATGGTTTGACCTCTTTTCCAATCAAGATCTGGTTCTTCTTTTTTAGGTCTATTGGTTCTGTTGCTTCTTTCTCTTGGTGGTAAAGTGGTAGTTGTGGTTCTTGCAGCACCCCAATCAAAATCAGGTTCTTCTTTTCTTGGTTTTCTTTCACCTAATGGTCTTTCGGTTCTGTTGCTTCTTTCTCTTGGAGGTAATGAAACAGAAGTGTTTCTAGCAGAGCCCCAGTCTAAATCTGGTTCTTCTCTCTTTGGTCTTCTTTCACCTAACGGTCTTTCAGTTCTGTTACTTCTTTCTCTTGGAGGTAAAGTAGCTGTAGTATGTCTAGCAGCACCCCAATCTAAGTCAGGTTCTTCTCTTCTTGGTCTTTCACTTCTTTCTGATCTGTTACTTCTTTCTCTTGGTGGTAAACCAACGCCTCTGGCTGACCAATCAATTTCAGATTCTTGTCTTCTTGATCTACCAGTATTATCACGAGATGGGATACCTGAACCTCTGGCTCCTCTCCAATCCATATCAAAAACATCTTGTTTTTGAGGAGCAGCAACATTAACAAACACTTTACGACCTTTAAACTCAGATAAGGTTAAATTTAATGAATCTTCTAAAAGATCTCTTTCTGCGAAAGTAACAAAGGCAAAACCTTTTGGTCTTCCATTTAAATTGTCCATTGGAATCTTCACTTCAGTTACAGAGTCAAAAGCTTGTAATCTGTCTTCGAAGAATTTCTTTAATGAAGCTTCATCAGCATCATATGGTAAATTACCTACTCTAGCGCGATATGGAGGGGCATCAGGAACAGGATATTCTTCTCTTTTTGGTCTATCATCAAATCTAGAAGATTGATTGAAGCTTTGTTGGATTTCATCTCTTTTAGAAGAGAGTGATTGACTAGTGGTATTAGTTGGAACACCAATAGAAGACATATCAACATCTTCATCAGCCCAAGATCCTCCTCCGATAGTATCATCGGCTAAGAAGGATCCGATATCCATTTTAATTCCTTTCTTCGGTGGGGCTAATTACATGTTAGTATTAACTTGTTGAAATATTTATCATCTTCATTCTATACATACCCATTTTTTAATTAGTTTAATTCGTTAATAAGGAGTAACCCTTTTGATTTAGTTTGGGAAAATTTTTCACTCGCGCCTGCGCTACCGTCTGAAAAAGTAGTATGCTCTCCACTGTATATGAGCCTTACGGGACTAGTATTCGAGGGGATCTACTCGATAATTAAAATTTTGTAGAATTAAAGACTATATTACTAGAGTATTAAACATGTGGTTTCAAACCCGTTGGTCCACGATATCTCGTTCTTCTTGACTTGGAACTTGTTCTTGGTGAGAAGAAGAATTTTGTCCTTGATCTGAATTAGATGTCACTTCTGCCCTATCTGGGCCACCAGTAGCAGTTATGTCGGGAGTGGTAGTAGGAGTTCCATTTTCAGTAGATACATTATCCGAATTTGGATTGTCATCGGCATGGTGCATTGTGTCATGGTGATATATTTTTAGTGCAGCCCAAAAGTATAGATCCTCTTTAGATATCCCCATTAGTTTCCACCATATTCTCTTGAAGAAGCCTCCGTATTTCTCATTGGCAAGCTCATGAGCTCTGGTTTCAATGTTAAGGTGGGCATTGGCTTCGTCACTCAAGATAATTCTTACCCGTTCTGAAATGGGGATTAATTCTTGAAGCATAGCACGGAGAGCAGGATCATTTCTGAACGTATCAAGATTAACATCCATGGTATCATTACTTTCCACACGATTAATTTCATCTGTTTCTTCTGGATTGTTGGTGGTAGCTCTAGATTCATTATTGTCATTAGAATTTTCATTATTACCCGTCCCTTCTGTCTCATTATTAGGCTGACCCGAATTACTAGAGTCCTTGTAGAAATAATCTCGCTTACACATTGGACAACAAGCTCTTCTCCGAATCAACCATGGATCAAGACAATCTGAGTGGAAAACATGGCCACAGAGTAGTCCTCTAACAATATCTTCCGTGTCAAGAACCTCTAAACAAATAGCACAAGTACCAGAAGTAAAATGAAGTTCATTCTCATCCATTTCGTGTTCTTCTACACTAACCTTATCGGTTGAAGGTAATTGAGCCATCTCAATGTCATTAGCATTCTGCTGGGCATCAGCATAAACCGTATTATTACTAGGTACTTGGAAAAGCGAGTTACCTTGAGTTTCACTAAGCACCATTTCATCGGTAACCCCCTGCCCATTAGGGTCTTTAGCTCCAGCTTCATATAAGTTTTCATCTTCATGTAGAACACCATCCCGAATATCACTATCTCTTTCTCTACCACCATTTAGCCAATCATGATAGGTTTTTTTAGGAAATAGAATTTCAACCTCTTGCTCTGAAAGTTTCTTCATTCTTGAATATCGACCCCCACGTCTTCGTCTGCGACGATGACCATTATTAAAACGTCTTTCCAAAATATCACCACGAATGAAATTATGTGAACGTATGTATTCAAGTTGTTCTTGAAGTTCATGACTTAAATCATCGGTATGAATAACTCCGGTAAAAGTCCCGGTATTAATATTTGGACCAAATATAATATTACGATGCGTTATTGGATATACATGCAAACCATAACTTGATCTAATGAAATATCTTACTGTGAAAAAAATGAAAAGGAATGCTATGAATACTCCTACTGCTAAGGCAAGAAAGAACAAAATTGTAGACGGAGTATTACCCACAAAGGAAGTCTCATTACTTACTTCATCTGAGCCACCACTACTTGTAGCCGAATTAGAGTCTGATATTGAAGAAGTATCTCTTATACTAAGGCTTTTATCCACATTGTACTTTATTATTAGTACACCATCCATCATTTTGGATTATTAAGTACAAATGAAATTAATTGTGAAATCCCTGGTACTAAAAATTATATAAAAACCCCCGTATCCTTAAAATATCTTGGGATCATGAATTTTCGATTTTTTCCCTGTAGTGCCGAAAAAAAAAAACGAGCTAGGATACATGATACTACATTAACTACAATAATAAATTGATGAATAATACGTTCAAAATAATATCCTATATATTATTATTATTATATAGGTCTAATTAAGGGATATATTTTGTCACCAAGATAAATCCAAAATTAGATAATATTAAAGAGCAACCAAAAAAATTTTACAAATTAAATTAATTAACTTATAATTTTGGAGCTTCTTTGTAAGAGATAGCAGCTTCTTCACCCATAGCAGAGATGATAGTAACTAATAAATCTTTACCTTCGTCGAATTCAGATTGAATTTTTTCACCTAATTCACCTTCTGGGACCTTAACATCATCTTTAGTGTCACCATCAGCGGTCATTAAGGATAAGAAACCATCGTCAATGTCTAATAATTGGTATTCTTGTCTAGAAACATTTGGAACTTCCATATTATGGGTAGATGGAGATAAATCTTCTAATTTCTTACCAGTGAAGATATCTAAAGCGACTAAATGAACTTTAGCGTGACCGTGCTTACCAGTTTTAGAGGTAGACATGTCAACAATTTTACATGGTCTGTTTTTAATGACAACGTGTCCGTTCTTTCTTAAAGCAGAACATTGCATTGGGTAGGTCAAAGCAGCACCGGCATCAGCGGTTTCAAAGACGTGCTAATATGTTAGTTTAATTTGTTCAATATGAAATTTTTTTGAAAAAAAAATTTTGGTCAACATCCACCCTGATTTAACATTTAAAATCTTGTTTGATCTATTCAATCAAGTTTAGTCGTTTTGAGATATTTAAATGTTTATGATCATTGAATTGACATTAACCATTTTTCAAACTCATACATACATCTTCTTCAGCCATATTTGTTTAATAAAATTGATGAATTAAAAAAAAAAAAGAGAGCGTCGATTTATATTTTTTCCTTCTTCTCTGCGTTCCCACTACGAACTCGGTGGAGGCCTGAAAATTTTGCTGGTGCGGATGCCATGACACTAATCTGCAAAATTCCTAGAGCTAACATGTAAAAAACCTGGGGAATGCGCGTACATGTCAGTCCGATGTCTATGTTGTCCCGCGTAAATATCAGACTTTATTACGGTTACCCGGTTCTTCATTGGTTGTCAGATGGAATCGTGCCAAACCCAAAAGATCTCGCCTTTGCTACTGCAAATGCAGCCAATCAACCAATTTATGATTAAATTAACCTGTATTTACGTATTGTCAGACATTACATAGAATTATATATAATAACAGTAGATAGCTAAGCTTTCTATGAGATAAATTTGTATAGTACATGAAGTGACCAAATTTTTTTTTGCTGAAGTATACTGTTGGAGTCATAAATTGGACTGTACTGGTCACAAGAATTGAATTTGTTAATTTAATTGTAGAAATGGCTTAAACAATTTTTATTAGGTCAATTGGAAATAGGAGAATCGTTACCATTTCTAATTTTTTGAATTGAAATTTCACTATTTTCAACGGCTGAAATTTCTGATTCATCTGGAGGTTGACTACCTAATCTTTCATCAAGAAATTTATTCTTTTTATCTCCATTAAGATCACCACTTTTATTTAAATTTTTATGCTTTTCTAATTTTAATTCTTCAATCATAGGATCCCATTTGGAAAGTAATTCTTGACATTTTTCATGTAATTTAAAACTATCAGGATATTGTAATTCTTCATCTTTTATTATACATTTCAATACTTTATGAATCTTGGTTGTTTTCAATAATTCCATGTTAACAGGGAAATCAACTAGACGATGTAATATTAATCGTGCTACTGATAATTCATCAACTGTTGGTGGCGGAAATTGTTTGGTATCAACGGGGGTAACTGGTTGATTTCTTTGAATAAGTGATCGTTGTAATTTTATCCGACAAAGCCACAATTGATGTTGTTTTTCTTCTTCTGTTAAATGCTTACCTGAAGATTTACCATTGGACGGAATTCTTTTATGTCCATTACCATTGCTATTACCATTAGTCGTTCCTGTCTTAGCCTTTTTCGGTAATGGTTCACTTCTAATTCGGCCATTTCGAGATCGTTTATACGGAAGGGAATCTTCATCATCCTGGATTTGTTTGGAGTTATCTTCTTCTTCTTCTTCTTCGTCATCTTCAGCCTCATCATTGTCATCCAGCTTTGATTTTGCTTCTTCATCGTTAATTTCTTCTGATTCTGCATCCGGTTCAGGATCTTGTTCAATTTTCGTCTCAATTTCTTCATCTTCTTCTTCTTCGTCATCTTCTTCAACATCGTCTTCATCAATTTCCATATCACCTCGTTGTTTTTCTAATAATTCCATGAAATCATCAAAATCTAAATCTCGTGCTGCTAATAATGCATCACCAATATTTTTCGTTCGTCCAGTTTTGGATTTACTTTTCAGTTTTGATAGTTTGCTCTTAGGAATTTTCAGTAGTCTTTGATTGAGCTTATCGAGAGTGAGAGCTTCCAATTGCTTTTCTGTCATCCAATTATAATCACCATCGGGAATGAAGATAACACAAAAATTAGTAGACTTTTTTTGAACCTTCATAATAGCAGGGGGAATCATATGAGACGGCATTATAAAAGAAGGCCATGCTGGAAAACCCAGCATTTTGGCTAGAACCAAATCTTTATCATTAAATTTAGATTTATTTATTCTTTTTGGTGGCATGTTTATTATCAACAAGTCAATGAAGTCCTACGACAAAGACAAAATAAATGAAAAACTAACCAGCACCTCAGTTATTAACTTCTTCTAATAATCCCACTAATTGACTTTGATAAATGAAATTCAAACTTTATTTCAATTAACCTCCCAAATGTGTTTCAACTTTCTTGTTTACAGCGTAGGCGTACGTATTTTTTTTGTAGTGTCTACTTCAACCGCTCTTATGGTGACCCTGTATGCGTAGGGTTAAGAATGGATGGGGTCGTGCAAAATTATCCCTTGGAATTCCACCCCTTTCAGGAAGTTGCTACTAACATATGCAGGAGTGTTTGTCAATAGCTGCAAAAACGAAGTTAGTGGTGAAGAGGACGGCTGAATACGATAGAGACAAGAATGGCGAGTTTGGAGGTGTAGAGGTGTGTTGGGGTGGTGGAAAGAACAAATTGTAGTTTTATAGGGAATTCGAAATTCCGGGTGGAATTGGGGGAAAGTGTTGGGAAAATTAGTTGACGATTGGCATAATCACGGAAATTGACGAAATTCGATAAAATGGAAAAAATGCAAAAATGGGTCTAATTAGACAATTCGCCAGCTTCAGGAAGCCCAGAAAGTTAAGGTCAGACATTCAAATGTTGTAATGGGCGAGTTACTTCGACATGAAACTGGACAGTTAGAGTAGTCATGGTAGTTAGTACTGTAGACCTTTCTCAAGAAGACAGAGTTACCATAAGTACAAATCACGGGTTTTAAGGTGTATACCATTCAGTTGGCAGTAATACAGCCCTCAAATTCTCCTGCTGCAAATATGAGCTCTTCAAACAAAATACCTGATACGGTGGGATCTCGGATCTGCCTTTATACGCTTATGACTATAGCCAGATACTTGAATCTACATGCTTCTCGTATGGTCAGCTAATCTACACCAAGCTGTTTCTTTCTAATCCCCACAACTACAATCGTCCCAAGCACTCGGAAAACCTCACCCCACCCCATCCTTATCCTCTTATCGATCAGATGTAGTTGCAACTCCTTAGTTTCCGCAGCCACTGCCGTATCGCTCGGCACATTCGTTTTAGGCTTTTTTTCGCTAGTATGCAAAATTTCTCAACCACAAGGTTCCAGAAATTTGGCGACAAAAACGGAAACTAGTCTTTAATTCTTCATAACTTCATTGTATTCGGTTATCGGGGAATAAACGTTTGTTGTCATCCTTAAAGAATCTTCCATAACTCAAATACAAAGTATAGTGTTTTTTCTAATTTCATTCTTTCTACCACAATATTCGTTACCTGTTGTAAAATGCAACGCTCTAGTATTAAGAGGCCTATTGAACTTCCAACACCCCAAGATTTGGACGCTATATTCAACAAGAAACGAAAAGTATCCAGCGACTATGACGTAAGAGTTCTTCCTCCTTTACCTAATCCTAATCAATCTTCAGATAATCCAAAATTAAATACATTCCCTTCATCTGCAATTCCTATCGTAGATTCTCCATTACGAATCTCTGATTTTTATGCTGAATATGACGAAACTCATTTACAAAACCCAAAAGTGGCATCCCAGATCAGAGAAATCTTGGAAAAATTCCCTCCTCCTTTACCTCCATTCCTTAATCATATTCGACCATATAAACCATTCAAACTTAAACGGGAAGTATCGGACGAAGACCTTGACGTCTCAGATGACCAGTACGAATCTGATTACGGAGCAAAGATCCCGTTCATCTTTCCTCCTCCTCCCGCTATAAGGACCGATTCCTTTAATAAAGGACGTAAAAACCTAGATCCTGTCATATATCCTGCCATAGCTCCATTACCCATACCTCCTCCAAACTATATGCCTTTCTTATTGCGGACCGATAAAGGACTCCCCAATCCTACTGAACTATTTGAAAATCTCTTACTTGCTTCTGAACAGTTGCCCCGTATAGATATGGTGGTGGCTAGTGCTGCTGGCTCATTATCGGACATTAAAAAGCAAGCTCAAGACGAGAGGTTTTCTGTAGAAAGGCATGAAAAATATAAAAGATCATTACCTCAAATCGAATCTGGTTTGGCTGATGGCGAATGGTCCGTGTCAGGAGAATCATCTGTCAGTGTTCAATTAAAAGATTATTTTGAATTTGCCCAAAATGTCGATTTATCCGAGGAGTATGACATGTATGACGATTCTCGTAATCAACCTCCTAGCAACACATACACCCAAAGCAGAATCTCCCATGATTTCATAAAAACAAACAGGCTAACCAGTAAAAGAGGTGAAGTGGCGTTGGAAGAATCGAAATCTGGAATAAATTGGGTTTCACCTCATACCTTGGCCATTGCTTCAAAAATGGAAGAATTAAATCCATCTCAAGTGTTCAACGACGCTGATAACCGAGAAATATCATCTATGAAAGGTAGTTTTAAAGAACGTAGACGTGAAACGTTATTGGGTCATGTTCATATGCTTGACGACTATGATAAATCCAACCTGAAGCAAGTGTATGAAGAAAAGAAAAACCTGCTTCTTAAACGTCTTAAAGCTCTACAAGAGTCCAAAATATCATTCAGAGACGAGATGAGTAACATAAAAGATCCCGAGCTTTTGCAATATGTCAACAAGATGAGAAACTTAAGAGACTCTGACTTGGTTCGTCTCAAAGTCCAAAAACATTTCCAAATGCTTCGGTCATCGTTATGCTTTTATGAGGACTCAAATAAATCTTACAAAAGTATGAATGGTGTATTGATAAATAAATTTTCAAAGTTAAAGAACTTTTTCGAATTCCAGAAAAAGACCTTTGAAAGCATTGTGAAAAATAACGGAAAGAATGATGTTCTGGATATATTCGATATCAGATCTAAAGAAAGCTCAAAGTTATACCATGGCATTAGCAAAAAAGATTATAATTCCGAGATTAAAAATGTGCTTAGGGATGGGTCTGGTTCTATCGCTCATGATATTTCTTCGTCTAGTTCTTCATCAAGACAGACTACTCCAATAGATGATGAGAATTATGATAAATTTGGTAGAGCATCTGGATCTTCGTCAAATAATGACTTACTCAACAATCATTCAATAGTCCACGATTTCATGCCATTAGTGACATCAGAAGAATTTAATTTGATCACCGGCGACTTACCTTCCAAAGTCAAAGGTGTTTTATCAAAGGATGCAGCATCTATAAAAGCCAAACATGCAATGAGTATTAAGCATCAAATCTTTCAGAATAGTTTATACGACCCGAACTCTGGATCCGATACCAATGGACCGGGAAGTACAGCTAATGGGAACACTTCAGACAGCAATAATTCATCGGTAACATCGCCTGTCAAACGAAGAGGAGGAAGAAGAGGAGCAGCAGCAGCTCCTACTAATCAAGTTTCTAATACGATCCACGAACCAAATAAAAAACATGCAGAAGCCCATTTACTTGCTAAGATCATGAAACAGTTCGTAGGGCCATTGGCTGCCAATGGAGACGAACTAACTACCGACTTAGAGTTGATGGGAATTAAAACGAAGTGGCCAGTTAACAAATGATAAATAGTACTAATAATTCATTTAATTATATAAGAGAGCGTACAGTAAACAAGAGATTGATGACTAAATAACAAAGTAACTAAAACAAAAATAGAGAGAAAGGAAAGATAATAAAGTTGGACATAACAAAAAAAAGAAGGAATCAAAGGAAACCGATTACCACAATTCTATATAGTAATGTCAGCTGAAGATAGAATCTAAACTCAATAGTCTTCGAATTGAGAGTAGATAGCAATAACAACGTTAGATACACCAATGGCCAATGGGAAGTTACCTAAAGAAACAGCGAATTTTGAGTAAATACCTAATTGAATAAAGAAATGATTAGTTAAGGCATTTAAGATTCCACTATAACTGCTCAAAGTAGTTAAGGTACCACCGTTTTTAACCAAGAAGTAAA
Organism: Metahyphopichia silvanorum; assembly: GCA_030574095.1. Taxonomy (NCBI): domain Eukaryota; kingdom Fungi; phylum Ascomycota; class Pichiomycetes; order Serinales; family Debaryomycetaceae; genus Metahyphopichia; species Metahyphopichia silvanorum. The sequence goes on along the minus strand of JAJMEK010000002.1, from coordinate 66,144 downwards.
AAAGAACAACTTTGACTAAAGCAAAAGTGAAAGGATCAAATTTGTAAATTCTAGCCATGACACCTTCTTCATCCAAGAAGATGATTCTTCTGGAAAAGTTAATATAGTAAGAAGCTATAAGAGGGAAAGCGATGGCAGATACTAACCAATTAATAAACACAAATAAAATGGTTAAGTCAAATAAAGCTGTAATATCAGGAAGTGGGATATCAGAAGTTGCTAAGAAATCGATGTTGTCTTTCAATACTTGATGAATAGAACCGTTATGTTTAATAGGAACGAAAGGAAGGTAATAATACAAAAAGAAGGTTAATTCAGCAAGGAGTTCCAAGTAATTGAGAGTAACCACGGTAGATAATTTATGTCTTAATTCATCATTGAACTCGACCACGGTGATTCCAACATTATCAGTGAATTCTAAAACTTTATCACGAGCAAGTTCGGTATATTCTATAATTGGGTCAATAAGTTTAGCTTTTAAATTGATTGGAGGAGGAGCATTATAATCTTCGTCATCATCCTTATCCTCTTCATCTTCAGTTTCATCATCTACTAAAGTACGAGTTTCTTCTTCTTCTTCCTCTTCATCTCCCGATTGTTCAATTGACTTGATAGCATCCAATGCTTCTTGAGGATTTTGTTCAATGAATTCCCCAAGTTTATCAATGAGGACTTTTTTAGTGTCTTTGGCTAATACATGAATTCCAACTTTACGAGCTACGCTGACAAGGTCAGCTTTCTTAAAATTATTTAAATCAGACATGTTATTCAAATCTTATTTTTCCAAACTTATTCAACAATTGAGAAAAAGAATTGCAATTATATAATGTTTTGATTTTGCGGTTGTTTTGATTTTGGGTATGGCTGCCATTTTGCGCGCTACCATTGATCTGAGTTATTCTCCATAGTTAAGCACTTGTCTGTCAAGGGTCGCGAATTCAAGTCATTTTAGTCGGGAATTGTCCTCGGAGTTTTAACCAGGCACTAGAGCTTCAACATGCCCATTACCAACATACCATTTTGGCAGATTGTATGCGATTAATTGAATCCTTAGGATTTGATTACTGTTAATTCTGGGGTCTACCTTCAAGTCACGGGGAAAATTAACCGGCTGCAATATTTATGTCTTATCCGTTTTGGGAAGGTGGACGAGCGTGTTTATTTGGTCGCTCAAAATGGCAGGTGAGAAAATGATGGGGGGCACGGGTGTTGGGCTCCAAGTGTTGAATGAGTTTTCCCAAACCGGTAAAATCCCAAACAGAAGCCATCTTAAATTGTGTCATTAAGTATCTGGAACGGGAATTTCTGATTGCAACCAATTCAAAACAATAAAAGCAAGGGACCTGCATCACTGACTCCAGGTATAGAAATCAGAATTGCTAATTTAATACCACTTTTATTTCGTTAATTATTGATCTTTTTTCAACTAATTTTGTCAACTAGTGATCGTGTTCAATTATTGCCATCATGAAGTACAGACTACTTCTAAGACATCGATGGCACTGTTCTAGTCGAACGTGGTTCTCAACATCTTCCATAGCGTCTCAAGAACCCCGGATCAATCAAGTTGGAATCCAATACTTGTCTCATGACCTTCACGGGAAAGTGTTCCCCAAAACTTCATCTAATCTGTTCATTGATCCACAATATCCTGATCTAATCAATATATCAAAAAATCATCTCAAGCAAAACAACCTTCTAGGGAAAAAGACTCAAATCACAGACCCTATCAGTATACCCAATTTCCCTGATTTAGTAGGACAAAACTCTCTAGATGAACATTTCCATCGTATCGGCCTCAAGAGCTCCCAGCCCTACTTATCGATGGCTGAAGAATTTTGCACTTCTTCATTACCACCCAAACCAAAGAAATGGGAATTTGTATCTGGCTGGACCAAATATGAACCTGGAAAACCCCCTCAATCCGTCCCCTATCCTGATGATAATAGATTGACTTTCGACGTGGAAGTCCTTTATAAAAAAACAAATTATGCATGTATCTGTACCGCCGCCTCTCCTACTGCTTGGTACGGTTGGGTATCTCCATACCTAGTGGAGTACTCGAAAGATCAAACTTATGATGACCACGATCATCTCATTCCATTCAACAGCTTGAACCATCCAAAATTAATCATTGGTCATAACGTAAGCTACGATCGTGCCAGAATTGCAGACGAATACAATATAAAACAATCAAAAGCATTTTTTCTAGATACTATGGCTCTTCATATTGCAGTAAGTGGAATATGTTCTCAACAAAGACCGACTTGGATGAAATATAAAAAAGATAAGAAAGCCTTAGAATCTCAAGATTCTGAAGATGCTCAGGCAATTTGGGATGATGATCTGTCTAAAGAAAATTTAGTAGAGCAGTTGGCAAACGAACTTCTCAATGATCCTTGGCTTAGTAAAGGATCTCCAAACTCCTTGGCTAATGTAGCCGATTTTCATTGTGGTATCAAAATGGATAAAGATATTAGAGACATGTTCTCGACAGAAGATCCCATGGAAATTATCAATGATTTCCAAAAATGTATGGATTACTGTAGTGGAGATGTGGATGTTACCTTTTCTGTAGCTGCCAAATTATTCCCCGAATTTCGTCGGAAAGTACCCCATCCGGTATCTTTTGCAGCTTTGAGACATTTGGGCACTTTGATGTTACCCACAACCAAGAAATGGAATAATTATTTACAGACCGCTGAAAACCTTTATCAGGAAAATAGAAATCTGGTAACTAATATCTTAACTGAGCGTGTTGAAGAACTTATCCAGTATATTGTGAAGGATGACATTTCCTTAAAGCCTGATATTGAAAATGACCCATGGTTAAGACAATTGGACTGGGTTTTAAAGGAAAAAAGACTTAAAAAAAATGGAGAACCTGTTGCCAAACAAGCATTTCTTACTGGTTATCCTAATTGGTATCGTGAACTTTTTAAAAATGGAGAGAAAGAATTAAAGGTTTCAGTGAGAACAAGAATCACCCCACTTCTTCTTAAATTGAAATGGGAAGGCTATCCTTTGTTTTGGACAGATTCATGTGGCTGGTGCTTCAAAATTCCGTATGATGAAAAAGTAATTCAGGAATTGACAGCAAAGAATTACGAACAAGCCAAATTAAGTGAAGAAGACCTTGAAAAAGTACTCCCTGAAATTAGAGATGATGGGAATTACTTCGAATTGTTCAAAGTACCTCACCCTGAAGGAAAGGGGAAAAGATGTACGTCCATAATGTCGAAAAGCTACCTTCGGTATTTTGAAAACGGTGTATTGACATCTGAGTATGAATACGCACAAGAAATCTTGAAATTGAACTCTTTTGCTTCCTATTGGATGGGTAACAGGAGTAGAATTATGGATCAGTTTGTTGTTTTTAATGACGCTGAAGGTAAGAAGAATGATTTTTTTGGTAAAAAGTCCGAGAATAAACAACATGAAGGTATGGGTATTATATTACCCAAGCTATGCTCCATGGGGACTATAACCAGACGTGCAACTGAAAATACTTGGCTCACAGCCTCCAATTCCAAAGCAACAAGAATCGGGTCAGAATTGAAAGCTATGATTGAAGCACCTGATGGTTATGCTTTTGTCGGTGCAGACGTTGATTCTGAAGAGTTATGGATAGCTTCATTAATTGGAGATTCGATCTTCAATTTGCATGGCGCTACTGCATTAGGATGGATGACATTGGAAGGTGATAAAAACGAAAAAACAGATTTACATTCTAAGACTGCTGAAATTTTAGGAATACTGAGAGGTGATGCCAAAGTATTCAACTATGGTCGAATTTATGGTGCTGGTGTTAGACATGCCACACAGCTATTGAAACAATGTAACGCAGACTTGAGTGACGACGAGGCTTCTCAAATTGCAAAGAACTTGTACGTTAATACGAAAGGAGAAGTCAGTTCGTCTAAGTTCCTTCCCAGTCGTATGTACCATGGCGGAACTGAATCGGTGATGTTCAATCTTTTGGAAGCCATTGCTTATCAAGAAGACCCTAAGACTCCTGTACTAGGGGCCTCTATTACTGATGCTTTAACATCTAAAAATTTAAACAAAAATAGTTATTTGACCTCTCGGATTAATTGGACAATTCAAAGTAGCGGTGTTGACTACTTACATTTGTTGACGGTTTCCATGGAGTATCTTATTGACAAGTATCGTATTGATGCCAGATTAATGCTTACAGTACATGATGAAGTAAGATACATCGTTAAGGAAGAAGACAAATATAAAGCAGCGTTATTACTTCAGATTAGTAATTTATGGACAAGGGCCATGTTCTGCGAACAATTGGGAATGAAAGAGCTTCCCCAATCATGTGCTTTCTTTTCTGAAGTTGATATTGATAAGGTTTTGAGAAAAGAAGTTTCTTTAGATTGCGTTACTCCTTCACACACCACACCAATCCCCCCTGGTGAATCATTAACGATTCACCTGTTGTTGGAAAAATGTGGAAGTGACTTTTTAGCTAATGATTCAATCAGTAATAGAAGAGGAACGAAATTGTCAAATTTTAAGTACAAGTACAGATCTCCTGTGATTGAAGACTTATATAAAGAACTTAACCCTGAGCTAAAAGTGATCAAAGCTCAATTACAAACAGCCACTACAAAGACTGCTTGGAGAAAATATATGAATGAGTATATCCGAGTCCAAAAAAATGAAGACCCACCACGTCATATTCAGGTGGCGACGCCAAAGAGAAAAGTCAAGACGTTAGTACAACCAGAGGAGTATATTTTGAGTGTTGATGGTAATGCCAATGCTGCACTAGAGGAGGAGGTTAAAAAGGGTGCACCCAAGGTGCTGCAAGGTGTCACGACTGGGAAGTTAAAGGCTAAAACAGTCACGACTAAAGGCAAAACCGGGAATACCAAAGCTAAGACCACTTCAGCTGCAACTAGGACCACTTCAACTGCAACGAAGGCCAAAAAATCAATTGTGAAAACGTCTTCGAGATCAGGACCAACTAGTGGAGTGGCAAAGTCGGCCTCAACTAAATTGAACAAAACTTCATCTACAGATGTACCTGAAACTAAAATGAGAAGGACGACAGCCAAGACTAAGACTGCAACAGCCAAGACTGCAACAGCCAAGACTGCAACAGCCAATGCCATAACGACCAAAAAGTCCCCTTCTGAAGCGACAGCTACTAAAACTGCAAAGACATCTAAAAAGTTGACCACACCCAAAATTTCAAAAGCAAATAAGAGTGATCAGCGGGTGCCTAGAATCGAAAAGAAGCTGGAAGCATCGTCTAGTGTCATTTCTAGGGAAGCAACAAAGGAGTCCAGCCAAACGTTTTCAAAGTCATATCAGGGTACAATTCCTACAGCTACTAAAACTGAATCAGGGTATCAAGGTACCTCGGAAAATATTGCTCTAAGACAGTTACCCGAGGGCCATGCCAAAATCACAACAAGCAGTAAGCCTAGCACCAACATAAAACATACGACTCCTGCACGAGGTAGTACATTCAAATCTCAATATTCTTATTCAACGGGTCCAATAAGAAGTTCGAGAATGGCCATAAGCACATCCACTAAGCTAAATGCTGCGGCAACAGTGGGTAATATTTCGAACTGTTCGAATATTCCCTTAAAAGCTTCCGTTAAAAGACAGACTTCAGCTCGAATGCCAGGAACGAATCGTTTAGCAATTTCTAGTAATAGACTGCTACGACGACCGCAGCGTGAAACAAAGACGGTCCGAGACCGACCGAATCCCTTAGGTCTAGGTTCTTTGGAGAGGCTGTTTCGACCGAACCAAAAATGAAATAGCTGAAAGGAATAGTTGTTAACAGAAGTCTCATAGTGGGAGAAAGTGCCGACCCGTGTCTGATGTATACTTTAGCCATGCCGTGATTGCGATTGCATTGCTACATTCTATAATTGATTTCTGAACCATGTCATTTGAGGACAAGATACAAGTCTCTCTAGATATGACGATACCTCGATGTATGAAATCATTAACCCTCCATTATGTTATCACGAATATTTGTATTATAGTATTAGACGCCATTTTCATGGCCTTGAGTTATTTTAAATGAGATGATTAACGACGTTTTAAATTTAAATTGTAGAGGCAGTTACAGTAGATGTTAAACGACATGAAAAATAGATGCACGATAAGTCAAGGTGCAGACATGTATACTTTTTTGTTAGATAAAGACGTGAGAGTCCGAACGAACTACATTAAAAGTTTTACAATTGGCTAGTTATAAGTTATAAAAAACCGTTGTTGCAAAAAAGCAGATCAGCAGTAGACGACATTATACCGAAGATAGACATAAACTCGCAGATCGGATAAATCCCGGACATAATAACCTTCAACGGATACATAAAACGGGCCGATGTTGCGGCATAAACATGATCGGCTTAAGTTACAGGGATAAAGGCATTACAAGCGTGAAAAATAAGGCTTTAGTGCCCATTAGTTACCGAACCAAGAGTCCTCCCCGGCACAATACCCTCACACAAAAAGTTATTTGACATTACCGTGTAAGAATGAGGGATGCATTCGGGCATCAAGTGAGTCAACTGGGAGAAGCTACAGTATTTTGGAGACCAAAGTGATTGTAATGCGTTTTGTGTAGCCATTTGAGCGGAACCAGTTCCCCAATCAACCGTGCGGAGGAACAAGATACGGTTTCAAATAAGCAAGATCGAGATACAGAGGCTCGAAAGCGAATGGAACCGAAATGTCAACATTAGCCTATAATGGTATTGAAATTGTTTACATTTAGAGAGATTAGACTTTGGTTTAGAGTGGGTAAAGTTCATAACGGTGCTCAAGGACAAATACTTGCAAACAAGAAACATTGGACAAGATTGGACAACAAGATTGGACTCGTTTCCTACTGAAGAGTACCTGACTGTTGTCCATGGCCAATGCATGTCTGAAGGCCCAAATCTATTTTGGATATATAGTTTTGAAGGAGGATTGTCTCGAAGCTGGGATTTCCTAATTAGGAGATGGAGTTTCCTATTTGCGCCAGGACGTCGGCAGCCGCATACAATTATCCGCCGACGGCCCGTTCTAGCCGTGGAACAAGTAGATGGTAGGAACAACGGGACAAAAACCAAGGCCAAGAAATCCAGCCAAAGGGCCCTCGTACTTACCATCTTCTAAGTGTCTCCAGCCATCTTGCTACTGAATTGGCCCATGCCAATAGCCGGCTGAACCCAGTGGAAATCGTGGTTGTAGCCGGTGGTTGGATCCCCTGCCCTGTACCCACAGGTTGGGCTCCGGCACGACTGGAGAGGGATTTTCTCACCAATAAAAAATTTTATTGTTATGCCGGGAAGCCAGGAAAATGTTACCCTAATAAAAAACCGGTGGACACATTATATTTACGTCAGAATTGCTGGGAGATTTTTTTTTCCTTCTTTTTTCTTTTCTTTAGTAGTTATTTAATTTTCAAATTTAAGCAATGTTACCACCAGGAGTTATCTTAGTGTTCGTATTAGTGTTCTTAGCCTTCGTTGCTATTGTTGCAGTCAGTCTTCAAAAGAAATTGAAGGCTAAAAAATCTAACCAAAGATTTTAAATTAATTGATTGGTTTAGATGGGTGAAGGTTATTTAGGGAAGAATATTCCAGTTGATTGATGGTTTTAATAGATTGTTTATTTATCAATGGTTCGAATAATAATAATTAATAATGTTCTAAATAATGCTTGTTGCAATTGTCTTAATAATTGAATATAACTCATTGATGGATAAGCACCTAAAACTGGGATTTTTCAACCCAATGCTTTCACCGCTGTTTTAACTATAATACGAATTTATCCTACTTAAAGTTTTTTTATTAAACCAGCATGCTGTGGTTTTTTTTTCTTGCTTGAAATTGAAATTAAATATTACTATCTCGTTTTTTTTATCCTTTATTTTTATATCTTCTTGACGGCCTTTTTTTATTTTTGTTTTGTGTATTTATTGGGAATCTTAAAACAATTTTTTTTTACCTCTCTTTCATATACTAATTCAATTCTTCAAGGGTGAGCTTGTTTACTTATTATGTGGGAGTTTTAAGTTGATGAGTTGATTCTTGAAGTGTTAAGTTAAATACCATATTTAAAATTGTTTTAATATACAAAAATCCTCAACCTTGTCTATGACGTAATTGTAGTCGCGATAGTAGCATTGAAAAATTACCATCAGTTTAAAAATCATAATTTGTGTCAACCTGATTGGCCACATTATAGGTCAGGTTGACTTTTAGTTTACTAGTTTACATAATGATATCTTGTATTTATTCTATGAAATTTAAATGCTTCAGGTATATAAATCTGGGTTCTTCATCATAATCGTGAAAAAGACTGAGTTATTCACTCGTCATCATGATCGTGGATTGCAAAAGATTGTATGAATCCACATGTAGCCATCAATGTTAAAATCCACCAAGGAAGCCACATCTTGTTATGAGCATCCCCTAAACTCATTAATCGACCAAACACAATGGGCCCAAAAAATCTTGCCAATGCTTGGAAACTCATGGCTGAACTATTGATATATGCTCTATGTCTCTTGGAAGCTGCCCGATGTTGAAGAAGCATTGCTTGAGGTAAACCGGTGGCAGTAGCCAATGTTTTCAACGAAGTTAAAAAATACATGATGATTGGCGTAACCCATCCTGGAATATTTTCGTTGTAACCATGTAATGTGAAAATAGCAAGAGGAACAAGGAAATAAGTAATGGGGAAAACAGACAGTGATAATCTATAACCTCCAATGGTTCCTAAAGTTCGATCAATTTGAGGGAAAATGAAAAGTACAATGATCATTCCCATGACCCCGGTACTGGAAAACAACGTACCTATGGCACTGACATCAAAACCAAAACCTCCTCCTATGGTAAATGGAAATTTTAAATGTTCTCTTTGAAATCTGGTAGCTAAAAATACTGGTAAGAATTCACTGTAAACAGTATTATGGAAGGACATAATGAAATTTCCTGACATTACCGTAATCACCTGTGGAGTGAAAGCATTAGCATAACGATCTCTGTCAGCAACTGGGCTTTCCCCAGAAAATACAGGACTTGGGGTCCCTTCTTCACTGTCGAACTCATCAGCACCTCCTGAATATGTTCTAACAATAGCTTGAGACATTCTACGTTTAATATAGGGTCTAATGCTCTCCTCATCACTGGGATCTCCTTCGTCTAATGGCTGACTTGAAACTGATGTAGCATCGGAAGAAATATTAGCTGAAGATGATTCAACTGGAGATGGTGAAGGTGATTTCACCAATAAGGGCGTCGATTCAACAGGAAAACTTTCAGCGATTTGCCAAGGCCTTACAGGAGTTTTGACCTTGAAAACCCGTTGAAGAATCCAATCACCTAATTCAAGTCCGTAATCACGATGAGTTCTAGCGTCTTCTTGAGTTTCTTCTAAGAAAAGGAATCCGCACACCATACTGAACCAAAGGAATAAACAAACAACAACATTCGATAACGCATAAGGATGTTTAGTAACAAACGAGTGATAGACGCCGGTTAAAAAATTTTCTGTGGTAGATTCATCCCCAGGACTTTTATCGTTATCAGCATATGGATTATGAGGGCTCGGATGTGTTAGATACTTACTTCCGCCAATAGCGGGACCAATGACAGAACCAAAGTTGTATAAAAGAGGAAGCAAAGAAAATGCCAAAGGTTGATGTTTCTTTTCAACAGCAATTTCACCAATGACAGTTCTTAACACAGAGATGTTCCCGTTCAATGTACCAGCAACACATCTTGCGAAAAGGGCCATATAGAAGTTGGTGCTAAATCCAAAGATAAGAAGACTTATAGAAGTACCAAAAAGCCCACACAACAAAACTTTCTTACGTCCAATTCTATCGGACAATTTCCCCCATCTGACTGCAAAGATGAACTGACAGAGGGCATAACATGAAGCCAAATACGCTGTATAAGTTGGAATATCTTGTTCAGTTGGTGCGATTTTAAAATCACGAACCATATAGAATACATACGGAAATAACGACGTAAAAGAAATCGGCTCACTAAACCTTATGAGCGATACCACCGCCATTTGCCAATACGGGAACCCTTGCATCTGCTGTTTGTATGTCATTTTGGCTTGGACCATGTTGAAATACAAATAAACCAGTTGATGAAAAAAGTTTCCGCTACTTATCGCGGACCGTGATATTGACGCATGAGACCGTGGAAACGACCATAATTACACCTCTAATCCTGCAAAACGTCTATTTTGTAGCCAAAACCGGAGTCAACCTACTTGATTCCGGGTACCCCGGATTTCGCCGTATCCATGTTCTTCTACAAACTATGGTTTATCACCGCAGCTGCAAAATTTCCTCATCCGCCTCCAATTGCAGCCGGCATGGTTTTACCGTCTTGGCATTCAGGCACTCAAGCCCTCATTATCGGCCATGTCCTCACCACCTCCAGTACCACCATTACGTTTACGAATCACGTGGCGGCCTCGAACTTTTATTCGGTTGTGTAGAAAGAGCTCGTGTAACAAGCCGCAAATTCTATTTTTGTCTCATTGTCCCTTTCGTTTTAAAGGACACACTTTTTTTTTTCATCATCACCATTCATTCCTTATGACCAATGGATACCGCTCTTTCACGATGATAGCCGTGTTGGCTGTCATCACCATGTTCGTGACGGTCAGCTTTGGATCCCGGTCTGCCAAACCGCCCCAATTTTCAAATATCCGTCACCCTCTCGCAAGACGAGAATTATCTGATGATGACTTATCAATGTTGGAAAAATTGTTACACTACCCCCAGAACATCAAGCTCCCTAAAATCAAGTATCCTGTGTTTTCTGACGACGAGTCTCATGGGCTTGACAAACGAGCCGAATCCACTTCTGCCAACAGTACCTCTAGTTCTGGATTCCTGTCATCATCATCATCATCATCATCATCATCATCTACTCCTGTGTTCAGTTCAGTTTTTGAACTGTCAACTGATTTCACGTCGTCTTCGTTCTTTGACGATGCTAGCAGTGCCAGTCCTTCTTCAACTGCCTACACCGCTCTGGAAACTCTGGTAACTTCTGACGATACATATTCTTCCACTGATTTTTCCAGTACCACAGATGCTCCTGAATCGTCATCTACTGCTTCTGATACCACCAAAACTTCAGAACAACAAGATGAAACTTCTTCGTCTGAAGAAGATACCGAATCATCAGAAGCTACGTCGCGTGTAACCACCACATTCAGCTCTAAAAGTGATGGTAAGACTGTAGTGGTGACTCAAACTTCAGTATATACGTCTAACTCTAGCTCTCAACCTTCTGCGTCTTCCGGAAACAGCTCCAAGAATAGTAGTAGTGGAGGAGGGCTTTCGAACACCAATAAAGTCGTGGTGGGTGTTGTTGTTGGTGTTGGAGGTTCTATTTTAATTGGTATTGTCGCTGTTTTATTCTACTTGAAGAAAAGAAATAGTAAAGGCTACGAAACAGGAGGTTGGACTTTTTGGAGAGGTGATGAAAAGGGAAGCGATGATAACTTCTTGAATGGAGAACTTGGTGTTCGTGACCGTAATATCAACCAAGGATCCAACTTCTAATACCCATATAAATTCCAAAATGATTGTGAAACGCGATGATTGTGGATCCACTAGTATGTTTGTTATAATTGCATAACGAGTCCTATGTAGAATATAGAAATACAAATGAAACAAGGATAACGGAAACAGTAAATTGAACTAAATAACTAAATAGCGTCTTTTGTTAGTCGTATGAATTCGGTGCAATTCAAGTAATGCCTGAAAGTTAGACAATATGCATAAGCCTAGTGAATTAGACATGACATCTGCAAGAGTTCCAGTAAAAGACGAAAGAAGCTCGTTCTTTCTAGACATTGGTAGGCACCGGGAGTACATGTAGCCTAAGTTACGGACTACGGTGACCGGTTGAACGTGCAGAAAGCTTGTAAATCTACATTTTGAATATTGAAACCAGAAACCAGACATACAAAACACACAATAATCCGACTGAGGACACAATCTAAGTATAAGCTGTGTACATTTCTACGATCATATAGAAACAATGCAGCCTTTCGCTAATTTGCAGCAATTAAAGTTTGCTTCATAAGCCACAACATCTGCTCCATCATGGGACAAGTGAGCATGCATGTCATGTATCCTTCAACAAAAGCCAAACAAGGCCACGGCATATGTTTACCAGCCAACCCCTGATGATAGTTATAAGCCAGATTGTTGTAATGAAGGCGAGACAGGCGATGTATCACGGAGATCAATGCGCTGACATCCGGTAATTGTGCAAGTAACTGCCGACCACCTCTGCTCTACCAGGCAAAAGAAACGGAATTTGTCCCAATGCGTCCAGAGAGACTGCCCCCATGCATCCGGAGAGAATGCCCCCATGCCAAATTAACGACAAGGACCCGAAAAAAGGTTTTCCGGAAACCGTCACATCATCATGTGAGAAGAACCATAATGTTCTACCAAGTCGGTTTTCCTTCCATCTAACGACCTTGGCCAAGCACCATAGCCCCGAAGACAGTGACAGTAGCTACGAAGCGCCGATATCAGCCCTTATTCGCCCTGTAAAGCAATGTTGTCCAGATCGGAAAAGATCCCATCTCAGTGCTAATTTCTGGGGCATTAGCCCAGACCAAAAGTTGCATAATGGCCCGGGTACCACAACCCCCAAACCCATTTCCCGTTTCAGGTTAATAATGGTGGTTCCTGGCCCAAAGTGACATTACTAGCCACTACACGAACCGGTGAAGCTCTAACCTGAGCCTATTGTAGTTTGGTAAATTATTGAGGAGGGGCGGGGGTCATAATTTCGGTGCGGACCGGCTGCAGATGATGTTGTCAGCAATCTTAAACAAAAACAAAAATGTCTCAGACATTCAGGAGGTTATTTTGGTGCGATTCTGAGCCTATAAGGTTGCTTTGAAAAAAAGGATAGTACTTATTATTTTTTGATTAGATTTATATATTGATTATTTTATCCATAATTTGCATCATTAACCAGGTGAAAGAATTATTACAATCAATTTCAAAACATTCGAAGGTCATTAGAATCACTCCAAGTCTGGAAATTCTTTAATTTACCCCAATTTTAACCTCATCTGGTATTAATTAATGGACTATGGTGGGCTTATTTGAATTATTAAACCATCTGGATACTCCAGATAATAATGTATACTCAAGTACACCCTCTGATCATAGCATCTGGCCTGGAAGTCCCGATAAGAAACATGAACCAGACCCACTAGATGCATTGAATGCAAAAGCGGTACATGGATCTCCCATCAATAAAATTCACAAGGCCATTCCTCGATGCAAATTACATAAAAAGATATTGCATAAGAAAAAATTGGTTGATATTGCCATAAGAAGAAAGTCAACCGGTCGCAGAATGAATCTGACTAACGGACTGAATTTTGACGACGAAGATGATGAATTCTCAAATTATGACAATAATCCCAAACTCCATATCAAATCTTTAGAAGCGGGTCTAAGAGTTAAATTGACTTTAGCCCCAACCTTGTTTTCCCTTTATGCATCATTGACTCCTCACCACAATCAGGAATTGATAGTTTCTTGTTTAGAGTTTGATCCTACCACTCAACTACCAAATGCCTATCCTCTTAAAGACGACAACATCCGGACAGAATACTTCAATCAAGATATAAATGATTGCAAATATTCTTCATCCTTTAACGGTAAACTGAAAAACGGGAGGTTGTCTAGTAAGTCACTTCAATTAATAGATAATAATTTGGTGAATTTATCTAAAACTTCCAATAAAGTTCTTCAGAATTTCAGCTTGAAAAAATTGCAAGACCTGAATACTAATGTGTCGGATAACCATTCCAAGAAATCAACAAAGAAAAACAACCAGGATACAGTTTTACCAACTTTTAACTCCTTTTCGACCGCAGTCCATTCACTTTTTAATCTTAACGAGTATTCTATCATTCGTGTAACTAGATCCACAGCCACTGATTTAGAAGGCTCGGTTCTTCTCAAGTTGGAAACAGCCATGCCAGGAGACTATACCCTTTTCGATGATACCGACTTTCTAGGTGAAATGATTCATAGTATTGGTTCTGAAGGTTCTGTTCCCAATAATCTCTTTATTAAAAAAATTGTTGCTCGTCCTCGTTACAAGTCAGATATGAAGATTTACTTGATTCCGAAGACATGTAACATATCCTTGTATATCGACGAAAGAATGCTTGAACGGGATCTCATAAACGGTGTAATTGACTACACCAATCCTTTACAGAAAAAGATCTATTGTACTTTTGATTGTACTAACGTTGTAAAAGAATTCCATGCATTATACGCTCTTAGTAAAGAACAGTTTAGAATTGAGAAGTCAAACAAAGAAGATCAAATGAAATTAACCTCTTCGGATTTCCATTCGAGTGGACAAGGTTCATCTTCAGCTTCGTCTTCGTCATCATCTACTCCAGTGTCCAGCTTAGTGTTCCCAGCTAGAAACCCTTCATCGATGCCAAGTAGTGCTTCATTGAATAGTAGCTCGTCGTCAGGCATCACTTCACTCTCCAATTCGTCCAGTCAAAGTAGTAGTTTACTTTCAGGGTTTCCTACAATTTCCAGCACTCTGTCAATACCATCCTTATCTAGATCTTCAATATTATCAGAATCTAGAAGCCCAAGTTCGAACGAGCCAGGATTTTTATCTACTCCTACTCCTGGTGACTTTCAAAGAAGACTGTCAGTTGATTCTCAAGTTCCTTTCCAAAACAACCTTACTTCCAAGCCTGGATTATATAATCTTCCTTTCCCTAAGATTGAATCCAAAGTTTCTTTCGGTGGATACAATGAAAATTATCCAATTGTTTTACCACCTCCAAAGTCATTACTTGGAGCTGTTAAAAAAGCAGGAAAGGACAGTGAAGCTGTCAATAACTAACCCGCCTACAATTTTCTATTCATTTATTGTCACCACTTATTTTATGACTAATTGACTTCTTGCATTCCCCTTTAACGATCGTGATGTTTTTTTTCCCAACTAATGTCGCTATTTTTCATTGCTTAGTGCTTATGTTTCAGTTCTGTGTATATTTGTTATGATAACTTTCTTCTATAATTTCTTCAGCTTATGTAACGTAAAATGATGTTTTTATTTAAAAAATAAATACCTATAAAAAGAGAATAATCGATCATTACCTACGGTGTATTTCAAACGCTTAACGATACCGATTCGGAATGAATGTGCTTTTGAAATGGTTCCAAAGCTTTTGCAACGTCTTGTTTAACAAACTTTTCGGTTTGTTGAGGAGCTCTACCGACAAAGGTTGAAGGATCCAATAAAGTATCTAATTGATCCCAGATTGGCTCGAAATACTTAGTATTTTTAATTCTTTCAATCAAATCATTATCACCACCTTCTTGCTTTACGACGGCACTAGCTTGATGAGACAAAACTCTGATTTCTTCATGACAATCTTGTCTAGATCCACCTTTTTCAACCATGGCCATAATGATGTTTTCGGTGGCCATGAATGGTAATTCAGAAGCAATTCTTCTTTCAATAACCTTTGGGTATACAACCAAACCACTGGTAATATTAGTTAAGGTTGATAATAAGATATCAGCAGTTAAAAAAGCGGAAGGAATTGAAATTCTTCTAATGGCGGAATCATCTAAGGTTCTTTCAAACCATTGAACAGATGCAGTTTGAATAGCATCATTTAATAAACCTCCCAAATGTCTTGATAAAGAACAGACTCTTTCACATCTCATAGGGTTTCTTTTATAAGCCATGGCACTGGAACCGATTTGAGATTTTTCGAATGGTTCTTCAATTTCTTTCAAATTAGCTAATAATCTAATATCAGTTGCAAATTTGTGACAAGTGGCACCTAAAGAAGCCAATGGACTCAAAACATCAATATCAATTTTTCTTGAGTAAGTTTGACCAGTAACAGGGTAAACATGGTCAAAACCTAATAATTTAACCACGGTTTCATCTAATAATTCCACTTTATCATGATCACCATGAAATAAAGATAAGAAAGAGGCTTGAGTACCAGTAGTACCTTTAACACCTCTTAAACCAATGTCGTTTCTGGCTCTGACCATATTTCTCAAATCCCATAGTAATTCTTGAATCCATAAAGTAGCTCTTTTACCAACGGTGGTTAATTGAGCTGGTTGGAAATGAGTCCAACCTAAAACAGGTAAGTCTTTGTATTCCAAAGCGAATTTAGATAATCTGTCAATAACGTTGACTAACTTAGGAATGATGACATCATAAGCATCTCTTAAGAAAATCAAATCAGCATTATCAGTAACAAAGCAAGAGGTTGCACCCAAATGAATGATACCAGCAGCATCAGGACAAGTCTTACCAAACACATGTACGTGAGCCATTACATCATGTCTAACGATGGCTTCTTCCTTTGAAGCAGCTTTGATTTCTTCATCGGATATTTCCAAATGTTTTTGCATTTGTTCAATAGCGGATTCAGTGATAATGTCTAAACCGACTTGTTTTTCAGCGATGGCTAAGTTCAACCATAATTTTCTCCAGGTTGAAAATCTATTTCTCAAGGAGAAGATCTTGGACATTTCTTCCGATGCATATCGAGAAGACAACGGAGTAGAGTATTTATCGAATTCAGACATTTTGAAAAGTTGTTATACAAAGATAATTGTTGAAAAAAATCGCCTGAAATGAATCGGAAGGGTTTTGTAACCGAAGACTTTATTGCAATTTTTCTGACTCGGTCCCTGCACGTGACTTGACTCAGATACTTATACTAAGTAAAAGTAGTCTAGTTTATGGAGACACAAAAGTCAGATTACCGTCATTGTTGTGATCATCGGAATCTTCCGTGTGATTGTTATCATCAGTCCTGCTGTAAGCACGATGTGCAGCAGCTTCTTGGCCCTGGAGGAATAAGGAGTACACAGCACCTCTAAACAAGGTGTAAACAAGACCAATTTTGGATTCAAGACCTCTTAAGTTATTAGAAAGTTGAGTCGCTGATCCTTCATGACCAGCACGGTAGTCCTCGGAAGAGGCGGTCAACTTTGCTATTTCTTCTGCCAATGTATTTAGTTTAATGGCCAAAGTTTGGTACCCGGTAAGTACTTCAGCTTCAAGGTCCAGAATTTGCGATGACTTGGAGAAATCTATGGAAAGGATATCGTCAGACATTCCGAAGCTGGTTTTCTTGTTTGTCTTCTTCAATTAACGAGAAGTTTCCGAAATGAATGGACCTTCTTCTTTAAATGTTGTTTAGACGTGTTTGGGCGTGTATTTGGCGCCAAAAATAGTGGGCGGAGATCAAACCAGGGGGAACTAGATGTACGGGTGTAATCACCTAGAGCAAATGAATGATGGACCTGAAATTTCATTGTCATTGTGGATAATTTTGGCAATTGCAATTAGTTCATTTAGATTAGTTAGTTAATTTTCAAGAAAATGTCATCTGGAACGTCGTCAGTCACCACACCATCATCGAATGGGCCAGCAGTCGCTACTAATCAAACAGTTGATCCAAAAGATCGTAAAAAAAGACTAATCAGAAAGGACACTGGTCCAAGTCCAATTAAATATCATTTATGGTTGGCAGGTCATGCTTCGGTGATTGTATTTGGAACCATCAGTTGTATTTTCCAATTATTATGGCTTCCAAATAAATTTTATATCAATTCAATTGCTTATAGATTAACATTTTTAGGAGCAGTTATTGCGTTGGCAGCAACATTATCCCATAAATTTGGTTTAAGATACCTCCCACCGTCATCTACGTTAATTGCTCAACAGAACTTTCAATACTTGGTGTTAGCAGTTGTGTGGAGCTTCACATTCAAGTCAATTTTCAAGATCATTCCTTATTACTTGATTTCTTTATTACAGTTGGGAGATCATAAGAAGATTGGTGCCATCACCAAAGAAGCCTCATTCTTGGCATCTTTAATTGCTTATGACGAATTGTTTTTGATTTTCTACTTGTTATTGAGAACAATTGTGTTTAGAAGCACTTCTGGATATCAATTGACGTTATTCTTGACTTTTTACTGGTTAAGAATCTTATACAACAAGGAAACTGGTAACTTATTCAGAGCCATTGTCGAAAGACTCGATGGTAAGGTATCTGGTGTCAAGAATGAAAAAGTTCAACACATCTGGGGTAAAATCAAGGTTTTCTTAGATGATAAGCAGAACCATTAGTCACCTTCCTTGCTTACCACTGTCAGTTGACGTTAACGAAGCTTCACTTATTGTTCTATACAAAAATACATGTTTCTCGATTTTTATACTTACTCTGGCTGTTCCCCATAACGTACGTCGTTCCCAGCACATCAATCTCCTTTCAACCTGCCTACAGTTGTTGGTTTCGTAGTTCTACTTGATGTTGAAGATCCGACATGCTGCGACATTGTCGTAATAGGCGTTGGTTCAAATCGCACCTGGCTGGTATTTTGAACCTCCTTTATCCAACAGTAGAGTTGACTCCTGTACTTTCAATGTCTCCAATCACGTACCAATTGGGCCACGAGCCTATTAAGGACCATGTATTCAGTCCAGACTACCAACTTTTAGCCATCACCAAAGACAATACCGTTGAAATCTATCAAACATCACCAAATTCGGTAACCAAGCCTAAATTATTTACCGTTTTAAAAGGCCATGATAAAACCGTCACTTCTGTGGATATTTCACCCGATGGATCCAAGATTCTTACTTGTTCTCAAGACAGAAATGCTCTTGTGTGGGATTGGAATGCTCAATCGCAAGAATATAAACCTACTTTGGTGCTTTTAAGAATTAACAGAGCTGCTACCGTGTGCAAATGGTCTCCTTCAGGAACCAAGTTTGCAGTTGGTTCTTCAGACAGAATCATTGCTGTATGTTACTACGAAGAAGAAAACGACTGGTGGGTCTCGAAACATTTGAAGAAACCATTGAAATCAACCATCACTAGCTTATCATGGCACCCAAATGGTGTGCTTTTAGCTGGTGGATCAACTGATGGTCATGTTAGAGTATTTTCTGCATTCATTAAAGGATTAGACGATAAACCTGAGCCTTCAGTGTGGGGATCAAAATTACCCTTCCAAACTTTGGTGGGTGATTTTATCAACGAAACTGGTGCTTGGATCCATGACGTTGATTTCAGCGATGATGGTGACTCGTTGGCATACGTTGGCCACGATGCATCGGTAGGAATCGTGTATCCACAAGGTGAAGGGCTGGCTCCAAAAGCCATTTTGAATGTAAGAACCAATTACTTACCATTCAAGTCACTACTTTACGTCAATAATGACACCGTGATTGCAGGAGGTCATAATTGTAATTTGATCGTTTTCAAAGGCAATGAAAATGGATGGAAAGAAGCTTATCACGTTGAAAAGCAAAAAGATTTGATTAACGACGTTCCTCCAACTTCTGCTGATGCAGAAGAGGATGAAGAAATTTCATCTCACGATGCTCTTAACATGTTTAGACAAATGGACTTGAAAGGAAGAGTCAATAAGCCAAGTGCTAAAGGCTCCGGTAAAGTTTTATCAACTATTCACCAAAATACCATCTCCAGTATCAAGCCTTACCTTGGAGGTAAAGTAAGTACCGCAGGTATTGACGGAAAAGTGGTTATATTTGAACTTTAGTTACATCCAAGTCTACAAAAAATGGTTTCAATAGTTTTTTATGTATTAATGGTATAGAATGCTACGCATCTAGCTAATTAGTTAGTATTGAATCACTTTCGTAAAGTAATTAAATTTTTAATCTTCTTCAGAATTGAGCTTTGGTATTTGGGTTATCTTCAGAGAATTATGGTTCAGAAGCAGAACTGAAATATAGTTTATCATCTTAGAAGATTATTGAAAAAAAAAGTACATACTGTAACTATTTTGTTAGCAAAAAATGTTATTTAATAAGAATTAAAGTAGAAGACACGTAGTCAGATGGTGATGCATGTTTTTGTCAAGGCTCACGAATTCACCGGACAGAATGTTGTGAAGAAGATCATCATAAAACGTGTTTTATTTCACATACCTTTAGTACAACCAGTGTACTTAAGTATGGTTTTTAATAATTGGAAAATTTTCACTATTTATGGGAAGCGCGGGCCTCCGGGTAACACTAGGGATTCTGTTAAGTATGGGAACTTAAGCAATATGCCAAAGTAATGGAAGCCAAGAAAGGGTCTGGTTAATGGGGAATGGGTGGTATGGCTTGAAAAGAGACATAATTGAATATCGATTTTGGATTTACCGAGGGTTTATTGCACAACAGGATGCAATATGTGGGTCGCATAACATGAATCTTAAACGTGCTGGATGAACATCATAGAGTCTTCTCTAAGGTAAATATGACGGTGTTTGCTGAAATGAAGTTGATGGTTTTACCCAGATGTATGAAGGTAAGGTATATTATACATTACATGAAGCTTTTGCTATGGGAAAGGCTCAATGGATTATGTTGTACAACCATTAATGGATTTTTTGCAGCCAAGACCATCAGCAGACTCCCACTACAACAAGTAGCATCCGAATGGTTGACCCCCCAAAATTTATAGTGAGTGTTCAGAGCACAGTGGTATCAAATAATGAAGTTTTCACCGTTGTCACACGTTTGTTGGGAACTTCGTTTCTTCTCGGCCATTATAAAGTAGGTGATGCTTCAGCAGATGGCATCAGGTTTCCCAATTCTGATTACTGTTGCAAAACTTCTGACCTCTTCAAAATCACAAAATTGTTCTACCGATCTATTCTTTTTTCTCCTGCCTATATCGTTCTATGCCACTTGGTCCCATGTAAGAGAAGCTTTTTCTTTATGTAATATGGCTTTCGTTTATGCAACAGATGCTTTTGCGGCGCCAAGTTACTTTCGCTCTGTTTGCGATCATGCATATAGGTTAGATAAAATATTCAATATACTTCTATCAGTTGCCAATTACTCATTTGCTATGTCACAGTCAACTCCAAGCCCAGTTGAAGGTTCGGCGAATAACGGGGAGTTTAAACGGTCCTCATCCACGTCCTCAATATTTAGGACTTTCAACCCAGACAAACCTGAAGTAAGACGTCCGTCTATTCCCAACATTGGATTTTCAAGAACGAATACTGCACCAGACCAAGTGTTTTCGCTGTATGCCAAAGGAAGACAAAACTCAGTTTCGGCAATTGATTTGTTTTCAGGAGCTTCAACGCAAAAAGGGCTTCTGCAGCGGTTTTTCTCCACCAAGACCCCATTCGAATTCCATCATCCTAATACCAGTTTCTTAGACAATGTAAGTCTTTATTCTTCAGACATCGAAGAACAGCAACGAAGATTCGACTTCATTAATTCTTTGAGGCCACAAAGGTTAATTGGTAATTATTGGAATTTGGCCCAGTGGATGGACTACTATAATGAAGATGTTAACAAAATAAGCAATAAGAAACTTTGTAAATATTACCAAGACCAAAACTACTTGATTGAAAGATTCACTGAAATAGATAATTTTTTGGATGCTGGGAAAATGCACATCAAAATGCTTTCTACTTACGGAAACGATGGGAACAAGCCCTTAGATACATTTCAAGAAGAAGAGGAAAACTTGGAAAATGAACCTCTCTTGAACGACCATCAAAATAACTACGATTCTACCAACAATCTTGAGTCTACCCAGATTCAGCAAGATACTAGTACCAACACTGTCAACTCTAGATCTAGATTCTACGAATTACCAGGAAATGTCACAGAGGGTGCCCATTTCTTGGGATATGATGAAGAACAAGATTCTCGTGATGTATTAATTGCCATTTTAGTAAACTTTTTCGTTAACTTTGTTTTGCTTCTTGGGAAGTTAGTGGTTACTATCTTGACCAACTCTCTTTCCGTAGTGGCATCATTGGTTGACTCAGTATTGGACTTTTTGTCCACGTTCATTATCTATATTGTTAATCGGCTTACGACTGCTAAAAATTGGAAAATTCAACATTCTTATCCAATCGGGAGATCCAGATTAGAACCGTTAGGGATTCTTATATTTTCGATAATAATGATTATTTCTTTTTTCCAAGTCGGTCAGGAATCTTTGAGGAGAATAATTTCTCCTTCTGAGAAGGTACCAGTGAAGGTCGGTGCCGATGCTATCGCTATAATGACTCTCACCATAGTAAGTAAAATTTGTTGTTGGTTATGGTGCTCTAGAAGTAAATCCAGTTCCGTGCAGGCCCTAGCTCAAGATGCCAAAACCGATATTGTGTTTAACATTGTGTCATTACTTATGCCCACATTAGGATATCTATTAAATATCTGGTGGTTAGATCCTGCGGGTGCCTTGGTCCTTTCAGGATATGTCATTGTTTCTTGGTCACTCACAGCGTTCGAACATATCGACAATCTTACCGGCGCCGTTGCAAGTCAGCTAGACTATAAAGTTATATTATACATGGCATACCGGTTTGCGGAACCCATCAAGCAGATCACTTCCTTAAAGGTTTACCATGTGGGGGACAATCTTAATGTAGAAATTGACGTTGTTTTCAAAATCGATGAAATGAAATTGAGTTTCAAAGATTGTCATGACTTGGCCGAGGCGCTTCAATATGCATTAGAGACCATGCCCATGGTGGAAAGAGCATTTGTTCATATAGACTACATGGAGGGAAACTTCAAAGGGCACATTCGTTGAGAATACTATGTAGATAAATATTCAATCAAAACATTAGAACAACTAAAGAAGTGCTACGGCAATGAACCCTAAAACAGCACCTGCTGGAGCATAAAAGTTCGTAGCACCACCAGTTGAGCTGGACGATTTTGAATCCAGTGACTTAGAGTCAGAAGAAGAAGAAGAAGAACCAGACTTCGAGCCTTCACTCGATTTCTTGGTGCTTTTACTGATCAGGTCCGAGGCCAAAGTACCCACAGCTTCAGCATCACTATGAATTGCAGCCGTAATGGAAGAATAATCAGAATAATAATAAGAATCATAAGCGTCAGTATATTCCCCAGTATCATCGGTGGAATCCAAATCAGCAAAGGCATCCGAAAGCTCACTTCTATATTCGGCAACGATACTAGAGTATCCTGGAACGCTGGTGATCAAGGAATCAGTCAAAAGATCATTTACCTCTGACCTATAATCTTTGAACCAACCTTCGGTAATTATCTTGGCAGGATTCTTACCAGCATCAACTTCCGAGTAAATTCTATCGACAGCTGAACCATACAAGTCTTCAACAGAATTTTGGAAGGCCAAATAAGCACTTTCTTCAGGAGAATAAAAAGCAGCATTTACAGCTGTTAATCCTAAGGTAAGTAATACAATCTTCATGTTACAAATAATCAATATCTAATATACTACACAAGGTTTAATCGCCCTTTTATACTCGGAATCATGAACTCATTAGGAAGTTTGACTCCACATGCATGTCATGCAAGTATGAAGGAATTTTCGTAAAAAGCATACCCATATTGGGACAAAATGAATCCGTCAATGAAAGTTTCGTAATTGGCACGGCTATCCAAATTTAGAAAACGAGCCTCGTTTTTACGAATTATGCAGCCCTTTGAAGTATAGGGGTTGATGCACTAATCGGGCAAAAAATACGTCTATGTGGAGGATCTTATAACTGAATGAGTTCATCAGGAGAAAACAGCTTGGCGAGAAGTTCATTGAGTCCATTTTTGTATTTGGTGATGATATCATCTTGATTCTTTCCTCCAACGCGACCATATTTGTCAATTAACCTTTGTAAAGTTCTAAGGGACTCTAACCAATTATCTTTACTCAATTGTAGACTTTCATCTAATTCATTGGCAGAATCAAGAAGGTCAAGCATAAAGTGGGACTTGAGATACCGGAGAATATTCACAAATACAACTCCACAGAAGAAGAAGAAAAAGTGAACTTGGTCCGACAAGTAAGCAAAGTAAGAATCATTGTCAATGTTGCGAATGAAAGTAATTAAGTGGTATGAATGTTGAATAAGCTTCACCAATGAATTTGTATCACAAACCTTAATCACGGCCTCAATGTTACTCAGTTCGTATAACGCAGCCGGATCGGTACGTTTCTTTTGGGTCACCATGGATTTCAGGTAATTGTAAGTATAATAAATTAACACATAACAAAAGTCGTAGCACAATTCAACGAACTGCAATGCAGGTTGACTAAATAGGTACTCCCATTGTTCGTACCAGGTCACCACTTCATACTTTACCGAATTAAAACTGTTCTCACAATCTTCTATGGTTTTATTGACGCCTGCATTCAAGTTGACCTGGATGTAATTGTATGCAATCAATAGAATTCCGATTTCACTGACCATTCTGCCGTCAAAGTTAGTGGAGCTTGGCAAGCTTAAAGTTGACGTACAGAAGTTGAGGCGGATTTCATCAACAACACACATCCGGCCACTTGACACACAGTTTACTAAATGAACTAAGGTCAAATGATTATAAATCCTTAAAATAGTTAAGGTTTGATATTCGTCAGTATCCAAATGATCATATAAAATAGTAAATGGCGATAATTTGTTTTCTCCTAACATAGTAGAGTCGGAATTGGTGCTTTGAGTTTCATCGAGTTGAGGATTTCTGAATAATGATCCAAATGTAGATTTTGTAATAAAGGTAGTTAATCCTATTCCCGAAAGGAACCAAGGATCCAAATTAAGTTCATCCAATTCAGAATCTTCCTGAGACACGTTACCATCTTTATCAATTGTTTTGGAAACTATTGATGATAAAGACAATGAATAAATAGAGAGAATCACAAGAGCTTGAAGAAATTCAATATCTCCAACACTATTTGATCCCTGAAATGAAGCATATTTTAATATGCTTTTATCCAAATCTCTAACCAACTGCTTCATAAGTTGGTTATAAGTCTGTTTTTTCCTGTTGAAATTGTCAATATCTCCGGGGTTGACATCACCGTTCAACGAATATCGCAATGATAAACAACAACAAGTGGTAAGTAGTAAAGATGATTTAAACCTTATTCTATCAATCAAAACCCCGGTTGGAATATTAGAAGGAAATGATACCCATCGTCCATAATTTCTTCTAAAGTCATTAATTAGATCGATGGTTTCCAACTCGTTTAAGATACCTAGACTGATTATATCTTCTCCATTATCGTAAAGCGAATTACTTCGGGAAGTACCACGCACAGTAGAAAGATTAAGAAGCTTCATGATCGGTTTTGGAGTTTCTGAAATATCCTTGTTTCCATTGATTATACTGAATGGAGATGGAGGAAAAGAATGGGCTGGTGATTGGAAGGAAAGAGTTAACTCTTCATCCTCAGCTTCATCGTGCTCTTCAAATTCTGCTCTTTCCGCCTGTGAAGAATGAACGCCTACTTTAGGAGACGCTGGAAAACCATAATGATTGTTATTGAATTGTGAAATAGGAGTTCCCGGAACCGAAGTTTTCTTCATCGAGGTGGCCGCCTCAAGAAGTAATTTAGCATCGCTATTAAGAATTTGACCCGGTCCAACCTGTTTATGCTTCAAAAGGTTCAATATTTCGGTTACACCTTCATAAATAAGACTAAGTTTGTTTGCATCTGTTGATGTATCAGGAGATGGTGCTGAAACATTGGTTTGTGCCGGCACAGCTACTGGAGGTTGACCAGATTCAAAAGAACATGATTTTTTCAAATATGAACATCGGACACAAGTGGCAGAATTCTCATATTTGATACAACGAACCTTTTGTTTTCTACAAGATTCACAAGCAATTAACGTTCTAGTAGCCTGACCTGAACGTCTATTATCACCGAGATCTTCAGTCTTTCTTTTTTTCCTTGATTTTGTGTCGTTCATTGAAATAAAACCGACTAGTCTCGACTTCGGGGTTTCCGCGGGCCCCGAAAAGATTATGGAATACATCTACAATTTGCAGCAGGAGGGTGTCGCAGAAATGTCGTGATACTGTGATAGTTCATCAACACAAAGTAGTATCATAAATTATTCATTGCATTTGTAGAAATATATAGGGGTGAGCATACTGAGCATGTTTTCAGTTCACTTGTAACCCCCAGTATACGAAGATGGGGTCGGAGTGGTGGTACGGAGATCACCTTAAGGCTCAATCTATGGGTAAGATCCTGCAGGTTGTGAGACACCACGACATTTCTGACAAGCATCTATACCAACTTATAAACTTCATTTTCCATGGTCAAAGACATGGCGGTGATTTTCACGCCTTTATTGATCATAAGATGATCAAAGTCAATGACAGCGAAGTACCTCACTACTCCTGGGTTATTTTCGTATTTGTCACTGACAAGAAAAGTTCCCGAGAATATGATATTGTAGTCTTTTGCAGTATTAAGCACAGACTTTCTCTTCTTATCAGAGATGGGCACTTCATGAACACGCCCACTGCTGTTTTCATGAGTCTTTAAGGCAGCGTCGGTGTTGTCTAGACGGTCAAGCTTTAGTCCGGCCAGTACCAATGCATCGTTTATTATTGAGTTCAAGTTGATCAGCTTAATTGACCAGTACACCCCAGTGTGCCCTTCGTCTAAGTCAAATCTTAATCCCGAAACGGTTGGGTATTTTGGCTCAATCCATATTGAAAATTGAGGATCGGGAGACAGATCCACCAGTAGCGGGAGTCCAATGAGTTTTCGGACAATTGGATGAATTGTAAGCTTCTCTAGTACTTTATAATGAGCACGTTTTGTCTGAAGGTCTTGAAGATATAGCGATACATTAGAGTCTGATTGCTGCAAGTCATCCATGAAGTACTGATAATATTCCGGGTCAAAATAGCTTAGGTGGTCAGGAAATCGGTATGTAGACTTGGAAAACCAGTTAGGGTTGACCCAAAGAGGAATGAACACGGATTTAGGTTTATCACCATCATTATTCAATATCTGAATCAGGACATATGCAACCATTGTGAGTGACAGAGATACCACCAAGATCATAAAGATAGTTTTCAAAGGTAATTTTCGATTATATTGAAGGGTCTGAGGGTGATTTTGAATAGTTGACTTGATTTGCTCTCTGAATTGATGTTGAAGCAAGGCATCATACTTTTGCTTTTCAATCTCCTCGTTCCTGCTAAGGATAATTCGGCATGATGCAAAGTATCGTCCTCTCAGACTTACAGGTCCCCCTCCACACACAACCCTAGGCCCAACGATCCTTGTGGTCTTGATGCTGGTAGATACCAATTGACGAAGTAGGTGAACCATGGGGTAAAGTCACCTGATTGAATCTCAGGCTTATAAGGTTGGTAGTGTAAACGCAAACATGGCAATGGATTATAGACAAGATTCAGTATTATGCATTCGTTACAGGAAAATATATAAAGTCTAGTAAAAGAATAGATAAGGAAGCAGAGAAAAGAACTATTCATCTTCTAAATCAGCCCAGCTGAAAGATTTGTCCTCCATTTTGGCAAGCATCTCACGGACTTCATCTTTCAAGCGTTCTTCCTTCTCAGCTTGGGCCCGATTCAATTCGTCTTGTTTCTTCTTTTCTTCTTCTTTGGCAAGCATCTCCTTTCGCTTTTTAGGAGGTTCGTATTTACCAGAAACCGACCTAAACCCATCGTGCTTCCTATTATCTATGTCAGCGTGTTGTAGTCTACGATTTCTTCCATTCAAGTCGGTGTGCTTGTTGGATTTAGAATGGTCCTGAGAGTTGGTTCTGCCATGGTTTCTTTCGCTGGCCTTTTCAGGCTTGTGGTTGGATTTCTTGACGGGTTTCTTGTCGAAGTCATCGGATATCCCCAATCTTGCAGCAAATGATTTAGCAGCATCGCTCATCTCATTATCAGATTCAGACTCACCATGGATCAGAGCCGTGTTTTCTGTGTGATGTTTAGCGTCTTTTACTGAAGTTGGCGTCAAGCCCAATCTAGAGGCGAAATCTTGACCTGCCTTAGACATCGCAGGTTTGTTGTCGTTAGAACTGGGGGGAGGTGTTTTGAGGCGATTATTCTTCTTATGGCCCTTATTATGTAGTTCGGTCCTATCAGAAGGAGAAGAGGAATGATTGTATTTTGTATCGGAGGAGGAATCACCACGGTGAGATTTACCTGACCGGTTGTTGGGTCCATTTTGGCGTTTGGGCTTAGAGTCTCTTGAAGTTGGGGAGTGATCCTGGTCAGATTCTGACGATGCCCATTTGCTAACCAAGGGCTTGGATTTTTCGCTGATTATGGCAGAAGATTTAGCAGAGGAAGAAGAAGAAGGAGAAGAAGGAGAAGGTTCAGACGCCCACTTACTCGGCAAGGGCTTTGATTTGTCGCTAGAGGCCACTTCGTCCGGAGTTGGTGCCCATTTTGAAGGAAGAGCCATTTGTAGTTAAAGTAAGGGATTATTTTTCGCAGAGATCTTCATTTAGCGTTTGAAACGAGCATAGTGAAATCCTCAAGGAACCCACGTTTATATGGACCACAGCCGTAGTATTCAGAACCAATTGAGGGAAAACGAGTCGGTTGTGCCCAACCTGTGGATGTGTTGACTGAATTGAGCGGAAAAGCGGGTGAATTCGTAAAGTTGCCCCATTGTTTCCGAACCTTCATCGCAGATGTCGATGCTGCAAAAAGATGCAATTTTTCCGGCCCGCTGCTGCTTGAGAAAATCCCGGAACCAAATGCCACCAACAAAGCAAAGTAGGCTGCAAAAGACATCCACAAAGGGAAAATCACCTCAGTATCAACAGCAATCAACGAAGAGCAACGGAGATCAACAAATATCAAAAGTATCAACCAAAAAACGACAACTACGCCCAGATGATAATCAACCAACTCCAGCCAGCCGCAAAACGAGTCCCCCACGCTGGGCCCAACTGAGCATCTCCTTGGGTCGACTGGGCCCGGAATCTCATTCCGCCGAGACAATAATCCGCCCACGCGGGGGGCCCTGTCGACCTAAAATTTTTGGCCTCAAGGGGGCCTCAAGACTCACCAAAAACCCCATAAACATCAGGTTGAAACCCTTAATTTGGGCGTTGGATGATTATTTTGCAACCATCGAGACAATTCTGGCAATAACCGCGATAGTCACCCCAACTAGTGGTCAATTGACCTGCAGTGTCGTCTGGTGATTGCTATGGAAATGTCTAGACCGAAGCCTCTATTATTCAGCGCGCCGGCACGACCGAAACTGGTGATTCTTAAATTTAAAGGTGTCGGCACAAATTAGCAGATTGTGATCATTAATTTTTTTAATTGCAAAGGAAATGTCTTCGTACTCTGACTTTAAATTGGCTAGTGAATTGCCTAGCTACAAAACTTTAGAAGCTCTCTATAAACAATCCGGTAAGGATTTTAAGGTTCCAGAAGCTTTTGCTAAGGATCCTAAGAGATTTGAAAAATACTCCAGAACTTTCTCCAATTACGATGGGTCGAAAATTTTGTTTGATTTCTCGAAAAACTTGGTGGATGATGAAATCTTGAGTCAATTGATCCAATTGGCCAAAGATGCTAAAGTAGAACATTTAAGAGACCAAATGTTTGCTGGTGCTCCCATCAACTCTACTGAAGGTAGAGCCGTTTATCACGTTGCCTTAAGAAACAGAGCTTTGAAGAAAATGGAAGTCGATGGTAAGGATACCGCCGGCGAAGTTGATTCTGTTTTGCAACACATGAAGGAATTCTCCGATGATATCAGATCTGGTAAGTGGACTGGTTACACTGGAAAAGCTATCACTGATGTCGTCAATATCGGTATTGGTGGTTCTGATTTAGGTCCGGTCATGGTGACTGAAGCCTTAAAAGCTTATTCAAAACCAAACTTGAACGTCCACTTTGTTTCCAACATCGATGGTACTCATCTTGCTGAAACTTTGAAAGGTTTAAACCAAGAAACCACTTTATTCTTGGTTGCTTCAAAAACTTTCACTACTGCTGAAACCACCACTAATGCTAACTCAGCTAAGAAATGGTTCTTAGAAAAAGCAAAGGACACCTCATATATTGCCAAGCACTTTGCTGCTTTATCCACCAATGCTGAAGAAGTTGCTAAATTCGGTATCGATACCAAAAATATGTTTGGATTCGAAAACTGGGTCGGTGGTCGTTACTCTGTATGGTCTGCAATCGGATTATCAGTGGCTATTTTTATTGGATTTGAGAACTTCGAAGCTTTCTTGAAAGGTGCTGAAGCTCTTGATAAACATTTTGTTGAAACTCCTTTGGAACAAAATATTCCTGTTTTAGGTGGTTTATTATCTGTTTGGTACAATAACTTCCACGGTGCTCAAACTCATTTGGTTGCTCCATTTGATCAATACTTACACAGATTCCCAGCCTATTTACAACAATTGTCTATGGAATCCAATGGTAAATCTGTTACTAGAGGTAACGTATTCACTAATTACGAAACCGGAACCATCCTTTTCGGGGAACCTGCCACAAATGCCCAACATTCCTTTTTCCAATTGGTTCATCAAGGTACTAAATTGATCCCAGCTGACTTCATTTTAGCTGCTCAATCTCATAACCCAATCGAGGGTAACTTACACCAAAGAATGTTGGCTTCTAACTTTTTCGCTCAATCTGAAGCTCTTATGGTTGGTAAAGATGAAAAGAAAGTTGCTGCTGAAGGTGCTACTGATGGTTTGATTCCTCACAAGGTATTCTCTGGTAACAGACCAACCACTTCCATTTTGGCTCAAAAAATCACTCCTGCTGCTTTAGGGGCTTTGATTGCCTACTACGAACATCTTACATTTGTTGAAGGTGCTATCTGGAACATCAACTCGTTTGATCAATGGGGTGTTGAATTAGGTAAGGTTTTGGCTAAGGTTATTGGTAAAGAATTAGACAATTCTGACAAGATTTCTAGTCACGATGCTTCTACCAACGGTCTTATCAACCAATTCAAACAATGGTCTTGAAAATTCGATAGTCACAAGTTGTAAGTTGACTATAAATAGTTTGTAAATGATAATTCATAATGCGCTTCTTATGTATATTGTAAGGCCCTATACAGGTATGATGAGCAGTAGTGAATTTTTTTTTTCTTTACAATTTTGAAGAACAATTGCTTTTACATCCCCAACCAGTAAGCATGGCTGATTTAGTAGACGTTCCGGAAGAGTTTGAAGAGCTTGATAACCCTCTTCGTGCCATTATTGTCATTAATTCGCCTTCTGTTCCTGATGGTTCAATGGATGAGAGACTTTTGGATTCTGTGCAAAGTCTTGAAGAAATGAACGATTTTTTTGACAAATTCGATGAAGAAATAGCCTTGCCCAATGAGGAACACATCAAATATGAAGTTGGTAGCGACGGGTTGGTTATTTTTGTGGTTGACTCTGTTGAATTGAAAGATAAATGTTTATCATGGTTCGATGAGTTCATAGATACAAGTTCTCATGGTAAGCAGGATTTTGCCCAAAACCAAAGTGAAAAGGAAGAAGGTGTACCTTCTAAAAAAGCCAAGAACTAAGCTACATCTATCTACAATCGAACTTGAACATTCCTGCTTTGATAGACTTTTCAGAGTTAAATGCATTCATATACTGTACATTACATAGGATTAATGAATATCGACCATAATGAAGCCAAAACAAGCACAAAAAAACTATAACACAGTAATTTCCAAATCTGTTCTAAGAGTCTTCTGGCCATCTACTCCTGCAATGTCCCTGGTCGTTAGGGCCTTTGCTTAGTTTCATTCATTACTAGTATTGAAATCATAGTGTGCCACGCACGACCCCACTTAAGGCCCTCATTTTGACCAGCGAAAACCGCTTAGTTTACAACTACAAGGGCTAAAATGGAAGACTGGAGACGTATTGACATCGATGCATTGGAGCCTGAAAATCACTTATCCCAACAAGATTTGGTACCGGATTTACCCGAAACCTCTCATGAATCAGTGGTGGCAGTATCTCAACAAGTAAGATCAGGTTTAACCCAAGGCCAATTTGGACAGGCATTAGCTTTGGCATTAGATAATGTACCATATGTTGCAGACGAAAATACCAAACAACTCCATGCTGAAACCGTCTTTGAAGTATTGATTTCTATTAAAAACAACCACGGAACCAATGATTTGTCCAAGTTTGTTAAGCAGTTGGACTCCAACCAACAAGATGTATTAATTAAATACCTCTATAAGAACATGGCCAGTGCCTATGGATCCAAGCAAGGAGGGGTTCTATTGAGCTGGTTTGAAAAAGTGGTGGAAATAACTGGGTTAGGTCCAATTGTTAGGTTCATGAGTGATAGAAGAACTGTATAGATGTGCTATGATCAATATATAAAAACAGATTATCAAGAAAGATTAAATAACAAATTAAAGTATAAAACAACAAATATTATGACCATTAGATGAAACTAATGCATATACGGGCGCTGATTACAACACCCAAGAGGCAGTTTGGATAAGCAGCCATGTATACAAGTATCAATTGACAATTAAATTAAAATTAAAATTAAGCTATATGCTTATACAATTAGTTCGAAATAAATTATAATTAGTCCACGGAGTACGTGTAGCTCAAGAAATCAGAGGCGTTTTCTTATGACCTCTAGGCTTGATTTTGTTGGTTGACAACTTTCTTTTCTTGTCAATCATGGAATGTACTTGGTCACGGTAGTTGATTTCACTCAATGCCCGTTTATTAATGGAAGATGAAGATGACTTTAGTTTGTCTTGGCCGTCATTGAAAATATCATCTCCACTGAACTTACTAAGTTTTTCAAACATGGCAGTTTGCTGGGAAACTCTTCCCTTGACCTGAGTCTTTAACGATGTCAATTCTTTGAGAGTGTCTTTATATTTAGAGTCCATGGATAATGTCTCTTTCTTGAGATATTCCACTTCCCGAAGAGTAGCATTAATTTTAAGAACCATGGATCTATTCTCACAGACTAGCCTCTCGTTTGACTTAGTTAGTTCTGTCATTTGTGTTTCCTTTTGCCCAAGCTTACTTGAAAGGCTCGAGGATTCAAGATTTGTAGCTGCAAGTTTCGAAGCTAGAGTCTCTATTTCTATTTCTTTTCTATTGATTTCTTCAGTTAAAGGCGTAAGATTTTCTAGTTTCTGGCTCAAGATTTTAATGTTCTTGTCTTTTTCAAGTATTACTTGATCTTTGATGTTGATATTATAACATTGATCAATGATTTCTTCTTGTCTCTGCTCCAAGTCCTGGTTTAGCTGACCAATTTCTTCTCTTTGTTTGTCATTATCTATTCTTAATTCATTCATTCGACTTGTTAAGTCTTCATTTTCAAATTTAGAAATCGCTAATTCTTGTTGGAGTTGATGGTTTTCATTGGTAATTTCATCAACCACCTGCTGTTGGGTATACATGGTAGAATTATGCTCGTCAATCAATTTCTCGTATGCATTGTGTTCAGATTTCAATTTGTTAATGACTTCATCCTTTTCTTTATTGAGTTGACTAAAGATACGATTTTGCTCAGTTAAATCATTTTGAATTTGCTGGAATTTATTATTGTTAGTCTCTTGGAGGGCACTTATTTGTTCACGGAAGCTTTGATTCTCTACTTCCACTCTTTCGTGTTCACTCTTGAATAATGAATGATTGAGCTCAGATAGTTCTAATTTGCTCTTGACTTGGTTTAATTCTCTATCGAGATCCGAGTTTGTATTTTTGAGATTTTCATTTTGAATCGACAACTTGTCGATAATAGTTTTCAAGTTTGTAGTCTGGTTAGTAAAACCCCCATATTCATACTTGAAGCGTTTGAATTCTTGCTGAAGTTCGACCAAAGACTCACGTAAAAATAAATTTTCTGATTTGAAACCTTCAACTTGGTCGGAATTCTGGTTATTACTGATTTCCAATTTTCTCAAAGAATTCTTGAGATTACTAATTTGTGATTCGTAGAAGTTGGTAGTTACATTAGTGGCTACCATAACTTTAGACATAGATCTCGATCTAAAATGGGTTCTCGTAGGAGTTGTGATGGTTGGTTTCATCACACGAGTAGGAATTTCAGGAAACTTGTATTCTCTAGGGTCTGGCGATAAAGATTCACTAGAGCTATTTCTTGGAGTTGAGGTGGCTATCCTCATTGGTGACCAACTGCTATTACGTTTATGAGAGTTGTGTCTGGAAGTGTCAGACGCAGCAGTAGGTCTGGCATAACTAGGAATGGAGAGTGGTGCTCCAAGTCTGGGAGGATTAAGAAGGCCGGTGGACTTCACCAGCTTATCTTTAAACAAATCTGCTATATTATTAAGAGCAGATTTTGCCAAATCAATGTCACCATACTTGTCAAGATGAAGCAACACCTTAATGTTTGAGCTACTGAATATTAAGTTTGTTATTGGATTAGAGGACCTCATTGGAGTTTGGTCTATTTTCTTAGGACTGTTGGTTAACAATTGAGTGATAGATGTCATGTTCATGTTAGCAAAAATATTAGAGCAAGGATCGGTCTTATCAAACTTTTCGTTACCCATAAAATCAATATAAGTAGATTTATGAGGACCATAGTTGAAGCTAATGATTAGGCATGATCGAGAAGAATTAGGGTTGAAAGAAGTTTTTTGGGTAAGTCTTTTGCTCCATAAAGAATCAAATACAGATTTAGCGTGGTTCTTATCTTGTAGCGGAGATTTTTTGAGCAGAGATTCAATTGCTGCAGTAGATTTCAGAAAGGGTTTCTTCTCTTTATTAGGCACATCTTCAAGGAGATCACGGAGATACCTCAGGTCTCTTGCTTCGAACGCCGTGATTGAGCAAGGTTCGAAATTATCTAATTTATGATCAATGATGGATTTGAAAGAGGTGGTTTTTCCACTGCCTGTTGGGCCAAGAAAGATGTAGCAATTTGATTGATATGAAGACGTGAAAAGGGCCAAGTCGTCATCATTGAAATTAACGAAGGCCTTGTGAAAATTGTAGATTCGATTACCTAAAGTAATGGACAGATTTGAGGACTGCGAGAGGATTGGATCACCCGATCCCACATCCTTGATTTTAAGGTATAACGGAATATTCGACATAAGTACCAGCCAATAGGTTTGGAAAATAGAAGGATGGAAAAGACGATCCCAATGGATGGAAATTTGACGAGATTGCAACCATCTCAATTAGGAATAGATATTAGTATTTTGGAAATGCCCGAAAACGGCAGTGGGCCCGTGCCACCACCAATTTTGGCACCGACAGCAGGAATACCCAAAACGGCAGTGGTGCCGTGAAAAATTCGTTGTCTGGGGGCCCAATCGAATCTGGAGATGATCCCGTAAATCACAACCACCAAACCCAAAGCAACCCCCCAATGTACCCCAAATCTTCACCAAAAGGCCCCGTAAAGGAATAAGCCCCGTCTGCAAAGGATTGGTTTCAACGGGTAAATGTGGCCACAATGGAGATTTTCCACACCGAGTCTATGAACCAGCAGGGTTGTTGGGCCTGTTGGCACTATGAATTCCACTGCTGGAGTCCCAAGACGCTGTAGACGTATAGAGCTGCTCAATTGAGCCAGCAATGCAATCTGCTTAAACTGCAACGTCAGGATCGGGAGATTTGGCATTATTCCGTGATTTTCGCCTCGTCCTCACCAATATCCCGATCGGGATCCTGCCCCGGATCAAATCATGAGAGGGCAACCACGCCGCAAACCACGCAAACGGCACTATAGAATGCCATCACGAACCCCAAGTCTATTGTAGAAACTTCCGATCGGGTCAATATAACCCCTTGCTTTGTACCAGTCCGTTTGAGTGGGGCAAAAAGCTGACAATACATCGGAAATTTTCCCCCCACCGCATTATTGAATCTGATTCGTGGGGGAAAAAAACCGCAACAATATTGCAACGATTCTCGAAATTACACCGATTGCAAGTATAAAAGGCAAAACGGAGCCAGGAAAAACGCAAAAAAACAGGTTTTTTTCTTTCTTAAACTTTTAATTTCGAATCGACTTTTTGTGTCAATTTAAATTTAATCAAGTGAAAATGTCAATTAAGTTAAACTCAGGTTATGAAATGCCCCAAGTTGGGTTTGGATGTTGGAAAGTCGACAAGGAAACTTGTGCTGATACCATTTACAATGCCATTAAAGTTGGTTATAGATTATTTGATGGTGCTGAAGATTATGGTAATGAAGTCGAGGTTGGTGCTGGTATCAACCGTGCCATTGATGATGGTTTAGTTAGCCGTGATGAATTATTCGTGGTGTCTAAATTATGGAATAGTTTCCATCATCCCGACAACGTTGAAAAGGCTTTAGACAAGACCTTAAGCGACTTGAAATTGGATTACTTAGACTTGTTCTTGATCCATTTCCCAATTGCTTTCAAATATGTTCCAAATGATGTGAAATACCCTCCAGGTTTCTACTGTGGAGATGGTGATAACTTCCATTACGAAGATGTTCCATTATTGGACACCTGGAGAGCTTTGGAAAAATTGGTCAAGAAAGGTAAGATTAAGTCAATTGGTATTTCTAACTTCAGTGGTGCTCTTATCTTGGACTTGTTAAGAGGCTGCGAAATCAAACCAGCTGTTTTACAGATTGAACATCATCCATACTTGCAACAACCAAGATTGGTTGAATTTGTTCAATCTCAAGGAATTGCCATCACTGCTTACTCTTCATTTGGACCTCAATCTTTCATTGAATTAAACCATCCAAAGGCTTCCTCCACCCCAAGATTATTTGATCGTAGTGATATTACTTCCATCGCTAAGAACCACGGTAAAAGTGCAGGTCAAGTTCTTTTAAGATGGGCTACTCAAAGAGGACTCGCTGTCATTCCAAAATCAAACAACCCTGACCGTTTGTTGGCCAACTTGAACGTTAATGACTTCGACTTGACTAAAGAAGAAATTGAAACCATTAGCTCTTTGGACATTGGTTTGAGATTTAACGATCCATGGGACTGGGACCACATTCCAATCTTTGTTTAGGTCCAACGTCACCTACGACGTTGGTCTACAGACCTTGGTTTGGTCTCCCCCGACTGATATCTTCGTCACCATTGTAAGTTATTAGTCGTTTGTGTACTTCATTTATAGTTAGTAGAATAAATGGTTTTATGCACCCTGCCGTATCTCTCCATTATTTGCAGCCATGAGGCAAAAGTCGCACCACCACCCCTTAGCAAATAACTATTGTTATCCGAGGAAATCAACAAATAGCTATTAGTGTTGTTTAGCACCGGTTAAAATCACTTCATCAAATTCGTAGATTTGGATTTGTTATTAACAGGACCTTAATTCATGGTCAATGGAAGACCAGCAACAGAAAAACCCGGACCGCCCGGCTATTAGCGGTGGCCACAATCTGCTGCACCCAGATTGGGTATCAATGGATGTTGATAATCTCGGCAAGTCGTTCTACAATAACGACGATGTTCCTCTATCAGATGCCGTGAAATCGTTGAAGGTGAAGACACTTCAGGAGGCTCTTGCCGACCGACAACTTGATCGATTGTTCGAACACCTGAAATCAACTGATGGGTTGGTGAATAATGAATTGAGATCAAAAATTTGGCCTCTTCTACTAGGTATTCGTGATAAGCACCCAAAGTCCCAAACCAACAAATTATTGAGTGGAAGCACGGATTTTCTTCTTGACGATTTGGACTCCAACGACTTGTTACCTCATCCTGATGAAGATCAGATCAAACTCGATATCAATAGGTCCTTTACCCTCATGAGCCATTGGCAGTCAGTCCATGCCCAATCTCAATTAGACTCTTACACAACGATCTTTTCTCAATCCGATATTGACTATTTACGTAAAAAGCTATCGAATTTGATTATCAAAATGCTTAGAAAGTATCCCTGCTTAAATTATTACCAAGGCTATCATGATATCGCAAGCATAATTTTAATTGTGTGCTACGACAATTTCATCAACGAAGAACTTGCTTTTCGAATGTTGGAAAAAATCACAATCTTCCATTTACGAGACTTTATGATTTCCGATATAAAACTCTCTGTTAATCACTTACGCTTGATCCCAGCCATCTTGGAAAATGTCGATCCTGAGTTCTTCGATCTTATCAAGCAAACCAGTAACTCCTACATTGCTACCGATGGTCTTCACTACGACTATAGCTTTTATCCAGCTCTTTCTTCAATCCTAACATTATTTAGTCATGATATCAACAATATTCATCATTTACTTATAATTTGGGATTTCAGCTTGAGTTACAACTCAGTTCTTGTTAATATTTACATCTATGTGGCGTTCTTGTTGCATTATAAACATGAAATCTTTGAAAAATTAAACTTGGCTGAAAATGCAAATCGTGTCGATCATGACTTAGTTCACTCCTTGATTTCCCCTTCAAATTTGTTTGCCGAGTTAAATGACACTATCTTGACTAAAGTTCTTCATAAAGCAAGAACGTTATTGGAACAATATCCAATCAACTTATTGCAAAACAAAGAGACCACTTTCGATGTATGGTTTAATCAGTTCAACAAACACTCGGTCGTCCTTAATACTTCCAGTCTTGACCTTGATGAAGCTGTCAAAAATAGTACCTATCTGGGTTTGTTATCATCCAATAGTACCATTCTACCAAAGTCGTCTTCCTACGGTTCTGATAGTATTCCTTCTTTTCCTAAATCTCTTTCTCAGTTGATTCAAATTCAGGATGATGAAATGGCCAAGCAAACGACCCATGATATAAGTATTGAAGCCAAGATAATCCAACAACATGAATCGTTATCTACTTCAATCAACTCCTTGGCTGATGATGAGGCAACTGCGCATTCCTATAACCTGTTGGCATCCTCCTTTTCTAGCTTATCATCTGCATCTTCTTCGATTAATACAAAGATTGTGGGAACTTCATCTAAAATACTCAGAGAATTATTTTCTTCCCGTGATGATGACGAAGCTCCTTCGGCTCGAAAACGCAGTAAACTCGCTGGTATATACAAAATTAGTCTAACGATTGGAGTAATAGGATTTATTGCCCACTTATTGATCAAGAATGGTGGTAGTATCCGATTATCACATCCATATATCAATGAGTGCTTCAAATATTGTGAATACATTAGTGGTCTAGTTAATGATGTGTTTAGGTCATTACGGAACTCTCATGTGGGGCAAGTGGGTTTAGGAAACATCAGAGATAACATTTTCCAATTATGATAATGCGTTATATTTTCATTTCTATTTATTGTGTATGTATATATTACAAT
Organism: Metahyphopichia silvanorum; assembly: GCA_030574095.1. Lineage (NCBI taxonomy): Eukaryota > Fungi > Ascomycota > Pichiomycetes > Serinales > Debaryomycetaceae > Metahyphopichia > Metahyphopichia silvanorum. Next base: position 27,057 of record JAJMEK010000002.1, on the reverse strand, counting down.
GTTGAATAAAACAACAACTTTTTATGTTCAACCTTCAAAGTCTATTTCGTAGACCAAGACGCTATCGGTATAAGTTGAATGACCCCAACCACGGTTACCACTGGCACTAACCATAAATCTTCCAGTTTCATCACAATATAATTGACTGAGAATACCACCATGATGTCCAGGAATAATAAGGAAAGGAGTAGCTTGTTTACTCTTAGACAGACTTGATGTGGTGGATCCTGGTTCTTGATAAAGATTCAAGTTGTAAAGCCTTATATTATCGTTAGATCCGCAAAGTAAGAAATCATTATTTGGAAGAGTACAAATAGCACTTACAGGTCCCGATATTTTAGGAAACTGTAATAACTTCAGCACGTTTGGAATCACTGTACCTTTAGATTGACCAGACACGTTACGCCTATGAGGCTTTTTTATGGAGAACTCTTCCACAGTACTGTTTCTTCTCCCTGCGTAAATATATTCTCCGTCGTTTGACCATGTAGACGACATACAAAAAGGGGGGATACCTTCAGATATACCTAGTCTCAAGACTGGGGAGGAAACACGGACATCCCAAATGTTGATGGTACCATCAATACTAGAGCTCATGAAAACGGAACCGTTAGCATATGTTTTAGATGAAACTTTATCGTTCGTGATGGACTGTTCCTTCTGTTGAGGTTTAGAATCGTCATCCTCTTCTTCATCTCCAAATAATGAATCGACGTCACTGTTCTGATCCTTCTGGGAGATGTTATTATTTTTTTCGAAGTTGGAATTTTTACCATTAATTATAGTTCCGTTTTCAAACGGTTCCGAGTCATCAAATGAAACCAGTAAATCAGTCAACCCGGAAGGACGATATTGAATATTCGATATTTGTCCAGAACTCCCCGTGTATAGTTCAGTACATTTTCCCGTATTCAAATCCCAATTACGTATAGTCTTATCCCAGCTACCAGATAAGAAGCTTTTACCATCACTGTTTAATTTGATAACAGAAACAGCATCATTATGCCCGTTTTGTAAAGTATGTTGGGTCCGTTTCTTTTCACCATGATTGAAGTAATGATGAATATTACCCTCGTTATACCTCATGGTATACAATGATATACCTCCAGAAAACAAACCTGATAGACACCAATATCCATTTCTTTCAACATCCAATGCATATACAGGGTTAACTTGAGGTTCGTAACTAACAGACCCAGTGCTGAAGTCACTCATCTTCAATTTAGGATTAGACTTGATCAATTCTTTCTTGGTCATTGGCTGTTCATTTTCCCAGTAAGAAGAGATTACCCCTGCCTTAGTTATGGAGTCCACTAAGTTATGTCGTTGAGCCATTGTGAGAGGTGATTTACCTTCAATCGATTGAAAAAAATCGTATTTTCGAATAAATCCATCTTCCCCCCCTGTAAGAATCCACTTCGGACCATCGGTAAATGCAATTGAATGACATTGGGATGTATAAGGAATGGCTACAGAAGGTACGATGTCAAAGTCTGTAGCGATCCGAGCCTTGGCAATCACGTCCTGACGGAACTCTAGAGGCGTGAGTTTTACGGCTTGATCCTGTTCTTGTGATTCTGATTCATTCGTGGGTTTGGTTGGCTCCTTGGCAGGATTATCTTCTTGAGTTTCTTTTGCATCCATAAACTTTCCTCCATCACCATCATCGTCATCATCGTCGTCATCATCGTCGTCGCCTTTGGCCTTTGATGTTTCCTCTTCATCTTCATCATTTTCCTCTTCATCATCCTCTTCATCATTTTCATCGTCATCTTCTCCTTCTCCCTCTTCGCCGTCATCTTCATCGTCATCATCATCATCTTCTTCTTCGCCTTCTTCATCATCATCATTTTCATTGTCCATGTCAACTACCATATTATCGTTGTCGTTGTCGTTTTCATTTTCATTGTCATCATTGGCATCCATCATGTCCTCGTCATTGTCTTCTGGGACTCCAAATAGATCATCTTCGGCCGACATGTCTTCAATAGGTAAATATCGTGGTGGTAGCTACGGGTGAAAAAAAACAATCACTACTAAATGCGGTCGCATCGATTAAAAGATGAATATATACATCTACTAACTAAGTTATATATTGAAACCCGCACGCTTATTCGTAGATCCAAGAGAATAAAGCTGGTTTGTATTCAACTAATTCTTCTTTTTTGAACCATAAACCAATTTCCTTTTGAGCGGATTCAACGGAGTCGGAACCGTGACAAACGTTTCTACCCATGTCAATAGCGAAATCTCCACGAATGGTACCTGGAGCAGAGTTTAATGGGTTAGTAGCACCTAAAATAGCTCTACCTTGTTTGACAACGTCTTTACCTTCCCAAACGGTAGCTAAGACTGGACCAGATAACATGTAAGACAATAAAGATGGGAAGAAAGGTTTAGATTGCAAGTCATCGTAATGTTCTCTTAATAAAGATTCAGTTGGTTGGCATAATTTGATACCAACTAATTTGAAACCTCTGTTTTCAAATCTTCCGAGGATGGAAGAGATCAATCCTCTTTGGACTCCGTCTGGTTTGATGGCAATGAAAGTTCTTTCGTCGGACATTGGGAAATTCTTAATGTATTTTTAGGACACAGAAAAAATTTTTCAGTTTTAGCGAATCAATTACTTTATATATGGTATGGAATTGGACCGCACACGCCCACTCCCGACCTGGGGAGTCTGGGGTTCGAGTTTGTATGCCAATTGTTTTGGCAAACACAAGTGAAATGTCCTATTATTGGATATATTCGGAGCTAGCAAGTAGCTGGAAATGATGGTCACTTTATTTCAGGCAAAACTTAGAAGGTTTCCGTGGACATTGAGGCTCCAGTTAAATTTTGCAGCCGACACCTTCTCAGGCTCTCTCTAGATTTTGAAGCTGCAAGATGATAACGATAACCAAAAAGGCCAAAGTACCTAATTTTGCTGGTCGGGGAAACGGAATCTACGTGGCCGGAAAGCTCGTCTGTACTTGACCATTAGTATCAAGTCTTTGGCAAGTTGCTCAAACTCATCGTCTGGGCTCACGGTTACTTGGTCAGACAAGTCATCCATGGATAACTCGATCCGACTTTTACACAATCCAAATTTGATCATATTGCTGGTAAAAAACATTCCATCACCTGATAGCCGGCTACATTTATACTCTTAGCTTTCATGATCTGCCATCATGATTTGGGTGGTGTACGGATGTGCTCTTCAAGTAATCGCGTATGTAAACACGCCTAAGTAAAACATAGCATACTACTTTTCTTTATGGAACTACATAGAGGACGGTCATCGCCTGTTGACCAGGAAAACCAGGTCGTTGTGCCTAGAGTGAAGCACTACGACATTCCAAAGTACAACTCTCCCGAAAATCAGTCCAGGTACAAGTCTCCAGAACACTACTCTCAAAAACGAAGCGCTACTACACCCCTTACAGACGGTAACCAGAATGTCATTCGTCGTAGAGTGAGTTCTAATTCGGCCGATCCAGGCCGGCGCAGAAGTGGTCGAAAATTCATAGATTTTGGCGTTCCAGCCAATCAACTCAAGGCAGAATTGATTGAATCCAAGTATCAAAACTGGGTCTTGAGTGAACTACTTCAACGACATAAGGAAAGTATCAAGTTCCTAGAATTAGAGAGAGAGTTCAGTTAATATGTCTATTATCTATATGGCTCATATTGGTTAGCTCTGGTTCATATGTGTTAAATCATAAGCTCTTGGTTCATATGCATTTATTTATATGCTCTTGGTTCGACTGTATTCAATCATAGGCTCTTGTTGCTTTGAAGTATTCCGATAACTTAGAGTCGTTGTCATAATAGGCACCATCCCTTGCATTATTCCAGTCATTGTGTCTTTTCTTCATTTTTTCTCGTTCTTCTTCTCGGGTTCCCCTTTCAACTAAGTCATGTCTCAACCAATGTAACGCTAATGGATGTAATGATTCAGCCAAGGTAATCCTGACTTTTTTACGAGATGGCAAACCATTAGTCTCATAATTGACATCCACATCATCATCAGTAATGGTAACGTCATTGTTCAAATCATTATCAAAGTCAATATTTTGCATATCAATATCGTCAACTTTATACCCACTATTTAAATGAATAATTCTGTCACACCAGCTTTTTCCCAAGCCATCGAAAATGTGTGTAGCATAAATCACACAACTGTTTCTCTCTTTACATTCAGATCTCAAGAATGAAAGCAATTTCAGTCTAACAACCACGTCTAAATCCACGGTAACTTCGTCTAATAAAAGCAACTTCCATGGCTTTAATAATCCCATGACGAGTTGTACTCTTCTTCTTTCACCATCGGATATCAGCGACATAGACCAATCTGGGTCAAGGTCCATAATATCAATGAGTTTATCTCTTCTTTCACTGTATGTATCACCTCCAATGGACGAAATCAATAGTTTAACTGGGATATCCCTTTTAACAACTGGATTAGCAGCCCATTCCGTTCCTAAATATGTGATCATGTTGTTTATGTCGGAGTTATGTTGAGAATTTCTATCCATAGAGAATTTAAAAGGATCAAAGCCTCCTATCTTCAACGATCCTTCCTTAATTAACGTTTTTCCTGCTAAGATCTTGAGCAAGGTCGATTTACCAGCACCATTTGGTCCAACAAGTAAATTGGTTGTACCCCATGGAATCTTCAAATTTATTTTCTCCAATCCAATTTTGGCACTATTACCAAACTTATAGGTTAATTCTGTAGTTTCAATGGCAAGCTCAGCTTGATCTAAATGGGTCATTTTATTAAGGAAAAGATGGTCTTATCTGAAAAAAAGTAGTTGGCGCATCTGAGTCATAATTTATCTACAGATTTTACGAACGCTCTACTGTATATTAGAGCCACAGCGTATAGACTATATAGTTAATTCTTTTATCCATTGATTAACATCTTGTTTGACAGGATCATTGACAATTTCTTCAACGATTGTTTCGATGTCTGCTATGTAGGCCATGTTGAACTGCTCGAACTTTCTTAAGTAGGTTTTCAATAATCCTCTGTACTCGTAGAACAACCAATTGTTATCAATTTGTTGCATTAATTCTAAGTCTTCTGCTTGGTCGTCTTCAAAATCCTTTGTCACCTTGACGACTTCCGCCGGATTATCGGAAGCCAACTTATTAAGATTTGTCACAATCAATTGAAACAACAATAAGACATTCTCTTTTAATTCATTTACCGATGTTTTGGACAAGTTACTCAAGATTCGGTTAATGGACTCCATACACGATACATTGTCGATGATCAAATTGTAGTCGACATTTAAACATTTTTCAATAATGAATTTTGCTTTCAAAATTCCAAATTCAATCAAGTATTCTAAAATCAAAAAAGCAACTTGAGGCTGGTGGACCCAGACTCTAAAGATTGCATCTACTATCCAAGATTGTCTATTATTGAAATCGACTTCTGAAAGTTCAAAATCTTTGAACTTGTATTCGTTAGGAATTTGGTAATCTTCTTCCTTGATTGGAACCCCACTTACGTACTTAAGCTTTATGATGTCACGGTTCAAAATACTCACTATCGAGTATATAGAACGAGATCCAATATAAGCATATGATTGAAATATAACGTTAATGAGAAACTGCTCAGCATTTATGTCTTCGATTTTTTTGCTTTCTTCAAGTACTTCGTCGTACAAGTTACTGAATTCTTCATTTGGTTTCCAGTTACTTGCCACAAATTGATAAACTTTGTTGGAAATTTCATGAAGTGGCAACTCCGGGTTAATAAAGTTGTATGTTAGTTCTTCTTGTGGAGAGATAACTAACGGATCGATATTATTTTTCTTTTCGTCAACTATTTTGCTGAGAGTCTCTTTGACTTGCTCGTCATTTCCACCATACAAGTCGTAATCGTAATTAATAATATAATCTGTTTCATTAGCAAACAATGAAATATTCAAATACTTGTGAAATTCGTCCAAGTAGGTTAGTTTATTTTCACCTTCTTCGTCACGAGTCATTGTTACGAAGCTATCCTTGATTCTGGTCTTATTAGACAATCTGATTTCCTTTGCAATCAAATTTTTTATGAAATTTTTCTTTGGATGATACTTCAAATTGGAAAACTTAACAGAATCTTTTACCCATTCATCCCACTTCCAACTAAACTCGAAATTTGAGATTTGGGTGGTCATCCAATCCAAATAACGAATTTTCAATTCATAATCCAACATTTCCAAATTATTATAGAAAAATCTGATAGCTCGTCCGAACACAGGAGCGATAGATTCAGGGCTTTCTCTACAACATGAAATTAACACAGTGTAGTAGTAAATTTCATAATGCAATGGAGAAGGTAATTGGAAAATCATAGTTAAAATACTTTCGACTGCCACGTCTTCTACTTTCCAGGTAGACAATGGAGGAGTATTTTCCCCTGACTCGTTATCAACATGAATGGATGTCAATTGATCAATAGATGATCCAGGTGGGGTGAATAAAGTCTTAGCAAAGAACAAATCAAGAATTGATAATTGAATGGAGGCTTCTTTTTGGTTGAACGAAAGATTTGTCAAAATGTCGAAGGCCAAATCCTTGAAAAAAAGACCATAATATGATTCAATTGAAGGAACAGTTTCAAATTCGGTCGTAATGTTATAGACTTGAAATAATAATCTAGGGTGTCTATTCCAGACTGCATCGATAGAGCCACTAGGTGAATATGCCTTTAAAGATTCTATGGAAGGTAAAGACAATTGAGGAAGAGGATGTCTGACTATTTCATTAGAAATTGTATTCGTCAGTAAAGCTGATTGAATGATAGGATTCATTAAATCTCTAAAATTAATGAATAATTTATCCTTGAACGAAGACCAAGTCTTATCTTCACCTTGTAGATTAAGTAAAGCAGGTAATATAAGGTTGATCATTTTCTTCAGCTTATAAGGCAATTCATCAGTAAAATTCCCAGATTTACCATCGAATGGTTCAAGAATAGTTATGGAGTCCTCAATGTTTTTGATTTCAAATGTACTGGCCAAGTCAATTAAATCATTAACATGGTCTACCATGACTTCAGAAGGGTCATTACTCAATAAGTAAGGAATGGATATAAGAGCATTGAAATAAATTTCCTCGGCAATTCCACTTCTTCCCTGGGTGGAATTTTGCAATTCAATACTTAAGTTCAAGAATTGTTTGAAAATGTTAATTATAGCATAATCATTAATGATTGGTGATAAACAAGCTAAAAATTTCCAAATGGACTTCAAATTATTGAAAATTCCAGCATCTTCTTTGCTAGGCTTGGGCTTTACATCTTCTTCGGTAGTTTCCATATCATCGTCAGTCTTGACTTTTTGATTTTGAACTTCATCAAGTAATGATTGCATCTTAGCATGGAAGAATTCCACCACGTACTTGGAAACTAAAAAATTCTTAGCGTTACAGATTAAAATCAATACACTCAAGGATGTAATCTTCTGAGGCTGTTCGATGATAACAGCATACAAAGTACTAAGGATAGAACTTCTAAGGTTATCAATTTGTTCAAATTCAGCAACGATAGGGTTAGAAATATATGAAATATCATCAACTTGGTTAATGATATTATTATTTTCACCAATTCTTCGAATATCCTTGCATACATTAAGAATTAATTCAGCAGTTGGATCCACGTGTTGCTTCTTGGAACCGAAGTCATCTGAAGGAACTCCAGTGTCTTCATAATCATCTCTTGATCTTTTGAACGAAGACATTGCTATTTAAGTACTAGAGGCTGGCTTTTTTCTTAATTTTTCACTGTGCGAGGTTTTACCAACATTATGGCCATTTGAAAGTGTGCCTAACTATTTAGTTATTGTTAGATTAAATTTCGTAAGTCTTTTTATGTTGATTCTTGATGGAGCTCTTGGAACTCAATTGGAGTCGTTGATCCCAGATGATCTGGAACTTCAAATCAAGTCAAATCCTTTGTGGTCAACCCAAGTTCTCATGGCTCAGCCAAATCTCATAGCTCAAATTCATCAGCAGTACGTAGAATGTGGGGTTGACATCATAACCACGTCCACTTATCAGGCTTCTAAGGCCACTCTTGAAAGAAATACTGAGTTGAGTGCCGAGGCAATCACTGGTCTCTGGGACTTGTCAGTATCGCTTGCTAGACAAGCAGCAGATTCTACATCAAGTAGGAAAGTATATGTGTCGGGGTCAATTGGACCTTACGCCTGTTATTTGGCCAATGCTTCCGAGTATACTGGCGAGTATCTCGGGGCCAGTGTCCAAGACTTATATCACTATCATTTGCCAATGGTACTTTACTGTTGCACTAATCGCAAGGTGGATCTTTTGGCATTAGAGACGATTCCAAATTTCTCTGAAGCAAAAGCGTTGATACTTCTACTTAGCCAACTTTACGCAAAAGGAAAGAGGTTCTACAAACCATTTTATATATCGTTTTGTATGAAAAGTGAGTCGTTGCTTGCTGATGGCACTCCAATACTGAAGGTTGTGCAGTACATTGATAAAAAACTAGCAAACTCGGAGGCTCTAAGAGATAATTTCTTGGCCATTGGGTGCAATTGTGTCAATTACGAATATGTCACTGGCATTTGCCAAAACATAGACAGATTTCTGCAGTTTGAGTCTATTCCTAAGGTGGTTTACCCTAATTTGGGTATGGAATATGCCAATTCTGGAACAAACTACGATCACCTATCCAATCTTAGTAGATGGGGCCAGTTATCTGCAGAATGGAAAACCTTACCAGGAATGAAGATTATCGGGGGCTGTTGTAGTACCGGACCACAGGAGATTGCAGCTCTAGTTCGCTCTAAATAGACTGGGTAAATATACTCTAATAGGCATCAAGAAAGAATTATGATAAAGATACTACTCATTATGTAGATTAATTTTAGGCATATACAACTATATTAATATGAGTTAGTGAAAATATAAAAAACGAAACATTAGGAATTATGAAAATATGGAAAATGGAACATCGAAAACATCAAGGCATAGGCAGCATAACAAATCTTTAAATGGGATAAAAAGATAACTTTATAAATTAATATGATTACTTCTTTTTCAAGCAATCTTTGATGGCAAAAACAGCCATTTGCCAACCCATCAATAGGGTAATAAATCCAAGACTCACGTTCAAGGTAAACATTTCCGTGAATCCATGGTACTCAAATGCGTATATAACAGGGTCAGTTGATTCCATAAAAATCAATCCACCACATAAGAGAGCAAAACTGGTAATGAGTTCGGTAAATGGCCTTGAAGGTTGGTTCAAGTTTTTGTTTGGAGGTTGGATTAACATAAGAACATATGTGAGAAATCTGAATACACAGCCTAAAATGAACAAATTACCCCATTGCACATGTATAGCAGTAGATAATGCAGATGCTTGTTCGTGTTTGGACATGAGAATTCCAGTCCAGTAGATAGTTAAGACAGGGAAAGGATTTGGAGAAAAGCCAGGAGTAGCTTTAATGATTTGAGCATCATCTTCATCACTATTCATAAGACGATAATTCTCTTTGGCCTTTTCGTATCTCCATTGACTTAACTTGAATTCGGTTAAAACACCACAGAAACCACAACCAATGTATATAAAGGCAATCGAAGCATGTTGTAAATCTTTTGCAGACCATTCACCACCTGGATTGGCTAAATGTTCCAAAAAAATATTTGTACAACCATAGAATAAGATCAAAAATGATTCTATAAATTCCATAGTCCAACACCCTTTACTTTGCCATACTCTATCAAATTTAGATAATGACTTATATTTGTTAAAGATAACAAATTTATGATTCCAACTCCAGCCTTTATTGGAAAATGCACCACAATATCTGGCTAAAGAAAGAAGACCCAAAGAGAAAAACACTCCACCTTTAATGAAGTGAGCCAACAAATTAAACACTTTACTTCCTTTTCCGAGAACCAAAAAGGTTGCAACCATGGTTGGTAAATAGATTAGGAAATAAAAGAAGTGAGCCCAGTTTAATACATTGTAAGCATGTATTGACGATCTACCAAATCCTTTGATAAGAAACTTGAACACCTTAAACTTTACGAGAGCCTTAGTGAATCTAGACATTTCAGGGTTTTGAATCATTGAATTTTGAGAAGTTTTATTACGACCAAAATCTTCCAATTCAAAAGATGACAGATCCATGGTTCTACCATTGGTATCGAGACTGCTTGATTCGACACGAGTTTCGACGTCCTCTTCGTCGGTTATAGTAAAATAATCAAATTCGTTATCAACATTCAAATACTTATAACCAATTGCAACCACAGTGGTGACCCATTGTGCTATGGTGGAAAATAGTAATATCCAAGACATTGGATTATAAGCATTACGAGGGTACAATTCAGGAATTGATCCCATGAAAATCGAGTAATTGAGTAAGGAAAACAATACCAATGCTGTATGAACAGTTAGAAGCGGGAGATAACCGGTATGATTGATATTCTTCAACACTAAGCAGAGTGGGTAAATGAAGACAAATGAGCCAACCATAGATGCAATATGAAGGTATAAATTAGACCTATGGTCCGACTTGACATTGAAGTAGGTTGTAGTATCATAGTTTTCCCAAAAAAGCTTTTCCTCGGGAAGTAGATGAGTTTGAAGAATAGGCAAACCATGTTCATGTTTCATGGCGTGTGGTATCGGAGAAGGCGAGACATCGGAGGAGACGGAATGAGAGGCCATTTGATGATGGCCATCGGCTGCAACAATTGCTAGTAATACTAACCAGAAAATATGAAATTTTTGCATATTTATGAAGGGAATTGAGTTAAACTTGGGGATATTAATGGCTGTTTAAAATGTGTAGTTTACAATCTTTTATAATTTTTGGATCTGATGAGCTGCGATAATAATTTTATTTGACGCACAGCAGTGAAATAATTATCAGGGGTTATAATTGCAATATTTAAGGAAAGGAGACTTTTGGTTATCTATAAGGTCATTTATTGTTTGACGAAACAATACCGAAACCAAAAATACTATTGCGGCTATGAACAAGGTCCAGGCTTTGAAGATCGGCCTGACTCAAAATACTCCACGACTAAAATAGTAGGCTAAAAATACAGTCTAGGCTAAAAATACAGTCTAGGCTAAAAATACAGTCTGGGCTAAAAATATCGAGACAAAAGTACGATAGGAGATAAAATCGATATAAATACAAATTGAATAATTAACCGCATTTGATCTTTTTATAGTAAATTGTCTCAAAAGTGTGGTGAGTTTCCACCCGCTTCTATTACTAAATTATAGCGTAAATTCCTAAGCACTACTAAAAACAGACAATTATAACCTTTGTCTCACATATAATGCTTCCTTTTTCGGCCAAATTGCCTTCAAATATTAACGCCATCACAAAGGGCAACGGTAATTGCAGGGTCATTGGAACGGAACCTTCGGCTCGGCTCGGGAGCAACAGATTTTGCCATGAAAATAAAGAAATATGGTGATTTCGAAATTGAAGAAAAAACCTGGTGATTTTGGGGTATCATCGGTTAGTAACTTACATGCATTGCTATGTAGATGGCCAAAGTAGTATATATGATATTTTCATCCTTAAATGATCAATTCTGACCATAAATTGGTGTCGATGCCTATTGTTTACCATGTCTCACTATGTCTCATAAGCACTTAGTAACCTCGTACTTCCTTACACAGTTAAGATTCCGACACAGCCGCACATGCGGAAAAAAAACAATGCAATTATGCCTCATTCGGTAAGTGCTGCATTTCTTGTTGCCGAGACAAATCACGTAGCTGAAAGCATCATAATGCATTCTTTCTGGTTAAGTAATCGAATCTCGAGTAAGTATAACCAATGAATGGAAGGTCTTCTTTGAGATTACCATTGCCAGTTTTACCTTGATCTCGTTGTTCTTGTGCTTTGCTAAGTGCAGGACTATCAGGAACATTCTCGAGCTCATCGGTCGGGAAGAATCGGGTATCAGTGATAGACCGTAACTTGGGGATAAATGGAGCATCAACTTTTCTAATGGTTTCCCAGTCGACTCCTCTGAAAAACGGATGTTGTTTGATTTCATCTGCTCCTCCGTATCTTCCTAATCTATCTTCCGCATTGCTCAAAAGTCGTCTGATCAAATCCTCGGCCTCGGGCGATAAGTGAATATCCTCGGGGATCATTAACGTTTCTTGCCAATTTAAAATCTTACGATATGTTTCATGGGGGGTCTCACTACAGAATGGAGGCCATCCAATGAGACATTCAAACATGATCGCACCTAACGACCACCAATCACATTCTTGTCCATACCCTTGATGAATGAAGATTTCAGGGGCAATATAATCTGGGGTACCAACAGTTGAGTATGCCATTAATCTTCTACTTTTTCTCCACGTTTGCATTTGTTGACGATTCGACATGGTTAAGTGAATCGCATCAACCATCATGGAATTTCTGGATTTAACGGTTCCTGTCCCAGGCACTCCCAACAGTTGCAGTTGTTGCAGTTGTTGCTCTTTCTCTAAAAGTTTCTTGTAGTAATTGGAATCATGCGTTTTATGAAATCCAGTTGATAATCCAAAATCTGAAAGTTTTATATGTCCTCGAATATCAATTAAAATGTTATCAGGCTTAATATCACGATGGATAAATCCTAACTTATGAATGGCTTCAATGGCCAAAACACATTCAGCCATATAAAATCTGGTGATATCTTCTGTGAAAATTTGCCATCTAATCAACATAGTCATTAAATCTCCACCTGGTAAAAATTCCATAATTAAGTATAAATATTGAGTATCTTGGAATGAATAATACAATGACACCACCCAAGGAGAATCACTTCCAGCTAACACGTCTCTCTCTGCCTTAACATGAGCTAATTGATCTTTCTTGTACATCTCTGACTTCAATAAAGTTTTCATGGCATAGATTTTACCAGTATCCTTCTTTTGAACCAAGCGGACTTCACCAAAAGCACCTTTACCAATAACTTTAACGGTGTTAAAATCTTCCAATGATAATTTCGTTCTTCTTAATCTTAAGAATTGGGATTCCTTGCGTCCTAAGTTTTGTAATTGACGATTTTTCCGTTCTTCACTTGATCCACTTTCTTCATTCATTAACTTATGCTCGAGGTCTAATCTTCTTTGATTTCTTTCGATCGCATGACTAACAGACATTTGGTAGTAATTTTCCAACTTAAGTTTGATTGAAGAGGCCTTGTCTTGGGTGATTTTCTTCAATAAATTAGGTTGCCTATTGAAGTAAACATAGTTGCTTGGAGTAGGCGCCTGGATTGAAACGTGAGGATGCTGCTGAGTAACTTGAGAAGGCTGTTGAAGTTGTTGCTCTTTAGAGGTGATATGTTGAGCTTGTGCCTGTGATGGGATAGCCCGTTGTTGCTGGGCCTGTTGCTGGGCCTGTTGCTGGGCCTGTTGCTGGGCCTGTTGCTGGGCCTGTTGCTGGGCCTGTTGCTGGGCCTGTTGCTGGGCCTGTTGCTGGGCTTGTTGTTGAGCTTGTTGCTGAGCTTGTTGTTGAGCCTGTTGCTGTTGGTATTGCTGCTGCTGTAATTCCTGTTGTTGTAATTGCTGTTGGTACTGTTGCTGTTGATACTGTTGTAATTGTTGTTGTTCTAACTGCTGCTGTTGTGATTGTGGTTGCAATTGCAGCAGAGACAAAGGATGAGTCAATTGAACCTGAGGAATCTGTCCTAAATTCTGTAAGCTGGAGTTTGTGTTATTATAGGCCAACCCTTCATTGAGAGAGTTTGATAATGAGTTAGATGCACTTATTTCACTCAAGTTAGTGTTTGAATTATTATTCAAGGTAGTGAAATTGGGAGGTTTAAAAGTGAGTGAACCAGCGGAATCAATGGATTGAAAATTGTTCTTCTCCATTTTCCCATTAGATCTTCCAAATAAAACTTGATCGTGGTGACCATTGAAATCACTAGATGAGGAAAATGTGGGAGATGCTTGAAACATCGCTTGAGGGTTCACCAACGGAGATGAGTTCATGACAGGGGCTGGGCCGTGGTCTAATGAAGTATCTTCATCCATAAAGCTATCGTCAGCTTGACTGGAAGAATATTGGTTCTGTTGAGAAGGCAGAACGTATTGAGGTTGTTGAAGTTGATTTTGGGGGATCAGAGATTGCATTTGATTCTTTTGAGCTTGCAACTGCATCTGATAGTAAAGATGCTGTTTCTGTTCCTCCGTCAAATAGTCGTAGTTCATGATTCACGGGAGATGCAAATAAAAAAACGAAAGTTGTAATCAAAAAAGATGATGGAAATGAATCGACCTGGATCGAATTATTCAATTGTTTTGATGGTAGATTCCAACTTTTTGATCTGATACCGTGTCAATACAATCACTTAATCCAGTATAATAAGCAGTTCCAAAAGGCCGTCGGGAACAACTGTGAAAATAAGTGTAGCGAGAACAAACCCTGAAGTTAAAAGGAAAGAAAGTGTTGGTGTCGATATGATTTCGATTCAACGCCTGTTTATATGAATTTGTACCTTTTCGGGCTCTTTGTTTTGGCGCACGCCTTTGACGAGCGTGTCGCTTTGGAAGGAGCAGGTAACGGACTAAACTAATTCTAGACAGAGACGAAACGATTCAAGAGGGGAATCTAGAATCGAAGCCGAAAATAGAAATAGGAAAGTATGGGCATTTACTCGAAATCGGATTTTTAAAATGGTAACTTTGGAATAAATTATCTCCAAGGCTAACATCTACAAGTGAAAATTTGATAATAATAGAATAGGATAGAATAGCAGTACGATTCATTATGAACAATGTATTAAATGATACAAAGCTTACATATGTAGCTCAAGGATAATGATATGTAAAGCTTAAAATTGTAAAGCTTGACCTTTTTGTTTCTTGTCACCACCCAATTCGAAGTGCTTACATCTCTTTAAAGATAATTGAGCTTTGGTTTTGCAGACAACACATTCTAATCTTAAAACAACCTTCTTGGTAGTCTTAGCCTTTTTGTGGAAAACTGGCTTGGTTTGACCACCATAACCTTTTTGTTTACGGTCATATCTTCTCTTACCTTGAGCGAATAAAGAAGCTTTACCAGCCTTGTATTGGGTAACCTTGTGTTGGGTGTGTTTACGGCAATCTTTACCTTTACAGTAGGTCTTTCTGGTCTTTGGGACGTTAACTAAAATTGGTTAGTACTTGGTCAATGTTGGGTTATTCATTACTTCTAAACAAGTTTTGGTATTTGGTGATTCATGTTACCGTCTCCCTATCGTAACGATGATACATCCGTTTATCTGGCACAAAATTCTATTCAATCTGGATTCATATTGGGGTTTTATATTATACTTGTTAATAACGAATAATGATCTTATAACATACCCATTGTGTCTAAAGTTGGATAAAACTAACTAGTAGAAAGTATTACTTTTCAAACTTCTCACTGTGAGGTATTGGAGAAAATTTTTCGTGGATGCGCACGCTACTACGACCCTGGGAGGTATGGAGGTTTTGCGTCTGTGTGCAGGACGGCGCTGGGGTGTGCTAACCATGGGCGGCGCGCACCGGTCACATGGTGCCAGTGCACATGGTGCCAGTGTCATCGTTTCTAGGGCTTGAGCCCTAGTGTCTTGGTTCTCCCGGTGCAGATGGATTCGTTGGCTGCAACCAGCACGGCGGCACCATGAATACGAAGTTAATCTTGGTTGGAGTTTACTGAAACTTAAAATACTTAGAGAAGATACATTACTATATAATACAAAACGTTAGACAGTTATAATCAGAACTCATCTACTATAAAAATACATGGCTGATTCAAGCCTTAGTTACAGTAGTGTATACTGTAGAGGTTGAAGTAACGGTTTCAACATCGTCGGAAGCAAGATAATAATCATAATTGACCACACAAACTCCACTGCTAGTAGATGTAGCAACATCAGTGATTATCCAACCCAGAGTAGAAGATGGAATACTGGAGGCATCGGTGATGGTAGGAGTGGCGGATGCAGATGAAGTATCTTTAACGAGAGCCGTAGAAGTTGCAGCCTTAGCCTTTTTAGTAGAAGTAGTAGCGGATGAGGTGGTTTGAGCTGCACTAGTAGTTTGTGCTGTTACCTTGGCAACTGAAGATGATGACGTAGTAGTTGGAGTTTCAGTAGCACTAGAAGTTTCTTCTTCCTCAGAGGAAGTTTCCGTACTATCGTCTTCAATCGGAGTAGTTGCAACAGTAGTGTAAGTATGAGGAGTACCATACACAGTAGAAGTAACAGTAGCAGTATAGTGAGTGACAGTGGCAGTGGAAGTATCAACAACAAGATTAGTTTTCGTAGACGTTGACCCTTGCACAGTATGGGTGTTGGTCTGAGTGTTGTGAACAGTAGTTTTCAAATGAACCACGACTTCATCACGCTTCAACTTTTTGTTTTGTCTAGTAGGAGCAGCAGATACTGGTGCTAATAAGGAAGCAGCAACCAAAGAAATTAATAACTGACTTAATTGCATAATTCAAGGGTAGGAAAAAGGATAAGAAAGGTTCTTGTTTTAAATGATAGACTGAAGTTGGATAAGAACTTAAATAAAGGAGAGAAGAGTATTATTAGAGAACAATATCTTAGAGAGTTAGTAAGGAACGTAAGAACTTGAGAGTTGAAAAGATAGAGAATGTAAGAAAAAAGAAACCTTCAAATTTTTACCAAATGTTTCATTATATATAAAGTTAAACTTCAAGCATTTAATCTGGTAGAAAGCTGGCTATCCAACTTGAAAAGGACCGAGTACAATTGTTGCTATTATTTTCAACCGTTCAAATGACTTATCCATATGAAATAAGGAATATTTTTCCGTGTTCAATTGTTCACAAAACCAACGGTTGCAATTTCAATAGGCTTTGCTCGTAAACAGCAGAATATAACCAGGTAACATATGCAGTTACGCCTGTAAGCCAGGGCCTCCAGCAGTTTTGAATGCAATCCATCCCATATTAAATACACCATTCTTCCTATTTAGGACTTCATTGGCCCATTGTGCTTATTATTTTCTTCTATGCTACACGAGTTTAAGAGCTGTTACATAGATCGCTCGATTAACAGCACCTTATTGCTGGCTGCGAACAACCAAATTAGGCAATTTGATCCGGTGCACGCCCCCGCTGGCAACTCCCAAATGGTACTAACTACCAAGAAAGGATATAAGTCAAGCACACAAGAAGAGTGAATCTTGCTTTGTTGCATTGCTTTAACGAAAATCTGATGATGTACATGTATGCCAAATGATTGGGAATGGGCGTAAGGAATGTGTTTATCGTGGTGACAGAAGGAATGTGCCAAAGTACCCTCAGTGAGAATTGCAACCACCTACGTATACTGAACAGAACAGAATAGTATGGGGGTTTGTGACATTATGGTCATTCATTTGAGTCGAGCAATGTGATTATGAGCAAGTCTTGGTAATTTCACTTATTTTTCAATTTTGTTCAAAATTTGGTTTTTTTTGGAAAAACCAGCCCACTCAGTGAACACAAGCAAAAACAACGTGGATTTCGAGGAACAAGTAATTATTGTAAACCAGATAATTACCAATATTATCAATCAGCAATACGATATGTATTGTATATGCTGTATTTAGTATAAAATATTGCACTAACAGTGGAAATTGATGTACATGCTGTATATTGCATAAGATCATAGCCCACACTGAGTATGGACAGGCTGGTAAAGTAGGATGTGCACGGTGTTGATTCCGAAAGACGGCTGGACCATTGGGTCTTCTGTGCATGGTTGGCTGGGCTTAAATGAAAGAAGCTGAAATGACGTCGATCCACCACATAAGTCTTACCCCAATCAGTCATGTTAACTACGTATTTTGCGTGAATTTTCATGAGGTTCCACTATTGCCAAGGTTAGGGGTATTCCACAAATTGTTTGACGAATCCGTGATTTTACGAATATCGCCACCACCACCATTTCAATCACCCCAACCAACTTCTGCTCTGATAACATGAACCATTTATGTGTCTACTGGAACCATCTTCGTTGGGTGCAAAAACTCACCGGTTTGTTCCGACTTATGGAAATTTCCGACCTTCACCGCATGCCCCCGATAACAATTGGGACAACAATCTTGTGTAAGCTTCACCAAATTATCACACAATCTCAATAGAATTTCTCAGTCACACCCTAGTAGTCTTCCACTTCTTTATTCGCTGCCTCTAACCGAAAACACCTTCTCTTTGGCTTGTATTATAAACAATACTTGATACTTACCGCACGTGATCGAGGCGGTCGGATTGTCGTGCCACCCTCGATATAATCCGAACCAAACCCTCGTTGATGAAGTCAAAACATTGTTTATTCCGGTTGTTTAACTAGGGAAGAATCATTAAAAGTCAAGTTAAGAAAAACCACCCACCATGTCAAATTTTGCTTATGGAAATCAAATGACATTTCCGTCGTACAACCAAAATGTTACGTCTCGGAATATTGGGTTGACGGAATTAACTCAAGATCCTTCAAGGGGGTCTGCAGTAAGTCAACCACTCCAACAAGCTACATCACAACCTCCATCGATACAACAACAGCAGAAACCCTCGGAAGATGCTGAGCAAAAAGCGAAAAGAGCTATCCGTAAGAATCGTCCTGGTCAGAAGTTTGGAGCTAAGAAAAAATCCTGGGTTTGGAGCTGGTTTATTCAAGATTCTCTGGATCCTAATATTGCAGCCTGTGATATTTGTGGTAGAATTATCACAAGATTATCTTCAGATAAAGGGTCACCCAAGAAGTTGAGTGAACATTTGAAGACGCATAAATTGACCAAAGATTCTATCAATCACAGCAGACCTATCCCTATTGATGGTAATGGCATTACATATACACAGACAGGAGTTCCTTTAGGAATACCCGCTAACTATGGAGAAGGTGATAATGAAGGAGGATCGGTGTCTTCGGGAGTTAATGATGATAGCAACATCGATACCAGCTTGACCAAGGCCGGTATAAATCATCGAGAGAGCGGAGAAGATAAAAGTAACAAAAGAAGAAGACAGAATAACGGGAGGGCAATTAAACCCATGAATAACTTTGAACAACTGTCACATATGGTGCTCAACTCGGGAAGGAGGTATCTCTCCCCCAATTTCGATAATACGCCCTATTCTACCATGAAATTTCATAAACATTTGATGAAGTTCTTGACTGAAAATAAAATCTCTATTAACGTGATTAAATCTCACTCGTTCCAACAATTGATATATGACCTTAGGTCGGATTCGGTGGCAGACTTATTGGAACTAACGGGGTTATATTCGTCATTATTGGAGGTTAGTAGATTCGAAAGTAACGGTGAAGGCCACGGGGATGTTACCGAAATTTCGGAAGCCGCCGTTGCTACTGCCCTCTCCGCCGAAATGAGTAAGAAGTAATTGTGTATCATATGTATTATTAATAATATCATTTATTATATTACAAAGTCTATTGACCAAAATAAAGTATATTCGTACAAATATTCCTGTTTCGTACACGGAAGCAATACATTTGACATAGCTATTGGCTTACTTGTCTGACCCAAATATGGTCACTATCATCGAGTTCCCTCCACAATCTACTGATGGAGATTCCAAGGCTGTACTTCTTCTTTTCGAGTTCATCTTGTTTCATTTTCAATTTCTCAATTGCCTTGGTGATTTTGGTTCTGGTAGCATAATCCACTTCCACATTATATGGAGGTAATAAGTTGGTTAAAAAATCAATTTCCTTATTAATCTTAATTATTCGATGATTGTACAGATCATACCTTGCTTGTGTTTGTTCAAGTTGGGTAGTTTTCTGATTATTATTATTACTGGAAGAATTACTTCTAGGTTTATGATTTGAAATTTGTCGATTGCTGCTGTGGCTAGTTTCTAACACCGGGCTTTTAATAGGTTCATGGCTCACTTTACGTACGGTAAACTTGATTGGTTTTTTAGTAGCATTGTTGTTGTTGATGGTGCTTATAGGAGGTTTGTTTTCTTGATTTTCTTTTGTCAAATGCTCACTAAGTTTGTCAGTAGACAATCTTTTAATGAGCTGGCCTGTCGAGCTATTACTGTTTATGGACGAGAGCGAGGATTCACTCGGTGATTTGGTCATACCCAGATCGTGTTGTAAAGAAGTCATTAATTGATTGTGATTTTAAATGTGATCAATATTAAATTAATTAAAAATACCGCGTTTCAGGGTGTACGCCTCTTTTTCTGTCCACGTGATCCTCGGGTCCTTTGACTGATACTTATATACTAGCTAGGGGCTACAGTACAAAGGTATTAATGTATTTTTAGGGATCAAAGCCTGCTTTAAATATGTGATGTAACTGTATGCTGTTTTTAGACTCAAGGGGTGCCTTTTATTGTATAATTGGGGTTTGTTGGTTATCTCTTATCTACGCCTGAATCCCTCCTTTTGAATAAGGCCGCACACTACTTGAGGCCTTTCCAGCATCAATGTAACTTTTCAAAGTAATGGGAGGATACAAGCATAAAGGCGGGTTGAAAGTTTAACAAAAGAGTATTGTACGTATGAGAAGCAGCGGTGTTCAATTATCTCTACAATTTATTTGTTTGTCAACAAACGAAATCAGTTACTTTCATCTCGTTCCTGATACCGGGTAGCACTCTGAAAATGTTGCACTTCAAATAGAGAAACCTAAACTTCAATTTCGACGTAATACATCTTCGATAACCGACTTCCTTTGATATATATCCATGTCACTCCCCATAATGACTGTGCTGTAGAGACTGGAGCTTTAAACTTTCTTCGATGACGCACGTGATATGCCATCCTAAATAGGAAATATTACGGTCTATTTCAAAATTGAATACTGGGGTATAGCTAATATCATGTTGTATGTTCCAATTTGTATACGGGTGATATCAGATACAGAGAGTCATTGCGTCTCAGGTATAAGCTTGGTTCAGCGGGAGTTGGACGGGTATTCGGAATTAAATCTAACCATCTCCCATATACCGGAAGATAAGCATAATAACTACGAATTTTACATTTCTTCAACCAGTCTTGTACATGATAAGTCTGTCAAATGGCATAGAGCCGAGGTCAGCAAACGTAATACTTTATTCAGTGGGGGGAAGGATTCACTAGGGTCTTTTCTCGGCTATTTCCAAGATCACGGATTCAAATTATTACCAAATGACTTGTACAATGATTCGATCCGAGGAATGAAATTGACCCAGGTAAAACTTCAACTGAAAACAGTCTTTGAAGTCATTGGTCATGCCAATTATTGTCCTATCGAGTTTGGTTCAGCGTCTATATCCGATCCAATTCGAATAGAGTCATTTCCCTTCAATTTGACCAACCCTATACTTTTTTCCAACTTCGAATCTCATGGGCATATCAACTACAAGATTGATGACTTTGGGTACTTGACCGATATCAAATATCTAGAAAATATGACTGGAGGTATTGTTATGAAAAATAATGTATGCATTGGTCTCGTTCTAACCCAGATTAAAAAATTGAATGGTGATGGTGATTTGATGGCAGTTATATCCTGGCCAAGAGTTTTATCTCTTCTATCCCTGCAAGGATATTTGGAAAAGAATTTCCTTTCATCCAGCTTAACACCAATATCGACCGGATTGGTTGATACTGGAAAGCTACCAGAGTATCAAGGAGTGTTACCTATCCTTATAAATGACGTATTTTGGGGATCTACTGTACTTTACAATGAATCTACCCTAATCACCAACACCCATGTTATTAAACCATTACTTGATCATGAACAAAGTACGTGTTTTGTGTTTTTGAACACTGTTGACGTGATGAAGATACATAGTGAAGACATTCATACCCCTTGTAGCTCGCTAGACCTATCATTCATAAAGTTGACTCCAGAAAACCAATTACTACTTGCAAAAGAAGAAATCAAACCACTTCCCACCAGCATTTCTTCGAATTTCGGAGTCGGATCCCCTGTATCGACGGTAGGGTATGGTCTTTTCTTTAATAAGAGATCTGTGTCTCCGTTGGTATGCAATGGGCACATATCAACTACTATGTCCTTGCCATACTATGAATCACAAAGTGCTGCAAATCCGATAATATTAGTCACCTCCTCGTCCTGCTGGAATGGTTCAAGTGGAGGTGCATTGATACACCAAGGAAACCTCGCAGGAATTATTTGCTGTAATGCTACTATTAAACTACCCGATTTTGATGGAACTGAAAGTAATCGGTTAGAAAAGTTGTCGAAGTTTTGTCTAGTATTACCGACACAACTAATTGATGAATGTTACAATGAAGGGAAACCATTGAACAATAAAATAGAAAGAGTTTGGAATCTAGACAGTTTTCATAATGATATTATCGTGGACAGAAATTACAAATTATGAATAAGATTTATATAACATAAGTACATAGTTTTTGAATATAGTACACATAAACATCATAGTAATACAAAGAAGGAAAGAATTGAAAGTCATTTTTTTGAATGTCATTTACTTGAAAGTAGGGAGTGTAGGCCTTATTGCATCTTTAGGAGGTGCAATTGGAGGCAATACCAATGAGGACAGTCCATATCCAGGTTTACTGGGCAAAATACCATTTACAGCAGGAGCTGGGATTTGTGGCTGGCGGAAAGCAGGTAAGGCAGTAGCACTAGGGGGTGAACCAACATCCTGAGGTCGGTTGATAAGAATGTAGTTATTACTGGAATCACTACTGGTGTTTGAAGATACTGAAGATCCCATCGAGATTAGGCTCAGCTCAATATTACCAACAGACTTTGAGCGAGCCTCTTTTTTAATACAAAAACCTTCATTAGAAATCGTCAAGTCATTAAGGGTGATGGTACTGGTATTAATCAATAATTGGAACATTTGAGTAACGAGAGTATTGATTATCAGATTGAAATTCATATAGTATTGCAAATTATTATACTTTGAATTCAAAAAATTAGACCAGTGGTTGAAAATGGAGTAAGTTTTATGATGAATTTTCCAGATCCAATCATTACTGAAATTTTGAAAGTTCAAGTCTTCATCATTAAGTAAATAGAACAACCCTTGAAGAATATAGTTATTCCCAATTAACTCGTTATGATCAGGATTCGGATTGAATTTATTAATTTGAACCAAACAGATCAAGATTTTGACCACTGTTAAGTGCCATTCAATTAAAAAATTCATGAATTGATTGATTTCCATCATGTTGAAATCATCCATACTAACCTTGTCGAACTTTAAAAGCTTGGATTGGAAAACGACAGGGAAACTAACAATCCCCAAGTTATTATTGATTTGCTGGAAGAAATGAGATAGAACATCTACTTTTTTTGCAGGTTCAATGAATGCTAGGCTCATGTTATTCAAAAAGAATCGCAGTAAATCGCTACCCACTCTTTCAATCAGGGAGTTGAGGTTTTGGTTGATAAAGGAATTGAAATCAAAAGATACGTTGAATTCTCTTAATGAAACCGTTAAAAGATTCCAATGGTATTTATTGGATACTTTAAAAACGTAGGAGTTCAATAATTCTTTGAATTTGACGGGACTATTGATGACAAGTTTCTTTTTGAAAACTTTAAAGATATCAAAATCGACATCATTGGAAATTTCTTTATTGATGGATTTATTAACAAGAATAATGGAATTATGGAGGGCATTATTCAGATCATAGATGGTGAGGGTGTTATTATAGATCAAGGAGTTTAATTCATTTGATAAAGTCAAGATGATGATTTCATTCAAAAACGGAGATTCAATGAAGTTGATTGATTTGGAGAAATTTACCATGAATTGTTGTAAAGTAATTGATTGGTGATAATGAGGGATATTTTGTCGTAAGAAATATTTCAAGCATTTAGGAGGAACATCGTTAATTTTGTAATTGGATAAAAGAATGTAAATATTCCAGAACAAATTCTGATTTTCTTCATCAACAGGATCTCGGTCATGAGCCGATAAATTTTCAAGGATGATGAAACTGGTGTCTTCAAGGTAGTTTAAAATTACACAGTCATTTTTAAATTTGACATAAATGAAGGATAATACAAATAAGTTTTTGAGGATTTCGATTTGGAAGTTGATATTTTGGCTGTAAGTTGGAATCAATTGTTTAATTAAGATATTCCAGGACTTATTGAGGAAACTGACATGGAGATCTTCGTTATCGTCTTTAAAGCCTAATGAGAGAATGGCATAGATCAAACAAACTTTAAAGTCCAACAAGCGAGAGTCATTTGAAGTAGCAATATTTGAATTAAGAAAACTGATAAGTTGCAGATTAATCGTTTTGAAAATGGGGTAAGAAGGTTGATTCATTAGTACCGAATAACCAATCAAGAATGCATCATTAAGATGGTTTAGTTTAATTTCTTCGTGATCCAAAAGTGAATACAAATTTTTGCTGATTGACAAAAGATGGATTAAATCACATGGATCCTTGGTGGGCGGCGTAATGTCGGAAGAAATTGAATGGGTAAGAGGAATGGATGAAGCGCTTGAATTGCTCATGGTGGGGGTGATTTCAGGCAGCAGTTTGGACAGGGTTCCTTCTTCCGTTGACGTTGACGATAAGGGGACCACCACCGAGGGCATTGCTGGGTTGGAAGAAGAGGAATCGGTGATGATTCCATCTTCAGAACCGGTTCGTTTCTTTATGGATTTATTGGAAATTAACCGAACGTTGTGAACGGTACGACAATGCCGTTGAAGCAAATCTCGTCTGACAAATGCTGACGTGCAATACAAGCAGTGGAAAGGTTTTTCATTGGTATGAGATCGTTCGTGACGTTGCTTATGTTCGGAACGGGTGAATGCTCTGGCACAGAACCCACAAATATATTTTTTTTGTGGAGCCATAATAAGCAAGATATTTAAAGATTAGATTAAGTTGAAGATTAAATTGAAGATAAAGATAAAATTAAAGATAAACAGAAAGATTTCAAAACAATCGTACCCTCCGGACTTCAGTTATTTTATATAAACGAATATACGTCAGATGGGGAAACGTTCCCCCATTTTACGAACGTTACCCCAGCGTTTCCCCACTTATTTCGCATCTTCACACCACCCCCCATTACCTGGGCTGCCATTTCTAGATCGGAATAAGGTAATGCATCTGCAGTAGGTGCAGGTGACGCCGAGGTGGAGATTTGGAGGTGGAGAAATGGGAGGAGTACGGCTTAGAGGAGAAATTTAGCCCATGGTGCGGATGTCGTCATTATTGACCTGGGCTTTGTTAACATCATAGAGTGTGGGGGAAGGTTAGGACCAAAGGTTTCGCAATTTTCATCGGGTGGACTGGAGCAGGTGCAGGTTGGGCCCAGGGCCAGATGCAGGTTGCTTGGGGGGCATTGTGCAGGTTACATCCTGGGATGTGCAGGTTACCGCTAACTCATCGAAGTTGCAGCAAAAAGCAAACCAAGCCAACGTTTGGTTTCTAATCGTGATGAACCCCGTTCCTACTTCTGTTAGTGATGACACCCTTGTCGAAACAATTGCCAACGACGCGGCGTCGATCTGGACGTCTGCAAGTGACGTAACCATTGCTGACGGATCAATTTTTGGTACTGCAGCATCGAATTTTTCAACTATAATCCAAATCCCAATAGTATCCAACCTACTTCAGTCAGGATTGCAAGTATACCCGTCAGTTAACGAGTTGAAAGCTCCGCTACTAACACTCCAACCTTCGTTATGGAGTATTTTCAAAAAAAATGCCCCTATTCTGACCATCGTCAGTCATCAAAGTGGAGACAGTAACAAGAATGGCTTCTGTAAAAACTACTTCAAGATCATCTCCAATAATTTGACGTGCCATATTCTCAAGTTCCCCACATTGAAGAAATCAGTGGTGTTACTCAACAATGGATTGAAACCAAGCATTGATGTGATGATAAATGGTACCAAAATACGAATCTTGGGCATTTCCGGAACCACCTCCACTTTTGGCTCCAGCTTGGTGAAAATGTATATCCTCAAGCCTTCTGCGGCATCCTTGTGTGATAGTATTATAAGCTTCGATGAAACTACAAACAAAATCGTGTTTGATGAAAATCACATCCTTTACAGCAGTTTGATAAAACAAGATAAGGCCCTCACCAATCGGTTGGTCCTGAATCCCCTGTGTTATATGTTCAATATTCCTTTTGCTACCTTGACAGATACTTCCTCCGCCAAAATAAACGGCACCAAGATCGACTCCATAATAAAATTGTTCCAATGTGGGGTAGACATGTCTGAGGTGTCCCTCATTATATGTTGTATTCTTCTTACGCTAAGAGAACAAGAAACAAGAAAAATGAGAGGGAATAAGTCCACCTATGTATGATTAATGAGTATAAGAAACTTTTGACGTAGAACCAGTGACTGTAGTTTTTCATCGGGCCCCATCACCAAAGTGCTTGTTCATGTATGCCTCCACATTTTCGGTAGGTATGCCCCGTTGGTGGTTGTAGGTGATGGTTTTATCCCAAGCAACCCCGACTCCTTTGGCAAATACGAGTCGGTACTTATCTTCTCCGCCATTCCGTTCCTCAACTGCAGTTTGTAACGCAGGTAGCTGCAAAAGGCCTCGCTTAAACTTCTTTGCGTAGAACTTTTCAACTATGCTGGCAATGTCGTTGAAACTCACTGTATCTCCAGCAATGTAGATGACTTGGTTCTTGATGCCACCGTAGTCTTCCAACACGATTCTAGCCGTGATTTTACCAATGTCTTCCGCAGTCGTGAACGTAATACGGTTGTCCCAGCTTCCTAACGCATTCACCTGGTCCTGGTCAATGATTCCGAAAAACGGTTCAAACAAATAGCTCATGAATATCCCGGTGGATATAATTGCCCAATTGGTGGTTTCCTGGCCCCGGAGAAGGCTGCGGACGTCTAGTTGCTCATCAAACACCTCCTGTCCTGACCCGTATCCGATTTGGTCGTAGTCGATTCCAAACTGCCAGGGAATATAGAATTTAACCTCTGCTTCAAGTACCGCTTGGGTGATCTTGATTTGCGTTCCTCTGGGCATGCCATACCCGATACAACATACAATTGCATCAAATGGTTTAAATACGCCTGCTAGCTCAGTTACGGAAGATTGCCAAATATC